>CM053586.1:123381246-123412495 GCA_028646515.1 Pseudochirops corinnae
GGGGGAGAAAATATGTAACTCAAAATCTTGTGGAAATGAATGATGCAAACTATAATAAAATTTAAAAAATAAAAAAAAAAAAAAGAAAGTCGCTTATCAAGTAACATTCAAATTAGACAGAGAGACATACCCACCCCATCAAAAATATTCCTTTGATAAAGATGAGTAGGGAATACATTTATAGAGAGAAGTAATTTTATTATTGTTGTGTTTAATCTCTCAATAAAGTGCTGACTAGAATAGCATTTTAAAAATAAGAAACAAGTAAAGTTATCCCATCTTAAAATAATGATGTATCTATTGAATAAGAAAATTATCTTCATAATTGAAATGAATTCTTTTCTGCAATGCTATTCTCCTTATAACATGTAGGCAAGTCAAGGATTAGTCATAGAGCACAATCTCTGAAGGTTACTACATCTGAGCTAGCAAAATATAAAACACACCCAAGAACCACCTTTGCTGAGATCTGAATGGCACTCCATCAGAACCAAGGACCAGGTGATTAATAATTTTCAAATACAAAAATGCAAAGAGACCAGCTTTAATTTAAAGAACTATCACATTCTCCCTTGGCAGAGAGATTGCTCACACAGAAGATATGATGAATAATTAAAGTATCAAAACAGGTATATGAATAGAGAAACAAAGTGTCATATAATGCAATTCTATAGAATGTGGGGTACATTGTTCTTTGTTTAGTCTGGTCATAGAATGGGGCCGTGTGCTTGCTTGAATAGCCAGGGCAGCATGGCTGACAAGATCTGGCAAGGAGTCTACCACATTTGCATGATCATGGACACAGTAGCATTGGCCATCTGAAGAAGTGGCGGGGGTACCTCTGAGGAAGAAATAGTGACTACTGTATTCCCTCCAAATATAGGGAGCTCCTTATGCTTATTTGATTGAATTAGAGGTCTGCTTTTACCCAAAGTTATTGAGTGGGTCTTTCAATACACTGGTATATTTTAGATAAAGTAGCTTCTTGATTCAAAAACCAATTCTTTTATTCATTTCTTATATACACATGTGTATATGTGTATATATGTATGTGTGTATATATATATGCATGTATATATGTTTGTGTATGTGTGTATCATGATAAAGTATATATCTGTGGTGCACTCCATTCGAGACCTTTCCTAACATTATACCATTATTAATCTTCTAATATAACCTTTCAACCAGCTTGTCCATGTCTTCAGATTTTACGCAAGAGTAGCATAGGAGATTTTGTCAAGTACTTTATTAAAAATTTATGTAAATGACATCTACTCAAACCCCTGATTTGGTAGTCTCATAGTCATGTAGTTGTAAAATTAAATGAGGCTACTCTATCAACCATTCAATTAACAAGAATTTATATAAAGGCTTACTCATGTATGTAAAGAAAAGCAGGAGTTTATACACATGCATACACATATACACACATGCATATATGCTCATATGTACAAATGCACGCACATGCATATATATATATATACACACGTGCATATATACTCATATACATACATATGTGTATGTGTGTGTAAAAAGAAATGAGGCTATTCAATCAACCAATCCAGAAGAGTTTATGAAATACTGACTATGAATCAGGAACTGTGCTAAATACAGATGACACAAAGAAATAGCAAAAATAGATGCTGCCCTCAAGGAATTTACATTCTAATTGAAAGAACAGAACTAAATATATATCAGAATGATGGTAATGACTAGTAGGATCAAGGAAAAGCTTTCCGGAAGAGATAGTTTTTGAACTGTTTTTTAAAGGAAGCCTGGGATTTTAAGAGGCAGACATTGGGATAAAGAATATTCTTGGAATAGTAAATAACCACTTCAAAGAAACAGAGATGGGACATTTAGTTTCCCGTATAAGGAGCTTCAAATGGGCCAGTATAGCCAGACCATGACATGCATAGGGAGAATTAGAATATAAAAAGAAGGGAAAAGTAGGAAAGAGTTGTGTCAAGATTTTGAAATAGCAAACAAGATCATTTATATTTGGTTCTGGTAGTAATAAGCATTCATTGGAGTTTATCAAGTATGAAGAATGACATGGTTTCAGCTAACCTTTATGAATATTACTTTGACAGTCTGGAATGAGCTGTTCTAAATGAAGTTCTGTTGACATATATTATTTCCTATTGTTTATTAACCATCCCTTTAATAATGCATTCTGGGAATTTGGAAATAATGAAGTTCATAATAATTAAAGTTTGTACCATCAGTTGTCATATGCACTGAGGAATCTACAAGGAGAAATGAAACCTTTTGGGTTCTCTCCTCTCTCCTCTCTCCTTTGACAACCCTTTAGGAATATATACTGTGATCTTTCAACTGGAGCTGTATGAAACAAGTATCTAGGTGGACTGCAGGGCTTAAACCTAAAGAACAGAAATCTTTTTGTTATTAATGAGACAAAGTTTTTATATTAGTTTGGTTTTCCAGGTCTTTGGTACTTTTGCTCTATCTTGAGTTAACTCTTTAAGGAATTCACATTTTGGCAGAACTGGATGCTTTAATATTCCAAAGGATTTAGCGTAGCGGCAGCAAGCCAAAAGAACCCTTGAGAAACATGATCCTCTGCTATTTCCATTCCTTATGTGACAGCTGGGTGCTGTCATGGATAGAGTTGGATCTCAATGAAGGAAAGCCTGGATTCAAATTCTGCCTCACATATTTACTAGCTGTGTGATTCTGGAGAATTACTTAACCTCTGTATGCCTTAGTTTCCTCACTTACAAAATGGGGACATTACATATCACCTACTTCCCAGAGCCGTGGTAAGGTTTATAAGCATTTTCCAATTCTGAAAGTTAGCTATTATTATTGTGTGTTTCTTCTGGATGAATGGTCACATTCCCCATTAAAGGGTTAGCTCTTTAATAGGATCTATGATGTCACTGATATAAGAAATCCCCAGGTGGAGAAACACTCACTTCTCTGCACTTTAGTTTTGTAGAGCTGCCTTCAACTGAAAGTTGAAGTGACTTACCCAGGGCCACACAGATAGTATACTTCAGAGGTGGAATCTGAACCCAGATTTTCATACTTTCAAGGCTAGATCTTTTTTTTCCCACTGTGCCAGGAATCTCTCTCTCTCTCTCTCTCTCTCTCTCTCTCTCTCTCTCTCTCTCTTCAATAAAATAAGTTATCTAATAAATTCCTATATTTTCATCTAAAATTTCCACATAAGTAATCAGAAACTGGAATTTTAAATTCAATTTTACATTCAAAACACATTTTAAAATATTTGCTAGGTGCAAAGATTATCAAAAACATACCTCTATCAAAGGAAAAAATCCACATTCATGTGCCTGATTTAATAGGTCTAATCTACAGAGTTAAAAAAAAAAAAGATTAAAAAAATACTTTATTTTAGAGAATATAATTCAGGTAGAAGCTTCCAGGGAGCAGACTCCTTAACCCAAGATTGATCGAATGAGGGAATAGTCCAGACACAGGGATTCTTATGAGATCACTGTAATGGCCTACGCAAAAAAAAAAAAAAAAAAAAAAAAAAATGTAATATAAGGGCTTAAATGAGGGTCATTGCAGTGGAAACAGAGGGAAAGGGGGTCAAGATCCAAGAAATATTTGAGAGATACAAATGGTAGTATGTACTACATTGCAGCAACTGATTGAGTGTAAAGGGCAAAACAGATGAGTCAAAGATAACTTGGAACCTTTAAATTTGATGCCATTTACAGAGGGAGGGAAATTAGGAAGAGAAGGATAGTACAATCATAGCATTTCAGAGCTAGAAAGTCCCTTAGAGTTCATCTCACCCAGTAAAGAATAATAATTGTGCATTTTAGCATTCTCAAGTATTTCTTCACTGTTCTACTTCCTGAGGAATAACTTAGGTAGATAGCAAAGATCTATCTTATCTACCTACTCTGTATTTCAGTAGCAATGCCATCAATTCTTAGAAAAAATAGCATTCTTTAAAACTATAATTTCTAAAACACCATCTCACTTTGTGGGGAAGTGAAATGCACTTGACTGCACCGTCATGTCCCATGCAATCCCTTATATTCTTGGGGCTTTATCAGTCACAGAAGAAGCAGCTCACGTGAACAATCTATTTCATTCCCATGCCCATAGAACCCTTTGACTACTGGCAAATATTGTCATCTTTGCTTGTCAGCATTGCGGGGGAAGGTTGGGGGGCGGTGAAGAGTTTCCACTGTAGAATACTATATTTCCTCTGAATCCTTCTAAAAGCAGAACTGGAGGGGGAAAAAACCATGGAGCCCAAGTTTCCACTATTTTGAAGGGGCTATAAATTCAGCTTTGCAGAAGATTGCATGGGAGAGAGTATAAACTTGCTTTTTGACTGAAATGGGCTCCTTTGGTATCTTTGCTGAACAAAGCCCAGTGTCCCTGACCTAATAATAGTTTCAAAATATGGGGAAACTATTCAATGAGCAAGTTTATTTTATTTTTGTTTTTATGAAAATTGTACTAAACAAAATCCACACATTCAGGGAGTTTAAAATGTACAATTATTTGCTATGTTATTTCAGAAGCAGGTGAACACAGCTCATTTTAGGCTCTTCACTTATTAATCATTTCTAGCCAGTAAATGGGGGAGATGTGCCATTTACAATAATTCCAATGCTAGTGAACTGAATCTATTTATCAATTTGCAAATTTACCCCATTCACCACCTACCGTTCTGCTGCATTCTTTCAGCTTGATGAGAGAGCAGAAGAACGTCTGGTAATTTAGCCACCTGAAAATAGATGCATACTATTTTAATGTTACAGCAGGAAGCCCCTGTTTCACCATTTCAGAATACCTCACTGTAACACTATGTAACTCCAATTAACACCTAAGTGATGGAGTGCTCGTTTATAGGTAAAAATGGAAATCTCTTTTTCATATCTATATTGTACGCCTATGCATTTATGATGACTTTATCAGCTGAAGGTACAAGTCATGCATCGATATTTGCATTATTCTATAAGTACAAAATTAGGATGGGAAGTGGAGGGAGAGAGGATTTACAAGGAGGTCTTAGGGTATTCTGTATATCTCTGGTGAATTGCAAAATCAGTAAATCAACAATCTATTTTCTCACTAACACCCTTCATTTTCTCAATTAATTTGTATGTGACCTTTGAGTTTTTCAAAGTAGCCACACATTTAAAGGTCATTTAGGTTTCCAGCAATGTTGGGAAATAATAAATAGGGGCAATATTATTGCCATTTTACAGAGACAAAAGCTGAGACCTGGAGAGATTCTTCTTCTTCTCCTTCTCCTTTTCTTTTTTCTTCTCCTTCTCCTCCTTCTCCTGCTCCTTCTCCTCCTCCTCCTAGTCCTTCTACTCCTCCTATTCCTCATCCTCCTCCTCCTCTATCTCTCTCTCCTTTCAGAATGAAAGTATATGAAAAAAATTAGTCACTCAGTCCACAAACAAGCACTTATTAAGTATTTACTAAACACTACAGGAAGCCCTGGGGATAAAGGGGAAAGCAGAAAAAAAAAAAAAAGAGTCTAACTTCTACGAACTCTCATGCAGATAGTGGAGACAAACATGAAAATAACCAAGTACCTGCAAGGGATAAACAAACATTTTGTGCATAAAACCAATTGATATTCAGAAAATTTAACTAAATTTTACTTGACTGTTCAGTTATCTCAGCCATGTCTGACTTTGTGACCATTTGAGGATTTTCTGGGTGAAGATACTGGAGTGGTTTGCTATTTCCTTCTCCAGCTCATTGTATAGATGAGGAAACTGAGACAACAAGGTTAAATGACTTATCAAGGGTCACACAGCTAATAAGTATCTGAGATAAGATTTGAACTTAGGCTTTTCTGACTCCAGGCTTGGTATTCTATCCACCGAGCCACTTAGTTACCTCACTAACTCATAACTACACTAACAATTTACTAATATTCCTGTCTTCCCACAAGTCTCTGCACAGTAAATATTCTCATTTGAAAAAAAAAACTTACCTCATTTATACGATGTGAAGTGAAATGAGTTATTTTCACTTATTTTTCCTTATTTTGTCTTTTATGATCTCAATCCATTGTCTGGCTAAAAATTCTTCTCCTAGTCATAGTTCTGAAAGAGGTCTGAACTCTTTCCCTTTTGATTTTATAATATGATATGACCTCTTGTCTCAGTTATTGAATTTAATGTGACTCATAGTGTAAAATACTGGACTAAACATAAATTTGTTCAAGATGTTTTCCAGCATTTCTTTTTAAAAGAGAGACATCACTGGCTTACTGTTACTGATTGTTTCTGTTTCTTGGTTATTTAGTTTGCACTTCTGGTATATGTTTGTTTTAACAGTACCATGAAACACTGTGTAGAATGATTTTTATTTTTATTTTTATTTTTTTTTTATTATTTTTTTCTTTTTTTGTTGGGAGTTTTTCCCCGCAGGTGACTGCTTCAGAAAACAGTATGAAGACCAGCTCAATTAAAGACAGAATGTATTCACCTCTTGAACACTTATCCCCCTCTCTCTCAAGTCAATTTTGTAGACCACTGAAGTTCTATGCTTTCAGGAAACCCTGAAGCTTTCTTTGTGAAGATCTGACTGCGCTTTTCCCCCTACCCTGTGTATCTTCTTTGAGAACACAGACTGAAGAACAATCCAGATTCATACACATATACACGCAGAAATAGCTCTGGAAGAAAACACCATTCCAGATACTCTCTACAACCATGCATAACATATACACAGAGAGTTTTTTTTCTTCTGAGACTGCCAGAAGACTCTGTGGGCTACAAGACATCCACACTCATTCAGTCTCTTTATTTCATCATCCTGGAAGGAACTATCTATAGTTCACAAAGTATTAGAATGATTTTTAAAGAGTACAAATAATTGGTAACTATTATACTTTATACTTTATACAGACTTTATACAGACCTCCATCACTTAAATACATTTCACTTGCAAGTCATGGTATCACCTTCCTGACATCACAGGCCTCTTCAGGAATGAAATATAAATGACAACAGCCTCTAATACTAACTATGTGACACCAGGAAATTAATGTAAATTCATTTTAACAAAATAAACTAACTTCTAGAAACCTGCAAAACCCATTGGTAGATACAATTCCTATGTTGATAAACCACATATTTTTCAATTTTTCATATATAATTTTCCTAATACTGAACTTTCTTAAAATCTTTAGAATATAACTTAATAATTGAGGTGGGGGAAAATCATGTTTCTTTAAAATATATATATATGTATATATACATACATATATGTAATTACTTACAGTTTATTAAATTCTTCTTCAATATTCATTAATGATATAGGCCTTTAATTTTCTTTCTCTATTTTTTCCATTGTTTGGGTAATAGAATTATTTATGTCACATAGAAGGAATTTGGTAAGATTGTCTTTTTTCTTCATTTTTGTAAACACTGTTATAACATATAAGTTTTCTATTCTTTAACTTTTTTTTGTAGAATTTATATAAAAATCAAACTATACTAGCTTATTTCCCCTCTTTGAATTTTTTCTCTCTAATCTGATTGTTTATAATTTATTTTTTAAATTTTCTTAATATGGATATTTTAAATTTTTTTCTTCAAACTAAATCTTTAGATTTCCTGGCATATAGAGTCATTATGGTAGGGCTAATAAAAGTCTGGACATAAAATTGGGAAGATATGGGTTCAAATCTGGTTACTGATATTTACTTTCTTTGAAGGTATGAATAGATTTTTCGTTTCTTTAATTTATTTTTAATTTTTAACATTCATTTCTCAAAGATTTTGAGTTACAAATTTTCTTCCCATTTTTCCCCCATCAACCACCCCAAGATGGCAAGCAAACTGAGTACTTCTTTCCCCAATCTACGCTCTCTTATATTCACCCCTAATATTCCCCTTACTTTCTTGTAGGGAAAGATGTGTTTCTATACCCCATTGCCTGTACATCTTATTTCCTGGTTGCATGAAGAAAAACAATTTAAAAAATTTGAAATTTGTCTTTAACACTTTGAATACCAGATTCTCTCCCTTTTCCCCTCTCATCCACCATTACCAACAAGATGAGCAATTCAATATAGATTACACATGTGTAGTAATGCAAAACAATACCATAGTAGTCATATTGTGAAAGAATAACTGTATTTCCCTCCATCCTATCCCACTCCCCATTTATTCTATCTTCCCCTTTGACCCTGTCTCTTATCAAAAGTGTTTGCTTCTAACTACCCTCTACCTCAATGTGCCCTCCCTTCTATCATTCTCCCTCTTATCCCCTTCCCCTCTTCTTTCCTGTAGGGTAAGATACCCAATTAAGTGTGTAAGTTATTCTCTCCTTAAGCCAAATCCATTGTGAATAAGGTTGACTCACTCCCTCTTACATTTCTGCTCTTCCCCTCCATTGTAACAGCTTTCACCTGTCTCCTTTATTTGAGATAATCCACCCCATTCTATATCTCCCCCTTTCCATTTCCCAATATATTCCTCTCTCAGCTCTTAATTTTATTTTTTTAATATCGTCCCTTCACATTCAAGTCACACTATGCCCTCTGTCTATGTATACATGTACACATATATATACACATATATACATATACCCACCGATGTATATATGCATGTATACATATATGTATGTGTGAGTATATATGTATTTATATGTATCAATGTTTGTGTGCTTGTGTGTATATAATCCTTTCAACTATCCTTATACTAAGAAAAGTCTCATGAGTTATAAATGTCGTCTTTCCATGTAGGAATGTAAATAATTCAACTTTAATAAATGCCTTAAGATTTCTCTTTCTTGTTTACCTTTCATACTTCTCTTGCTTCCTGTATTTGAAAGTCAAATTTTCTGTTCAGCTCTAGTTTTTTTCATCAAAAATGCTTGAAAGTCCTCTGTTTCATTGAATGACCATATTTTCCCCTGAAGTATTATACTCAGTTTTTCTGGGTGATTCTTAGTTTTAATCTTAACTCCTTTGACCTCCAGAATATCATATATCAAGTCCTTTGATCCTTTAATGTAGAAGCTGCTAGATCTTGTGTTATTCTGATTGTGTTTCCACAATACTCAAATTGTTTCTTCCTTACTGCTTGTAATATTTTCTCCTTGAACTGGGAACTCTGGAACTTGGTTATAATATTCCTAGGAGTTTTCTTTTTCGGATCTTTTTCAAGAGGTGATGGGTGAATTCTTTCCATTTCTATTTTGCTCTCTGGTTCTAAGATATCAGGGTAATTATGCTTGATAATTTCTTAAAAGATGATGTCTAGGCTATTTTTTTTAATCATGGATTTCAGGTAGTTCAACAACTTTTAAATTTTCTCTTCTCAATCTGTTTTCTATTTCTATCTATTTTCAGGGGTTTTTCCAATGAGATATTTTACGTTGCCTTCTATTTTTCTCATTCATTTGTATTTGTTTTGTAGTATCTTGGTTTCTCATAGTCATTAGCTTCCATTTGCTTCAATCTAATTTTGGTTTTATTTGTTTGTTTGGGTGACTTGCCCAAGGTCACATGGCTAGTAAGTGTTAAGTGTCTGAGGCAAAATTTGAACTCAGGTCCTCCTGACTCCAGGGCTGGTGCTCTGTTCACTGCATCACCTAGCCATCCCGCCAATATAATTTTCAAAGAATTATTTTCTTCAGTGAGCTTTTGAAATCCCTTTTTCATCTGGCCAATTCTGCTTTTTTAAGGCATTCTTCTCCTCATTGGCTTTTTGGACCTCTTTTGCCCTTTGAGTTAAGTTTATTTTTAAGGTGTTATTTTCTTCAGTCAGGCTATTGACTTGCTTTTCATGATTTTCTTTCATCATTCTCATTTCTCTTCCCAATTGTTTCTCTACTTCTTTTACTTGATTTTCAAAATCTTTCTTGAGCTCCTCCAAGGCTTTTTTTGCAGGAGCTTTCTTATTTTCTTGGTGGCTTTTGATGCAGGAATTTTGACTTTGTTCTCTTCTTCTGGTTCTATGTTTTGATCCTCTTTGTCTCCTAAAATACATTGTATAGTCTCATTGTGCTTCCTCTGTTTGTTAATCTTGCCAGGCGATTACTTGACTTTTGAGCTCTTTGCCACGGTAGAACTCTGCTTCCAGAGTGGAGAGTGCTGTGTCCCAGATTTCTGGGGTTTTGAGCAGCTAACTAGCAGAATTTAGATCAGACACCTGTCTCAGAACTGTGAGGAGTATTTTCCCTCCATACCCTCAACAAGCTCTGCCATGCCAGCACTCTTCACTCCAGGACCACCACCCAAGACTGTGACCCAGATCCAACAAGGGCAAAGCAAGAGAATCCTGCCTCAGTATCAGCAGAGAGATTCATGCAAATTCCCTCTGGACAGACACTTGGTCCCCCTATGATCTGTAGGCCTGGAGCCTAAAGATACAGCAGTGGCAGGAGTTGCAGCTACTGTCACCTCCACTACCTCAGGGACAGGGGCTGGATGGTCCTTTTCTCTAACCCAGTTCCAACAGAGTTCCTCCATTGATTTTTACTTTGTCTTTGGTGTTTATTGGTTGAGAAGTCTGGAAATTGCCACATTTGCCAGTGATTCACTCTACTGTCATCTGCTCTGGCTGATATGTGCCACTGCTCAGGACCACCCCAGGTCTGAGCCAGCAAGGCTCACATGGGAGGGCTCTACACTCCCAGCTCAGTGCAATAGACCCTATCTGTTGGCCTTCCAGGCTGCCTTCAGTGGGATATTTGGTTCTCTCTGTCACTTTGTAGGTTCTGTAGCTCTAAAATTTGTTTAGTCATATTTTACAGGTATTGGAGGTCCCTGGAGCAGGAGCTCAAGGAAGTTCCTACTTTTACCCCACTATCTTGGCTCCACCCACCCATATGAACAGGTTTTTAATCTGCTTGAACCTCATACAATTCCTCAAGATTTATCTGTTAAATTATAGATTTATTTTAATTAGCATCAATGGAAAAAAAAATGTACAAAATAGCCCTTTAAAGAGAAAACTGTACTGGAAGTCAATGAAAAGTGGTTTCAGATTCCATTTTTGATGGGTTGTATCACCTTAGCCAATTCAGTTAACATCACTTGCCTCAGAGACAATGAAAGTAATCAAATATGTTAAACTTACCTCACAGTGTTGTAAGACTCAAAACAGATAATACATGTAAGGTGTACTTTAAAGTAATTTATAAATACTAGATTTTTTCTGATTCTTATTTTTTATGGAGTTAAGGAAGATATGGTTCTATTATATGCAGCAATTTTTTCTACCATCTTATTATGTTAAATTTTAGATGACCCATTGAAAAGACAGATAAAGTGATTCCTTTTTATTGTTGTTTTCAGTCATCTCTTGTTCTTTATGACCCTATTTGAGATTTTCTTGGTAAAGAAACTAAAGTGGTTTGTCATTTACTACATTTTATTTTACAGATGAGAAAGTTGAGTCAAGGATTAAGTGACATGCCCAGAGTCACACAACTAGCAAGTATGTAAGGCCAGATTTGGACTCAGGAAGATTTGTCTTGCTGCCCCCAGCCTGGCACTCTATCTACTGCTCCATCTAGCTGCCTTTCACTTTTTGTACTTGAATACAAATATTGGAATGTGAACTCATATTCAGCTAGAGGACACTTTTTATGTCCAACTGGATATTGTATTGGGATTGTTCAGGTTCCAAAACTTTGTCCAGATTGAAGCAATAGTATGACTGTTACCTAGATTCTGGTGGCCTAGTAGCTTCAAAGGTGGCTTCTAAGTTCACCCTTGGCATCCATTAAAGATAATCCCTTCTTTTCCTAAGTTTCAGGATAATGATTATTGAGGAAAGTCTTATCTTAGAGCACAAAGCAATTTTTTGTTTTGTTTTTGATGTTTAGTTTTTTTCTTGAATAGTATGAGAGAATAAGAATGGAGTATTCCTTTATTTCCTCAACAACATATAACAAGAGGAATATAGAGGGTCTTATCTATGTACCAGCACTTAGCATGATCCCTGGCACTTAGTAGGTGCTTACTAAGTATTTTTGGATTTATTGATACTAGGTACTATGGATCCGTCTGTACACCAAAGGATACTTTATTTGGTTAATGGTGGCTGTTGTACTTCATTCTAGACAAGGATCAAAATGACTTAACTAAGCTAGAGTCAAGTTACAGTGTGTCCAACTGTGGCTAATCAGACCAATACAATGTTGGACAGAAATAGTGCATTTGAGCATATAGGTTGGATCCTCTAAATTTGTGCATCTTGCATTTCTTTTAACCTACTTTGCTTCTGCTTTGCTAATACAGCACAGCACCTTCTCTATGAGAACATATCATGCTGAGTGTCTCCCATGTCACACAATCAGTTCCAAAGTTCTTAAGATAGACCTTGCAAGTCCCCTTGCATTCTTTCTTCTGAATAGCTTATGCTGTGTGAGTTCTCCATAAAGAATTTTTTTTTGACTAGTGTATGAACAACATGGCTATCCCATCAGAGTTGTACTATCTGCAGTAGAGTTTGAGTGGTTGACAGTTTCATTTGAGAAAGAATTTCAGTGTCAGGTTCTTATCCTTCTGGGGAATCTTCAGAATCTTCCTAAGACAATTCAAATGCAAGTGATTCAGTTTCTTCGCATGGTGCTGGTATACTGACCAGGTTTCACAGGCATACAACAAGGTCAGTATAATGGCTCTGCCAACCTTCAATCTGGTAGTCAGTCTATTAACTCTTCTCTCTCAAACTTTCCCTCAGAGGATCCCAAAAACTGAACTGGCTCTGGCAACGTATGTATTAACCTCATTATCAATGTGCACATCCCTGGAAAGTATATTGCCAAGGTAAGTGAACTTATCTACAACATTCAAAATCTCTCTATTTGCTGTAACTGATGGTTCCACATAAGGATTGTGTGGTGCTGGCTGATGGAGTATCTGTATTTTATTGGTGTTAATTGTTAAGCCATAATTAGCTCAAACAGCAGAGAATAAATCCATCTCTATAAAGGGTAAAGAAATTTGGTCAATACTGTGAAAGGAAAAGAAAAGCTCAGAACTGGAAGGTGGAACCAATATGGTAGAGCAAAGACAGGGACTCATCTGATCTTTCCCAAATTACCCTCCAAGTAAATTTAAAATAATTCCTCAAAACAAATTCTGGAGGAGCAAAACCAACAAAAGTACTGGGTGAAACAATATTTCAGAACCAGACAATTTAGAAAGTAGCTAGAAAGATTTGTCATACTGGGATAACAGCTCTAGAGTATGTCAGCCCAGCAAACCAGCAGCAAGGCTCTGAGCCTCAGTGCAAGTTATCAGTGAGGCCCTGGGCCCCAGAGCAAGCAAGCAGTAAGGCCTCATGTCCTATGCCCCAGAGCAACCCAGTGGGGTCAGAACCCTTTGCAAGCCAGCAGCAGACCTTAGGCAACTGAGTCTTTGCCAGTGACTTCCAGAGCTCTACAGGCTCCAGATTGTAGGGGGAGAAGAAAACTGGTCAGAATGAGATTACAAGGAACCATTTTTTGGCACTGGGTACAAGAATCTGTTCCCCTGCCCATTCATAGTTCTAAGTCACAGTCCCAGAGAGAGGAGGAACACTAGCATACTCTCCAAAGGGAAGTGGGGACTATGGTCACAGTTCCAGGGAATAAAACAGTTTTTGTGGTCATTCCCAGACTAGAATATAGGCCAGGAGAGCAGTGATGGCATAGCTTCTTAGATCATACCACCTTTGAAGAACTGAAAACATAAAAAGCTCCAGAATCAACTCAGAAAGCAACAAAACAAAAAACCTTATGCTTTGTACAGGGTCACTTCTCTGCCTCTGGAGCAGATACCAACTTTAACATAAAATCAAAAGTGAGCAATACTGAGTCATTTCCTCTCCTCAGAGAGAGGAAGCTTAGTATTTGCAATTATATAATTCTAAGATGCAGAATCATGTCCTTATGCTACTAATAAGAAAAGAACTACAGAATAGTCCTTACAGAAGGCCTTGTGGCTGTTAGTTCTGTTGGGCCTCCCACAATGATGTATTGAAAGTCCAACAAGCTTGTTCACGCTTCCCTTGTTGTGATGCAGCTTCTTTCCCAGAGACGGTTGTGTGAAATCTCAGTGAAACCTGCCTTATCTAAGGGAATTAATTCCACAGAAGTTTCTAGTTCCCTTTTAGTTGCACCTTTAATTTTTTTTCTTTTTACACTTTTGGTTGAAGTGCTAAGAAAGAATGTTTATGTCTTTAGTATATCTAATTTCCAACAAAAAAGTAGCCCTGTGCTCATATTTTTTGCTATCAGAAGAGAATAATTTCCTCTCTGTCCTGAATCATTTTTTCCTTCGAACGTTCACTGTTCTTGACTATAATTTTAAATTTGTTTACAATGCTCAGTTTTACTCACTAAGCATTAAGAACTACCTTCCTCCAGTAACTTTTACAAGCACTAAACCTCATTTTGTTTCTGTTTCAATCTAAGTTTGCTGGAATGTAACTTGTAAAATCCATTAAAACAGAATATTCCAAAGCTTTTAAATGGAGACATATAATGGGTTTCTATACAATTCTAATGACACTCACCTACCATAGCACCCAGGACATAAGCAGGTTAACACTCACCATATCCTTCCTCATAGCTCAGGAGATAATATAGCTAAGGATATATGTGTGTATACACAGACACATAAACATATATGTACATATATGTGTGTGTTTGAATATACATATCTGTATATACATACAGATATATGTATGTGTATATACACATATTTGCATATATGCCTCTCTATACATACATATATGCATGCACAAAGATGTACACATACTAAAAGTTATACATATGTATGTATATATAAGTATATATGTGTATATATGCCTCTCCCTTTCTCTCGCTACACATACACACACATACCTACACACATTTGTATATGTATATATGCATATTCTTTTAGAAGCTGCCAAGCTAATTTCACAGAAGCTCCTAATAATAAGTTCAGTTACCATGTTATTAATATTTTAGGTATAGAAATTTCTAAATTCTTCCTACCTACTAAGATGTGGGAGGCTCATGATCTGCTTCCATGGAAAGACTATTCACACTCGTTAAATTCCAGGTTCTTGGGGGTGGCTAGGTGGCTCAGTGAATAGAGCACTGGCCCTGGAGTCAGGAGGACCTGAGTTCAAATCTAGCCTCAGACACTTAACACTAAACACTTACTAGGCATGTGAACTTGGTCAAATCACTTAACCCCAATTTTCCTACTGACCTGCTTCCAAAAAAGAAAAAAAAAAGTAAATCCCAGGTTCTTGCTTTATAGAAATACTAAATCCTATTTTAATTTCTGTCCAACTCTTTACTCTTCCTATGACAAATCCAATTAAAAAATGTAGTGAGTTAGTCAATGAAAATTTATTAAGCAACATGACAGAAATCTAAACTCTGGAAAAACAGAGACAAAAACAAAAGAAAATAAAGCAACAGTAACAAAAGCAATGTCCCTGTACTTAAGAAGAGCACATTCTGATAGGGAAGGTAATAACTATGTAAATATATAGGTACATGAAAGTCATACACAGGGTATACAAGATGTAAGAGCATCTCAGAGGCAAGGCATTACCAACTTGTGATATGGAGTGAGGTGGGTAGCATAGACCTTCTATAGAAGGTGGAATATAAGCTTAGTATAGAATAAAGTCAGGGAAAATAAATGGAGATGAGGGTGCAGAGCATTCCAATCATAGGACACAGGTTGTGCAAAGGAACAGAAATCAGTGATGGAATATCCTTTTTTTTTAAAAAAAGAATTGCAAAAATAGTGCCACTCAATCATAAAGTGCATAGAAGGAAGAAAATATCTGAAAACTGGGAGAATGAGAAGGTGTAAGTTTATTTAGAGCTTTAAATTCCAACCAAATAGAGGGATTTTTATTTGATCCTTGAGATAACAGTGAGCCACAGAGTTCACTGAACAGAAAGACTATATGGTCAGATTTATGTATTATAAACATCTCTTTGGCAGCTGAGAGGAGAGATTAAAATAGAGAGAGCTTGAGGAAAGGATCCCAGCTAGGAGCCTCTTGCAATAGTCCAGAGAAAATGTGATGAGAGCTTGGACTAGGGCTGTTACTGCGTGAGTGGAGAACAAACATATGAAAGATGTTGGAAAGGTTCCAATATAAGGCAATGAGTGGGATTAAGTGTACAGGATAATGCTGAGTTTATGAACTTGATATATTGGAAAGACGTGGTGCCTTCAACATAAAATTAAAAAGAACATAGAGAAGTACATAAAGACCATAATCACAAAACCTATCTTTTGGGAAGGGTTCCTTTAAGTTTAATTAGCTGTTCCAATTCATAGTTATATGTAATTTGTCATGTTCTAATCTTACAAAATTTTATTTTACTTAGTAGGAAATTGATTGTGTAATTATTGATGATCCTTAGAGGTTTTCTATTCCTTATATATACTGTCAAGTTTTATTATAGTTTTTTTTAAAATCACTTTTGATGCTCATTTCAAATATCTGATATTACCAAATGTAATTTTGGTAAAAAATAATGTGTTATAAACAGATAACGAACTGTGTTTATGGGTAGATTCTGATAGAGTTTTGCCTATGGTCATGTGATGTACTGATATCCTCTCTCTGTCAGGAGATTTAAAGAAGTAATCTAGCACCCTGGGTGGACTCAATGTGTCACACTTTGGGGAATAAATGTTGGTCAGTCAATAGAAAGTATTTTTAAATATTTCTTATGTGCAAGGAGCTGTGTGAAATGCCAGGGATACAAAGAAAAGCAAAAGTTAGTCCCTGCTTTTAAGGAACTCACAGTCTAACTGGGAATAAAATGTGCAAATAACCATGTACAAATAAATTATTGGATACAATCAATAGAAGGAAGACATTAACATTAAGTGTATTTGGGGAAGATTTTGTGTAGAATATGAGAATTTCTGTGAAACTATAAGAAAACCAAGGAGCCAATTAGAGTAAAATAAGAAATGTATCTTGGTATGATGGACAATCAGTAAAAATGCCCTGAGTTGAGAGATGATGTATCTTGTATGACGGACAGCAATGACTCCAGTACATAGGATGCAGAATACATGATTTTAAGGTGTGACACCCAACTCATTTATCACTGTTGAATGTGTCACCATCTTCCCAAAAGTCCAGGCTCATCACCTAGGTGTCATCCTCAACTGCTCAGTCTTTCTGACCCATCATATCCATTCATTCATATCCTTTCATCTCTGCCTCCAGAATATCTCTCAGATATGCCCTGCTCTTCTCTCTGATGAAGTCACTGTCCTAGGACGGACCTTCAAAAACTCCTATCTGTACTATACTAATGCTGCTGCTGCTGCTGCTGCTGCTACTACTACTACTACTACTACTATTTATATAGTGCAGACTATGTACCAGTCACTGTGCTATGTGCTTTACAACTATTATCTCATTTGATCTTCAAAACAACTCTGGGAAACAGGTGCTATTATTGCCATTTTACATTTGAAGAACCAAACGTAAACAAAGGTCAAGTCCTATCTAATCCAATCCATTAACATTAATTACTCTTCTACTATATGCCAAGTGATATGCTATGCACTGTGGATACAATTAGTAAAAAGATAGTCCTTGCTCTCAGTGAGTTCAAAATCTATTGGAAGGAGACAACACACAAAAAGAGTTAGGAAAGCAAGGCAAGGGAGAAAGCACCAGGGATTTCTTAGCACAGGGGACATCTTGTTCTATGGATTTGGAAAAAAAAAACAAAACAGACAGGGCAGCAGATGGAGGATCAAGTGAGCCCAAAAGGCCAGTTTCTGCCCTGTATAAAGGAAGTCATTGGGATGGCTTTGATACTTTACCTTCCAGCCCTCCAAAAAGACATTATTTATCTGCAAGGCTCTAAATTGGTCTGAAGTTGAAATTTAGTCAATGCTTTGCTCCTAGTGTCTGAGCTACATAACTATTACTTTCTTCTGAAATTATTTATGTACAATTCAAAAATCAACCCCTGAAGAAAGGGCCCTCTTCAGTCTCTGCTGGATCTATGAGCCAAAACTAGGTAGTAAGGAGGGGAAAGGACTGCAATTTGGCAATTATTCCTTTTCCCACACGAGGATCTACACCTTGCAGGGCTAGGGCCTAGTCTGAAGACTCTCTCTGTACTCCTTTGTGTCCTCCATGATATGATCCTGGCCAGACCCCTTCCAAATTTTCTTGTGTTTCCCTGTGCTAACTTGGGCTGGAGAAATAAGTGATTGTGACTTTTCCATGGATTTCCAAAACATAATTCAATATGGTGAATTTTCTTTTTTTTTATATAGCGTTTTAATATTTGTAAAGCACTTTACATATGCTATTTGATCTTTAAAACAACCCTATGAAGTAGGTATTATTATCATCCTCATTTTCTTTTTTTTTAAATTTTTTATCTTTATTAATCTTTTTATTTACTTTTAGTTTACAAGATTCAGTTCCACAATCCCTTGAGTTTCAAATTTTCTCCAATTCCCTCTCCTCCCCCCCTCTATGGCAGCATGCAATCAAGTATAGCATCTGCAAATAGTTTCACATTAGATATTAGTCAGGTTATAAAGAAGGATTGCAATGGATGTAATGAACAATGAGAAAGAGGAAACAACACTAAACCAGAAAAGGAATGAGAGCAGGTAGTTTGCTTCAATCTGCATTCAAACACTGTTCTTTCTAGTTCTTTCTCTGCATGTAGACATCTCTCTCCATCATGAGACTTTTGGAGTTGTCTTATAACCCTACATTGATGAGAAGAGTCCAGTTTATCAAAGTTGTTCATCACACATACGTTGTGTCTGTCATTGTGTACAAATTCCTCCTGGTTCTGCTCTTCTCAATCAGCATCAGTTTGTATAAGCCTCTCGAGGTCAATATGAAGGCCATCTGCTCCTCATTTCTTATAGCACAATAGTATTCCATTACATTCGTACACCACCACTTGTTTAGCCATTCCCCAATTGATGGGAATCCCATTAATTTCCAATTCTTTGCCACCACAAAAAGAGCTGCTATAAATATGGGTTTTCCTTCCACTTCTATGATCTCTTTGTGATACATCCCTAGAAGTGGTATTGCTGGATCAAAGGGTATGAAATTATTTATAGCCCTTTGGTCATAGTTCCAGATTGCTCTCCAAAATGTTTGAATCAGTTCACAACTCCACCAACAAAGCATTAGTGTTCCAACTTTTCCACATCCTCTACAGCATTTATCATTTTCCTGTTTTGTCATCTTAGCCACTCTGACCTATGAGATGTGGTACCTCAGAGTTGTTTTGATTTGCATTTCTCTAATCAATAGTGATTTAGAGCATTTTTTCATATGCTTATATATATATATCTTTAATTTCCTTCTTTGAAAACTGCCTGTTCATATCCTTTGACCATTTATCAATTGGGGAGGAATGAGTTGTATTCTTATAGATTTGACTCAATTCTCTGCATATTTTAGAAATGAGGCCTTTATCAGAGACACTGCTTGTAAACATTCTTTTCCAATTTTCCACTTCCCCCTTAATCTTGGTTACATTGGCTTTATTTGTACAGAAACTTTTCAACTTAATGTAATCAAAATTATCCATTTTGCATTTTATAATGCTCTCTAATTCTTGTTTGGTAAAAATATGGTGCATTTTCTAAAAATATTTGGCAGATATTTTGGGTGAGGAAGCTCACTGTACTATTTCCATCTACTCAACTCTCTTGGCTCCTCTAGGCATCCCAATTCTTAGTATGTCCCTGTGAGCCTACTCTATATTTATATTGTGTATATCTTGCTTTTACATAAAAATTTTCTTTTGTCTCCCTCATAAGGTGTGGGCTCTTGGAGAAGAGTGACTATTTTATTTTCCTTTTTTTTTTTTTTTTTTGCATCCCTTGTGCTTAGCACAGTGCTTAATAAATACTAGTTGACTTGAAAGGTAGGAGGCAATCAGGTTATCAAGAGCTTTGACAAACAGAGTCTATTATATTTATTAAATATTTCAACCTGGCTGTGATGGGGAACCACTATGCTTTATTCAGTAATGGAGTGATTATGGCAGATTTCTGTTTTATAAAGATGAAATTGACATGGTGGAGGAAGGATTTGAGTGACTTGAGAAACATGAGGCAGGGAGACAAACCAAGAGGATATTTCAGTAGTCCAAGTGTAAAATTTTGAGGACCTGCCCCAGGACAGCATAATAGGAGAGAAGCGAGGGGACATTAGAAATATATTATGAAGGTAGAGAGGATAGGACATGACTACTGATTGAAGATGAGGAGTGAGAGGAAGCAAGAATTTGAGTACAACATGATTAAGAATAATAGAATTGGTATGCATGGATGATATGAAATATGCATCATTGAGGGGATTACTCTTATTGATGAGATTACAGAACTGCTAATGTATTACAGCTTTTTGATAAACTAATTATTTTTAACAATCTTTAGAATAATGGTTATTCCTTGATATAATATATAATCTACAATTATCCCTATTTATTTATCAATTATGTTCTCCTTTGTTCTGATGGCGCACACACACACACACACACACACACAAGAAGGAAAGAAGGAGGAACAGAGGGAGAGAGAGAGACAGAGATAGACAGAGAGATAGAGAGTGAATCTCATATACCAAAAGCAAATTCTCTTTATTACCAAATCCTTAGTGAAATTAGTGATTTTTTTTCTTGTATGAGGATAAAGGTCTCCATTTATTAATGCCATCCATTACCTGATAAAATAACATGATTTGTTCTATAATGTCACTGAAATTGCCCAATAAATCCATATTTTTTTTAACATTCACTCTTAAGCAATAATTACCTGTTAACCTTGAATATGCTATGACCTTGTAAAAATGCCACTGAGGTTAATTCAGGCAAATGAAGCAGCAGAAAAGAAAAAGGAGTTTCCATAAACCTCTTCCATACTTCCTTCATTTTTCTGACAGTTTGTTAATAATTACATACAGAATTAGTGAGTGATCTGAGAAATTCTAACCTGATATTAGTACCTAAGCTCGGTCCTCCTCACTAGTCTTGAGAGCAAACCATGGTCCTTGAAAGGTCTCTATTTGAAGAGATCTGAAACAACATTTCATTCAATTCAGATTTTTGTTTAAGACATGAAATGTTTCTCAGTAATATGTTCTCACCTAACGGGTTGTGGCAATTAATAATCCTGTGTGGGAGCATAAGCTTTGAGAAACTTGCAAAAATGTTATTACCTTATAATCTAGCTATATTAAAAATCAGTGTTGCTCATAGAGAGCTGATTTTAGTATTTCTTTCTGGCTCTTAAAATAGGACCCCTGGCAAGGAATTAAATTAAAATAAGTCTTCTTTATATCGCTCCCACTGGAAGGTAAATTACAATACAAAGATTGCTGGTTCTCATAGCTTGTCTTTGCTATTTTTCCATTAATGTTTCTAATTTTAGTATACTCTATTAGTGTTCATTGGATCTAATGAAGAAAAGAAAAGCTGTAGTGGACGGAGATTAAAAGGTAAATCTTGGGAGGCTGATCTGCTTCCTTTCTCTGGGCTGATTGACCCTATTTTTCACTGAGGATATTTATCGTGGAATTTCCTACTCTTGTCTTCACAATCCCCAGTTCTCTGCTCTGCTAAATGATACTTTCCAGCATTATATTTTGCTTTTCCTCTCAAGAGAGACATGTATTTCTCTATTCATTCATTCATTTATATTTTTATCTATTTATTATTTTAATCTAGAGAAAGGAGTGAAGAGAATTTGAGAAGATCTTGTTGGATTTAGGTAGTTATTTCTTTTTCTGGCTACAATCCTTAGATGTTAACTTTGAACTGAGCCTTTTGAATTAAAATTTCAAAGCAGTCTCTGATAACTTTGGTCACTTAGGCCATTCAGAAATCAACAATTACAATATTTAAAGATTTCAACTATCAAATAATATCACAATGGATACTTGATAATAGTTCATTACTGTTATTTTAATGTTAGGATGATTAGTATTCACTTAAAAACTGTTTTTGAGTGAGTGGTATCTTGATACTAGATAAACTGCATCAAAAATGCCTGTTTTCTGGCAATGCACCAGTGTGCAAGCTTGATTTTTTTTCTTAAAAAGCAATCCTCTGAAATGAATGCTTTCAGGTAGCTATTCTTCAAAATGTTCTAATCATTTTGATCTACAGCTATCATAAATCAAACATTTTACCTGGGGCACATTCCAGCAGGAGCTAGCCGCTTCTAATAACCATGTTTTATCTCTATGTAAAATATCAAGTCAAATAGAATGTCTGCATAAGGAAAAGGAAAATCAGCTGTTCATAATAATCAATAAAAATGTTGTAAAGGTGAAAGGTAACAAAAGTCCTAAATTATTTAAGTGCTTAATAAGGAAACCAAAAAATAAATGACATAAACATCACATTAAAATGAAAGAGTGAAGTGATGGCACAGAGACCAAGAATAACCAAAAAAGAAAGATTCCTTTCACATTAGAATCCATGTCCCATAAATGTTAGGTAGCAAATGACCCATACAAATCATTGTTTCCATTCTCCTAGTTCTATAGACCAATGACTATGTTTATTTTCCATCTCATTCATTTAATTTCAATTTAATTCAATCCAGGAATCTTTTTAAAATATCTACCAAGTGTGAAGACCTGGGCTAGACCCTGGAGAAACAAAAACAGAAAACAACAAATAAAATTTTTTTCACCAAAAGAGCTTATTGCCTGTTGGGAAGAAATAATTTGCACACAGAACATAGCATTTTAAAATATCCAAAGTAATTTCCTTGGGAGGTCACTAGGAACTGGGTGACTTTTGGAGGGGATACTTGAGTTAAACTTTGAAAGATCTTCCAGAAGGCATTAAGTGGTGATAAGAAGGCAAGCACGAGGATCAGCTTTTTCAAAGGCTCAGAAATAAGAGAAGTAAAAAATCATATAGGTAATAGCTGGTAGGACTCTTTGTTTGTAACATAGAGAGCAGGAACATTAAGGTGTAATAAAGATAGGCTGAATATAAGTAATAAAGGAATTTTTAGCAGAAGAACAACATGGTCAGGGGGGCGGAGCCAAGGTAGCAGAGTTCATGCAGGAACTGGGCTGATCTCCTGTTCCAATTACCTCTAATACCCATAAAATATGACTCTGAACAAATTTTAGAGCTACAGAACCCACAAAGTGACAGAGAGAAACAAATCGCCCACTGAAGGCAGCCTGGCAGGCCAGCAGAAAGGGTCTATAACACCAGATTGGGAGCCAAGCACAATCCCATGTGATCTGCATGGGCTCAAACACAGGGTGGCCCTTACCAAAGGCCCAGACAGGCCAGGGAAGACTTTAGGAGAGTGCATCACCAGCAACTGAGGCAGTCTCCAGACTTCTTTACCCATAAACACCAAAAAGAAAATAAAAGGTCAGGGGGGAACTCTGTTGGAATTGGGTGACAGAAAAGCACAATCTGTCTCCTACCCCCAGAGTGAGAGGTAGCGGAAGGGGAGTGGCCCTGTGGCTGCCTCCCTACCTCATGGCCTGAACATCAGAGGGGGACCAAGTGACCATTCAAAGGGTAATCACTCTTGCTTTGACTTACTCAGATCTGAGCCCCAGTCTTAGGTGAGGTCCAGAAGTGTGTGAGCAGTGTGACACAGCTTGTGGTGGCTGTAGAAAGGGTGCCCTCCTCCTAGTTCTGGCAGCTGCAAAAACCCCAGCAATTTAGGACAAAGCTCTCTCCCCTCTGGAAGCAGAGTTCTTAGGCAAAAACCTCAAAAGTCAAATAAATAACTGGCAAGTAGGGGAAGCAGAAATATACCCTAGAATCCTTTTTGGGGACAAAAAGGATCAAAATACGGAACCAGAAGAAGACAACAAAGTCAAAAATTCCTGCATCAAAAGCTTCCAAGAAAAATATGAACTGGTTACAGAGCATGGAGGAGTTCAAGAAGGATTTTGAAAATCAAGTGAGAAAAGTAGAGGAAAAATTGGGAAGAGAAATGACAATGATGCAAGAAAATCATGAAAAGTGAGTCAAGTCTGCTAAAAGAGACCCCCAAAATATTGAAAAATTAACACCTTAAAAAAAAGACTAACTCCAATGGCAAAAGAGGCCCAAAAAGCCAATGAGGAGAAGAATGCCTTAAAAAAAATATTGGCCAGACAGAAAAGGAATTTCAAAAGCTCACTGAACAGAATAATTCTTTCAAAATTATATTGGAGCAGGGGTGGCTAGGTGGCGAGTGAATAGAGCACTGGTCCTAGAGTCAGGAGTAACTGAGTTCAAATCCAGCCTCAGACAATTGACACACTTACTAGCCATGTGGCTTCAAGTCACTTAACCCCAATTGCCCTCCAAAAAAAAAATAGATTGGAGCAAATGGAAGCTAATGAATTTATGAGAAATCAAGACACTATGAAACAGATCCAAACAATGAAAAAATAGAAGGCAATGTGAAACATTTCCTTAGAAAAATGACTGACCTGGAAAATAGATTGAGGAGAAATTATTTACAAATTATTATAGTATCTGAAAGCTATGAGGGAAGAAGGGAAAGAATTTAGAAATCAAAGTTTTTAAAACAAGTGTTAAAAAAAAAGTTGTTTTTTACATGCAACTGGTAAGTAAGATATATAGGCACTGAGGTATAGAAATCCATATTGCCCTAATAGAAAGTTGGGAGGGGATGGGGGAGGATGTAAGAGAAAGCAGACTGGGGGAGTGGTATTCATGTATTGCTATCTTGAGGTGCAGGCAGGGGAAATATGGGGAGTAAATTTGTAACTCAAAATCTTGTAGAAATGAATGTTGAAAACCAAAAATAAATAAATAAAAGATTTAAAAAAAGAATGACATGGTCAACCTTATGCTTTAAGAATTTGTTTACTTGGCAGTTTTGTGTATAATGGACTGGAACAGGAAGGCACTAGAAATACAAAGTTCTGTTAGCAGACAATTTAATTAATCCAAAAGAGTTTGTGACAGCCTCTACTACAGTGGCTATAGCATGAGTGGAGAGCAGGGGACAAACTATACAATATAGAGTTAAAAAAATAACATTATCATCATCATCATCACCATCATCATCATCATCATTTATATAGTTAGCACTTGTAAAGTGCCTTACCCTATGTTATTACATTTGGTCTATATAACTTTGCAAGTTAAGTACAATTTTATCTCCATTTTAAATATAAGTTAATTGAGTCCAAGAGTGATTAAGTGACCTGCCCAGGATCACACAACTACTAAGTATCTGAAACAGAATTCAAACTAACATCTTCCTAACCCCATGTCCAGGACTCTTTCTAAGAATCAATTCAAGCTGTCACATAACAATAAACCTCAGTAACTGATCAAATGTGAGAAATAAGGGAAAAGGAAGAGTGGAGGATGATTCCAAATTTGCTAACTTGTGTAGAAGGACAATAGTATTCTCAAAGACAATAGGAAAGTTAAGAGGGTAGAATTTTTTTTTAATTGAAAGATGGTTCTGTTTTAGACTTACTGAGTCAATATCACTATGATATCCACTCAGAATGCCCAATAGTTAATTGTTGTTGTGGGACAAGAGATCAGAAGAAATACTGCTGCTCACAATATAGATCGATGGGTCATCTACATAGAGGTATTAGTCCAAAAGAGGTGGTGATGGCCACTACTAGAGTAGCTATAGCATGTGTGGAGAGAAGGGGACAAAGTATACAATATAGATTTAGAAAAATAACATCATTATGTTAGATGTGTGCCCTCACATAAGTGTTAGGCAAGGATGATGAAAAGGCAAAACCAGACAGGCAAACAAAGAATCAGCAGAGAACAGGTTTAGGAGAGACCAGGGAGGAGAGTCTATATACAAGAAGGTTTGATCAATAATGTCTAATACTCTAGAAGAGTCAAGAAATATAAGAATTAAAGTAAGTCATTGGATTTTAAAAATTAGAGAGAAAAAATTCGAATAGTAGTAAAATTGGAAGACAAATGACAAAGACGAGAGTAGAGTGCATGATGGGGAAATTGAAGGAAGAAATGTAGAATAATTTTTTTTGCATAAGTTTAGCAGTAGAGTCAAGTGAAAGTGATTTTTTGTTTCATTTTTGTTTTTAAAGATGAGAGATACAGATGTTTTTGTTAGCTTCTGCTCAAAGGAAAGATACATATTAAGAAGAAAAATTTTGGAATAGACACTGAGAGGACTCAATTTGGGAAGAGTAAATTGATTGGCATATATTTGGGTGACCTAATTGCAATAAAAAAAAACAAAACAAAAAAAACAAACATATCATAACTGTGTCGTTCACCCAGTCAGTATAGCTGTACAACTTCCTCATCAGCCTCCACCAGGATGTGAGTTGGAAAAGTACAGCTAGATAAATTCTCCAGGACTGGCAGTTGGCAAATGATGAGTGACTATAGAACAAAAGATGCAAGAGAATCAAGGTTAGAAGACATTTCAAATTTGAACAGGCAAGCTATCAACACAAGATTTTGATGGCAGAATGAGGCTTGTAATAATAACCTGGGGAAGCAGGGAGAGGTAAGGTGATTGGAAATTGAATCAAAGGTTGATGACCAGGTTTAAGCAAGATGAACACAAAGAAAGATTAAAGGATAGTATGTTTTCGACCTATAGAGAATTAGGGGCATTAAAGATAATGGAAATAGAACATTTTATGGTAACAATGAAATTAAGGTTTCAGCCATCTCAGAAAGTGGCTGAAGTTGAGTGAAGGGTAGAGATCAATTCAGTTGAGGAAATTAATATTCTCTGAAGCAAGGGTATTTGGAACTAACTCAACTTATACATTTAAGTGTATAAGTAAAGTGATAGGCTTTGACCCAGAGATTTCACTTCCAGTTATACACTCTAAGGAAGGCACTGACAAAAAGAAAGATTTCATATGCATCACAGTATTTATACTGGCATTTTTCATATTAGCAATGGCCTGATAAAGTAGGTGTCTTTCTATTAAGGAATGGATCAACAAATTATAGTACATGAATGTAATGGGGCAGGGAGGGAAATAAGGAAATATCTAGGCAATGTGACAATAAAATATATATAAAAACCATTGTAAAAGTATGAAGTGAACCTTAGAGAAGAGATTGCTGAGTTATAGTAGTGAAAGGAGAGTGTAAAAGTGGCATTAGGATCAAAGAAGAATGCTTGATCCTTCTTCTGGGTCAGTGTATCAGTGGCATGAGTGATAATACACCATGTCATGGAAAGAGTGAGCTGGGATTTATGCATATATAGGAAACCTCATCTATAAAGACTTTGTAACAAATTTTAGAAAATGAATACATCTATGCTTACAGTCCTACATTTTTAATTCATTCATTCCATCAGCAAGCGATTAACAAATATTTAATATGTGCCCAGAACTAGATCACCTGTATCCAAAATACTGTCATAAACATCTAAATCAGCATAATAAATCTCCATCTGTGACTTGACAAAGCCTATAGTAACTGTTTCTCTAGTGTTGATGAAGAAGAAATATACTATTTAATAAGTAAATTCACAAGTCCCTGTCCCTTAGGCAGTCAATCTGTCTCTCTCTATGGTGTTTCAATGCTACTCTAGTAGTAAATATGCTTAATAAATATTACATTGTTTATTATGTGTAACAAAGAAGAAATAGATGAAAGGTTCCCTATTCTTAAAGAGCTTATAATCTAATTTAGTGTATTCAGACTTATAGTAATATCTGACAATTACCCACTGGTCCATCCCATAGAAGCAAGATATTAAAATACATGAGAAACTAAAAAATATATATATCCTGGGAGAAAATTAACCTGTTTACTATATTTATAACATACTTCAGATTCTGGAGACAGGCTTAGGGAAGTTGAAAGTTAAATAATCATACTTAGAATAAACTTTGTCAATTTGTTTATGAGTTTATGAACACAATTTGGGTAGAACCTTTCAGAGTCAATGAAGTATGCAAGAGCCAAAGCTCTGATATCAATGATGCCAAAATTAGCCATAATGTGTCAGATATTTTCCTTTCTCTTATCCATCTTGAACTCTGTAATGGACTGTAACTCTGTTATTCTAGACCAAACCTAGCTCAATCCGTACATATTCATCACCATATTGGCTTTAGAATGATGTATTACAAACATACATAATTATTTGGGGGGGGGGGTTCTCCCCCCCCGAATTTATTATTCATTTTTAGTTTTCAAAATTCATTTCCACAAGATTTTGAGTTCCAAATTTTCTTCTTGTCTCTCCCCTACCCCCCAAAAACCACAATTCGTAAAGCCTATCCCACTGTTATAGTGGGGGTGTGGTCTTCATTAGTGAATACACTGACAGGAAAACATGAGAAACCTGAAAACGATTAGAGATTCCTGATGTACTGTATGGAAGTTCAAAATAACAAAGGTACTCTCTTAATCATGATTCATTTGGAGTATTTTAAGATTTCAAACATTCTACTTGGGAGGAAATACGTGTGTGTGTGTGTGTGTGTGTGTGTGTGTGTGTGTGTGTGTGTGTAACCTAGTTTGTTGTTTTTTTTTTTTTTTAATGAAGACACAACAAAGAGACTCAAAAGTAGTAGGGGCAAAGGGACAGATGTAGGACAGGAGAGACAGAAACAGGCAGAGAGAGACAAACATAACTGAGTGGAAATGGGATATTTTTAGACCTAATGGACAACAACGTAACACAGCTGCAATTTGCATTAGGATTCTGACAATAATCTGCTAATTGTATATCAAATACATCTGGGCAAGTAACACCAGACAACACATAAAAGATGCAAGAAAACTATAGAAAACATATTAAAGTCTGCTTTGAAAAATCTCATTTAGTAACTCAGTGACAGAAACAAATAGAGAGACAAGATGTTGAGAGGAGAAAAGAGGGGGAAAAAGGGTAGAAGGATCTGGGAGTTGAATTCCTTCAGATTTCCTAACAAATAGCAAGGGAATAGACCTCCTGTTTGTATTAAGGAGAGAGCAACAATTTACTAATTACAGATCAAATGCGTGTGGTCAAGTTATAGTTTTGGAAAAGGAAAAGAAAAGTTAATGTGCAGTATTGTGATAAAGTATTTAAAAAAAAACTCTGTGGGGGTGGCTAGGTGGTACAGTGAATAGAGAACCGGCCCAGGAGTCTGGAAGACCTGAGTTCAAATAGGGCCTTTAATGTTAAATTACTGTAGGATCCTCCTTCTGCTAGAGATTTCATTAGTGGATATACAATGATTAATTTGCATTGAATGATGCCTTAGCAATTGTCTTATTCACCAGATTTCACAGAGCTCTCTGAGGCAGACTGCTTCTGATTTATCTGCTTCCTTGTAATAGTAATTTGGAATTATGCAACCATGCTATAATGGACCAGAATATATTTTTAAAGTACATTTAAACAAGATATAAGATTTTAAAATATATACACATTTTCTCATCCATAAAATTAACTTTAAATTTGAAACGTGTGTTCTGGGTTGTGTTAACCTATATTAATCAAGGGGAAAAGAGAAACAATTTTAAATATACAGATCTTCCCTTTCCCCTGCGCTATATATTAACATGATATAGATACTGTTTTAGTGAAATTAATCTTTCTAAAATAGTTATTACTGAAAAATTGATGATGGAGTATTTGAGGTATTTTGTGATTATCTGGCTTTCTGGTTAGCAGGAGCTGTAGCGAGTAACTTCTCATTCTAAATAGACAATTCCTAATCTAAGAGCTAATTTCAGTGATAAACTTGATCTCCTCAGTAAGTAGCAGCTCTATTCTTTTACAGAATGCATTAAGACAATGCTGTACTAAGTTTTTTTTTTTTTTTAGAAAATACTGTGCTCACAAGTTTTAATTTCCTTTTGAGTTCATCTATTCCATTTCTGAGAGATTACACTGTATTATGACTGGGGAATTATTTTTCACCATATATGTTCATGTTTATGACATATACACATATATCAATATGTGTATATGTGTCTGTATGTCAAAATATATGATTTCCAATATTTCATGAATATCAAAAGTGAGTCCAGAGAAATATCTCCACAGAGGTACAGTGTGACTGATGTGCAAACTTCTAAGAATACCTTATATACAAGCTATGATTGATGATGCCAAGTATGCCCCTATTTGCAGGGGTCTTGGCTATAAATATATGCTTTTTTTATTTATGTTGAAACTGAGTGTAGTCCATGTGTATTTGTGTTTGTGTGTGTATGTGAAATGTAGAGAAAAATGACCCACTATCACCAAAACTTCCAGTTAGACTGATATTTTTGTTCTTTTTGTTATCTTTGTCTTTATATGAATATTTATGCTCTCCTTGAAAGCAATAGCAAAAGTGGTAAAACAGATGTAATCATAATTTCATTTGCTTTTGCTGAGTATAAAATTATTTCATCTAGATTTACATGACCCTATTTTGTAGAAAAAAATAGCTTGCATGTTATAGGAATTTTACTAGTAAGGTCAAAATAGGATTATTAAATTTATTTTTGGTAAGCATTAACTATCAAAAATATGACAATAGAGAAAAATAATGAAATGATGTTGGAAGTAGAGAACTGGATTTCAAAACAGAATACCTAATTGTAAACTTTAACTCTTCTAATAGCTATCTGATCTTGAACAAGTCATTTAACATCTGTGTGCGTGTTTCCTCATCTGATTTTGATTAACTACAATTTTCAGAAGGCACAGGAGCCAATGACAGGGATTGCTGTTTTGGATGTGAATGGCCAACAAGGATGAACTAGTTGGTAAAGTGAAAGTTTTGCAACCTTCCAAGAAAATAGACAAGGCACCAACAAAGTCCAACAGCAAGAGATCGTAAGACAAACCCCATTTAAAGTTACTGTAGACATTATAAAATATTTGGGAATCTACCTGCCAAAACAAACCAAATAACTTTATGAACTACAAAACACTTTTTACACAAATAAAGTGAGATCTAACTAAATGGCAAAACATTAACTGCTCCTGGCTGGGTCAAGCTAATATAATAAAAATGACAATTTTACCTAAATTAAATTATGTATTTAGTGCTATACCAATCAATCTACACAAAAATGATTTTATAGAACTAGAAAAAATAGTAACAAAGTTCATTTGGAAGAACAAAAAGTCCAGAATATCAAGGCAATTAATGAAAAGAAATGCTAGGGAAGGTGGCCTCGCCTTACCAGATTTTAATCTGTATTACAAAGCAGCAGTCATCAAAACTGCTTGGTACTGGGTAAGGGATAGAGTAGTGGATCAATGGAATAGATTGGGTACAAAAGACTCAATCATCAATGATTACAGTAATGCACT
>CM053586.1:123412995-123434279 GCA_028646515.1 Pseudochirops corinnae
GTGGAAAAGTGATAATTGTAACTTCTGAAACTTTTCTCAGTATGAGGATAGGTGAAGGGAATACAAATGTATATATACATATACATACACATATGTCTATGAAGGAGGGTTTGTATATGTGTAGGAACACATATCTGAGTATGTGTATATATATATATATATATATATATATATATATATATACATATGTATGTATATAGAGGGCACAAGATCAATTGAATAGGGTGGGATGATACTCTAAAAGGTGAAATTCTGAGGTGGGAGAGGATTAGAATGAGAGGAGTCAGGGAAAGACAGAATGGGGTTAATCATCTCATATAGAAGAGGGAAGGGAAAATTGTTACAATGGAGAGGAAGAACAGGAAGGCAAAAAGGAAAGGGTTAACCTTACTCTCATTGAATTTGGCTTAGGGAAGGAATGATATAAACTCTAAACTGGGTATCTTGCCACCCTGGAGAGTAGGGAGGATGGGGATGAAAGGTGGGATGATGGAGGGGAGGAAAGAGTGGGAGGGAGGGTTACTGGAAGCACACACTTCTGTAAAGAGACAGGGACAGAATAGAGAATAGAACAAGGGGGGTGGGCAGGATAGGAAGGAGGGACAATCAGTCTCTCAGAATATGTCCACTGGAGATATTCTGTGTAGTTGCACATGTACAGCCTGTATTGAATTGCTTGTCCTTCCATTGGTGGTGGGAGAATTAAGATATACAGGCACTGTGGTAGGGAGATCCATCCTGACCTACCAGAAAGTCAGACGGGCGAGGGGGAGGACATAGGAGAGAGTAGATTGGGGGAGGGGTTATACAATGGGATGGCTGTTTTGAGGTGTTGGGTAGGGGAAAGACAGGGAGAAAATTTGTAACTCAAAATTTTGTGGAAATAAAATATGTGAACAAGAAAATAAATTAATTAATTTATTTTAAAAAATAATAAAATTAAAAAAAACTTGTTATTGTCTGCAACTCACAATAACATGTGACTTGCTGAAATATTTTTTTGTGATGATTTTGTCTGTTCCTTCTAGACTTCCTTTACTTTTTTCTCTAGGTAGGTAATCTCACTTGATGCTAAAGGGAAAGAAAACAATTACATGACATTCCTCAAATTTGCTCGCTCTATTAGCCCTCCTTTATCTTTTGGCTCCTACATTACTTTAGCATTCCTATATTTGGAAATAATAATAAGAGTTTAAAGGAACTTTGAAGTTTTCTGAGCCAATGTTTTGGATAAACACTAGATATTTTTGTGCCTCACTCAAACTAAAATTAGCTTATGTTATGGTGAGACATATGCCAACCTCTTTATCCCCTTGGATAGTTACTGAAGTCTGATAACTTAGTAATATTAAAAATTCTTTTCTCCATTATTTGGAATTTTATCTTTGCAAATTGATTATTATAATATTATGCCAAAGAAAATTTTGCAATCATGACAATAAGCTAATTAGGTAGGTTTTATTAGAATTGAAGTTTATGTCACTTAAGGTCAAAACGCTAAACAGGGTATGTTGATCTTTCTTACCAAGTGTGAAAAATAGAATGGAAGTTGTGTGCCAGATGAACTACTCTTAGCCAAGACTCTCCCTTTAGTGATACCTGGTGACATACTAAAACTTTTCTCTTTAGAGTTCATACCTCTCACCTACTCTGGAGCAGTCTTTACAAATATAGAAATTTCCAGTTGTCTGATGGACACTTCATGCAACACTGGCAGCACCCCAGATGAAGCTCTTTTATCTCTACCTTGTACTGTTCTACAACTTGACTAAGGTGAAAAATTTCTAGTTACAGTGCTTCTGAAAGTATGAAAGAAGATAATAGAGGATCACTTTTTCCCCCTAAAAAGTATGGACATATTTTGCTTATGCATCACTTTTATTTCCAGATATATCTAGCCTTGCCCACCAAATAAGCTATTTCTTAAAGTAAAGAATGGATTGAAAGAGAGACTGCAGCACAACACAGCTCATCAAAATAAAATGTAACTAAATGATTCTGACAGTATATGCAACGTTCAAAATGATAGGTTTAGAACTTGAAAGCACCTCAGAAGTCATCTAGTCTAAACTTATAGTATATTTATTATATTGCATTAAAAATCTCAGTGACACACAGGTAGAAAATATCAGAAGAAGGATTTGAGCCTAGTTCCTCTGATCCCAGAGTCAGTTCTGGAACATATTGCTCACCCTGTTGTAGACCCTTAGTCTTCCACTGTGTATAAAATGGATAGAGTTGCATGTTCTCAATTTTCATCCAGGGAAACATTTCTTGTCTCATTATGGCTATTTAAAATTTGCTTTCTTTCTAATACCTTTTTTCCCCCAATTTATATTATCATAATAATTGTGAATAGTTTTCTTGACTCTATTTAAGTCACATTGAATCTATTTATCTATTTTCCCTATTTTTTTCTGAAGTTTTCATATTGATCATTGCTTATTGAAGGATGATAGGCTATTATGTTCATGTAGCATGACTTGTTTAGTCATTCTTTATACATAAATGTTGATATATGTAGATATATATATATATATATATAGATATATGCAGATATTTAGGTTGTTTCCAATTCTTTGATACTACAGAAATGCTGCCATGAATAAAGTGATGTATGTGGGAGCTAACTGGTTTCTTTTGTTTTGTTTTGTTTTGTTTTGTTTTGTTTTTGTTTTTACTTTATGAGGTTATATGCTCTGCAATAGGATCTTTGGCTCAAAAGAGTATAAGTATTTTAATTGCTTATTTTAACTTAATTCCAAATTGCTTTCTATGACAAATGGACTAATTTATAGGTGTAGATACAGATGTACCTAGATATATCAATGAACTTATGTCCCATAGTCCCTACCACACTAGTGCAATAATTATTTATATCTTTAGCTTATATATTAATAGATATCAAATGAAATATCAGTTTTGTTTTCATTTAAATTTCTTTTATGTTTAGTGATTTGGAGCAATCTTTTATATGGCTTTTGACAATTTCAGTTGTTCCTTTATAAGTTACTAATTTCATATTATTTCACCATTTATATATTAGGGTTAGAGACTATTTATTCAGAATACTGGAGAAGGAATTCAAATATAGGGCAACATTTTGATTAAATGTCCTATGGAGTTCCTTCTCACGCTAAGATTCTATGAGTTTCTTCTTCTTGAGCTATGAAATTCTCATTCAGACTCTAAAGATTAACTCAAATCCCACCCTATCCTAACTGCTCCAGCTCATAATGATTTCTCCTTTCTCTAAAGTCTTAAAAAAAATATAATCTGAATCATAGATATTAGTATTTGATACTGGAAACTCATAAAATCAAAGAATTTGAGAGTTGGAAGGACCTTTCAATGTCCATCTTGTCAAAATCATATATAAAAAGAATTCTTAATATAGCATGTTCAACCAATAGTTACGGATTTGTCATATTCAACTTTGAACTCCTTGAAAGCACGTGTAACTTTTTCCCTTTCTTTGTATCCCTAATGTTTAGTATTGGTCCTGGTACCAGCTGGTATAGCACACTGCTGACTTACATAGGGCTTGCAGTCTACTAAAACTCTATTTTCTTTCAGAGTAACTATTGCTTAAGTATATCCCACCCCACTGTTTACTTGTAAAATTGACTGCTAAATCCAGGAGCTATACTAAACCCAAGTGATTCTATTAGATTAAGCTAAATGCTCTGGGTTTTTTTGTTAAGATTCAACAGAGACATATCCCCATCTCCAATAGCAGTCATGTTTGCCTTGAGAGGGACATTGGAGAGATATAGTAGATGGTTATGTAAGATATTTTGAAGTATGAATAATTTAAAGTTGTATTAGAACAGAAGTATAATAGAATCAGTTTAAATCAATTCATGAGAATTGGTAGTTAAATATTAAATATGAGCATTTGGACCTCAGAAATTGGCCAACATTACAAATCTTTAATATTGACTAGATTCCTTCAAAAATTCCTTTTGGGGGCTCACTTTGGAAAGAGTTATGTGATTTGGCCAGACAAGACTCTGGGCAGTCATTGAGACCCCCAGCTTTGAAAGCCCAGATGTTGGTGCTTCCCTCTCTGGTGACTAACTGGGTATGGATGTAGTGGTCAGATGGCTGGAAACCCGTCTGATGCTCTGTTTCTCTGCCTGCTTGTGACTTCTGTTTGTATTCTGTTTGTATTCTCTGAAGTTCAGTGTGTTAACTTTTCCCCCTGAACTAGGTAAATGACATACGTTTGATTTGAGTAAGATTGTTAATCCATTTTGAGTTACTTTCCTTTAGAAAACCAGATCTAAGAACATGTGCTAGCAGCCACCTTGGGTATGCTAGGGTGCTTGCTGCTACACATGACATGACGAACAGGATCTGCAAACTAAAAGGAAAGTATGGGGGCTGGGGTAATTGTTGTAGCTGTGACTCTATGGAGCCATAGAACAGAAGCACAGAACTGCCTGCATGTTGACTTTACTGAGATAAGAGCAGGAATGGTGAGCTGCCTGAGTTGGGACTAGGACAAAAGCCTGGAGCGGCTGCCTCTTTATGGGAAGAGGAAGAACCCAGGTTTCAGAATTCAGCTACAGGACAATATAAGGACTGTGCAGCAAAGCAGGAGTACTGAATGTGTTTTCTTGCTGCATCCCACAGTTTGGGACCTAGGGGGAGCATGAAGTTGTGTCTATGGTGGGTGGGGTAAAGTGCTATGGACCCCTATGGACCCCATTCTATTGGTTTTGTTTCCCAGTCACCCCTTAGGATTTGGAAGGAGGGGCTGGAGCAGTGTTAAGACTGGGATTTGGCTCATTAGAGCCTGTACCTGAAAGTGCCAGGAGGAAGCCTGAAAGGGCAGTGTGGGGGGAAGGACACTGCCCCCCCCCCCATGAGAACTTTATTTGGACATTTTTGTTTTGGATTTCTGGTAATGAATTGTTATGTTATGTGTCTTGCAAATGTGATGTCTCTATTTTGTGGGGATTATGTTGAACTTAAGAGATGTTAATGCTAATTCAGATGTAAATTGCCTATGTAATAGGCATGAAAGATCTTGGGGCCCAATGTTATGGGAATCTGAAGATCTTCCATGCCCCTAGGCCCTTGATAGGCTTAAGTGACTTTGAGAACCTTCCCTAATTCGAAATTACACTCTGCCACCTAATAGGCTGAATGTGGTCACATGTAGCCTATGGTGGGAAGTTTGTTTTTCAGGAATGCCCACACCTTATTACTTTGTGATTGGGCATTGGGTCAAGAGGGTTGTGACATTCTCTGATCCAGGAGAAGGCTATATATACCCTAATGTGAGTTTTTGCTTGGAGCTCACTTTGGAAAGAGTGGTGTGATTTGGCCAGACGAGACTCTGGGCAGCCATTGAGCCCCCCAGCTTTGAAAACCCAGATGTTGGTGCTTCCCTCTCTGGTAACTAACTAGGTATGTATGTAATGGTCAGGCAGACGGAAGCCCATCTGCTGATCTATTTCTTTGTCTGCTTGTACCTTCTGCTTGTAACTTCTGTGTGCATTCTGTTTGTATTCTCAGAAGTTCAGGGTGTTGACTTTCCCCCCTGAGCTAGGTAAATGATATATATTTGATTAAAGTAAGATTGTTAACCACCACCCCAAAAAAGTTCCTTTCCCTTCTAACGTCTATGATTTAAGAATTTGTGGCACATACCAAGCATTATGTTGAGTACTTTGAGAAAAGAAGGAAGGAAAGAAGGATTAAAAGAAAGAAGAGAGAGAGGAAAAAGGAAAAGATGGATGAAGGGAAGTAGGAAGGGAAGGAGGTAAAGACACAGGGAAGGGTAGAAAAAGGAAGAGAGGAAGGGAAGGAGAGAACAAGAGGGCAGAAGGGAGGAAAGGCAGGAAGAAGAAAAATAGGAATAAAGGAAGGAAAGAAAGAAGGAAGGGAAGGAGGAAGGGAGATGAGAAGGAAGAAGAGAGGAAAGAAGTAAGAAAGAAAAGGAAGAAAGGAAGGAAGAAAGGAAAGAAGGAAGGAAGGAAAGAAGGAAGGAAAGAAGGAAGGAAGGAAAGAAAGAAGGAAGGAAGGAAGGAAAGAAGGAAGGAAGGAAAGAAGGAAGGAAGGAAGGAAGGAAGGAAGAATGAAAGAATTTATAAAGTGCTTATTATGACAAGGAACTACACTAAGCGCTTGGGGATACAAATATAAACAGAAAGAAAGCATTCAAAGAGTTTGTGTTCTAATGGAAGAAGACAACACAAACAAGGACCAAAGAGAAGGTAATTTGTACAGGGTGAATGGTTTTGAATGGGGAAGGACTTTTATGTTTCAGTGGCTGAAAGGAAGTATGAAAAAAAATTTTAACAATTAAATCATAGTAATCATTATGTTATTGTATATTAAAAAACTGTCATAGAATTTTTACTTATACATTTTTACACTAAAGCTAAGTCATATCACTTACCTACAAAAATAGTCATCTCCTTTTAAAGAGTTACACTAACAGTTATAGGCTTATTGGAAAGGGTAAAAAAAAAATCCTCATATTAAGGAAAGATAGCTAAAAAAAAAAAAAAAAGACAAAATCCAAATGGTTACCAAGTATTAAAGTACAATGCATTCTGTCATTCAGATCTTTAAGACAAGCAAGTGAGCAAAAACAAAACAAAACAAATATGAAAAGCACCACACAGTATTTAGAAAGTATAGTACACTGTAAATGTTTGAACAATATCTTCATCTTAGTAGACTCATCCCAATGCTGCTGTTTGTCAAAAGTCCTTTTGTATCCTGGCTCAAACATTTAGGATGTTAGCTATCTCACCCCACAATGTTTCATTGGCAGGTTTGGTGAACATGCCTTATTTGAAGCCATCAATCAAAAAAAAAAAAGTTAATTGGCACACAACCAAGCACAGTCCTCTGGAGTCCTACACTGGGGCTGTCTTGTAACAATGACCTTTAACAACTTCTAGCTGAGTCTGGCTACTCACAAAGTTCTGAATCAATAAGATTGTATTATCTATTATCTATCTTTCTGCCTTTCCTCCTCATAAGACTAGTGACAACAATAATTAATATAGCACTGTAAGATGTTCAAAGTACTTTTAAAATGTTATTTTATTTTATTTGATTCTCACACTGACCCTCTGAGATAGGTAATATTATTATCCTTTTTTTCTAGATGAGGAAATTGAAGATGAGAGAGAGTGATTTCCACTTAAAAAGAGTAGGTGACATCACATAGTTTAAGGCAGGATTAGAACTCAGAGTTTTCTGAGTCAAAGTCTACACTGCATTTTATCACTTCACTAACTAGAAGCAGAAAACCTCAGTTCAAATCTTGTCTCTGATGCTCAATATGTGTGTCACTGTGAGTAAGACACTTATAATCACTGAACTTCAGCTTTCTAATCTGTAAAATTAATTTAGTTGGTCTAGAAAGTCTCTGTGATCCTTTCCAATTGTAGTTCAAAGGTTGTATGATCTAAGATCCAAGTTTTGTTCCAAGACTTGGATTGAAAACAAGATGTGAAAGGGGAGTTTGTAAATCTTCTCTAAATTGCTTCTTAGGGAAGTAGGCAAACAAAGATGTTCCCTGGGAAATGGACATCAAGTGCCAAGCTTTCAACCATCTCTTCTAAAAAGAAAAGCCGTAACCAGGCAGTAGTAGTGTCAGCAGACTAAGCAATAGTTGCTAAACTGAAGAACTGTGACAGTTTATCCTGTCTTTAACCTAAAAAACCTGAAGACAGTGTTGGCCAAATCACCTTAGTTACATGAGTCACTTCTTTATATCATTGCTTTGAGGTGGGGATAATGACAGTAATTGTCCCTTTCTTTTATCATTTAAAGAATGTTCCCAAATAAAGTGCTAAAGTGCCTATACCCTTTTGTATTCATGTAATTCTGAAATTTATTTAAAGTTGGAAGGTTTCATGATGTGGTAAAAAGTGTAAGTTTTACAAAGTGCTAACTTTGTACAGAGTGAATTGATTTTAAATTGAAGCATATCTTAATATAACCTACCTCATGCAAAGGTGTTTTACCAAATTTCTGTGATGGTTCATCATTAATGTGACCTTACAAGCCGGACATACCAATATTATTATAAAAAAACTTTTCCGTCAGGAAGCATAAAGGTATTATGAAATGTTAAAAACAATACTCATCTGTGAAGAAGAATGACTTGATAGAGCCATTAATGACTTTATGATTTCACAGGGGTACACTTAATATCAGTACAGTAGAGGAAAACTGGATCTTTTAATGAGTTCTTGAAGTTCAGCGCTGGCGACATTTTCTTCCAGAGAGGCCTTGATCATGGACGGTTTTCAGGTCCGCGTTCTAGACTCAGGCATTTTCTCCCATCTCTTCCAACTTACCAAAAATAATTATTAATTGCTTTTGGTATAGGAATTTTTGTCAATGTTTTCATAGTTAATTTTTAAATGAAAATAAAAACAAATGCTACACTTTCATTTTTGCATTCTTTCTTTTCCAATGCATCTTTTCCCACTTGTCCCACCAAGTGCCGTCCCACCAAGTGCCATCTCTTATAACGAAGAAGAAAAAAGATAGAAAAAAAAATTCATTAAGAAAGATAGTCACCTATTTATCAACTCGCGTAACTCATACAAGGTTACACGTCTACCTCTACAAAGAGAAGGAAACGGTGCAATTTCAGATCTCTCAAGTTTGGTCATAATAATTGCACAGCGATCAGACTTTTGTTGTTGTTTATTGTACTTCCCATTTATGTTGTATTAATGATTTATAGATTTTGTTATTCTGCTTACCACTGCATCAATTCATATAGAATTTCCAAGGCCTCCTTGAATATTTTGTTCTCATTATTTCTTTTTTTTAGCTTATTTTCTTAGATTGTACAACACAATACTTGGTACCCTGTATGTAGCAGGCACATTCTCACTAATAGACTTGGACAAATTTATCAGAAAAGAAAATATTCTACTCAGACTCCCAAATTTATTGTAGCTCTGCCAACATATGACAAGATGATTTTGTGTGGCTTCAGAATTTATCAGTGGATCTAATAAAATGTGAAGCAAACTCACACAATCACAGAATTTGAGAAATCATTGGGAGCTGTGAGATCATATCATGGAATTTATGAATGAACTAAAATTTTCTCCTCAACATACCTGATAAGTGATCACATAGCCTTTACATAAAGGCTCCTACCCCTCCAATACAGCCCATTCCACCCTAGCTCTCTATTGTTTTCTTTACAATGGTGGAGATTATATGCTACATTTGGACATTGGGTTGTCAATGACTGCAATTTCATCAATGAAACAGCAAGATGGTACATTTGAATATAAGATCCAAAGAAATGGAAAGAACTTGGGTGTAAGGATGAGGAATTCCGAGGTCTAGTTCTATCTGTGAAATGCTGGGTAATTCATTTATCTTTGTTGATCTTTAGTTTCCTCATCTGTCAAAGGGAAGAGGTTGTACTGGATGTTATCTCTAGTCTAAAATTGGGAGATTCTATAGTTCCAATGATCTTGTCTCTGTCCATTAATGCTACAGCTAGAATTGAGGTAAAGAGACAGATTTCTCAGTATCAGCAATCTCTAAATTCAATCTAAAGGAATTTTTGAATGACCGAATTACAAAGATGACTGGACTTTCTGAACAATTGCTAGTGATCAGCATCATTTGTACTCCTGGAACCATGAGGATAATTGCATATAGTCACACTATATTAAGAAGTGCAGCATTCTGTTGCATTCTGACCATAGAAAGGAATATATCAGTCTCTTTCCCATTATCTTAAGGGACAGTGTTCGGGAAATGCGGAAAGCAATTTATATAAAGACCATGGAGGTATGTAGGATAGATTGTGTATCTCTCTCTCCTTTTCTTCATTCAAGATATATTTCATTTCATTTCCTCTTTTTTTGGCTCCCTTATAATTTAACTTCTGCTTGCAAGGTGACCCCGCTATCCTGCTGCCTGCACAGATGTTGCCTAACATCAAATCATTGTTCTGTGTTTTGTTTCTCTCCCTGCCCCCAAATCCCAGTTTAGTAGTGAATGGCTGTATCAGTGCAAAGGGACAAAACTCCATTAGGTGAAACCTCTGAAGACTTAGGATCACACATAAGATTACGGGTTGGAAGGCACCATACTGGTCATCTACTTCAATGCCTTTATTTTTCAGCTGAGGAAACCTGAATGCAGGGATGAGGAGAGACTTAACTATGGCCCATACTACTATTAAACTGGGCCTGAGAGGATGATATTTCCTTAAAAGCAAGAAACTAGATTCAAAGCAGTAGTGTAATACCATTTTTAACACAATGAATAGTGTGCCAGGCTTGGAATCATGAAGATTCATCTTCATGAGTTCAAATCTGGCCTCAGACTTTTATTAATTGTATGAGCCTGAGAAAAATCACTTAACGTTGTTCCCTTCAGTTTGCATGTTTATAAAATGAATTGGAGAAAGAAATGGCAAATCACTACAATATATTTGCCAAGAAAACTCCAAATGTACTCACAAAGTGTCAAACACAACCAAACTGACTGACCAACTCCAAAATCACTTGGAGAATTCTGAATTCCCACTTTGATAGAATTAATATTTTATTAGTCCTGGGATGAAATGAAATAAGAACTAACTTCTTTGTGTTTTTACCTTTTGTTTTTGTTAAGGAAAAGACCAAAATAAATCATATATCATACATATGTATATGTAATGAATGTATATGTTACATATAGATACAATGTATATGTGTGTATTATATGCTACGTGTGTAAATATGTTTATGTATGTGTACATAATCTCTCAGAATAGCTAAATAAAATTCACACTACTAAGCAAGGGTTCCTCCTGTCCCACAATCAATATCACATTTGACAGACAAGCTCCAGAGCAGGTGGATTCTTCAATTATTTGTGGCTTATGATGAATACAAAATAACCTGAAAAGCTTTTCAGGAGATCCGTAGGAGGTTGGCAATAGCTTAGAGCAATGTGACATCGATGATGAAGATTGGGTAAGATAAAAGTCCATCCCCAAACTGCAAGACATTGTTTGCTGCAACCTTTGCTTTGGAAAGCATTTAACTATAGCTGCAACAGCTGGCTGCTGAAAGGACAGCGTCAGGATCAGTTGAAGGGTGTTGAGATGTGATGCTATTGGCATGTATCCTGTAAATTTGGGATAAAATGAGCCCAGAAACTGGATGTTCTAACAGCTGGTCTGACAAAGGACATTGTTCAAACATTCTGCAGCTGATAATTGAGTATTCAGCTAATATATTTTGAAAAGACGGTGGCAATCCCCAAAGAGTTTTCTAATGGCTATAAAATGAGTTCATAAAGGCCCAGAGCCAACTTTAGCAAAAAATGAAAAGTCCTTGAAAATGTAGAGAACAACTAGATGGCTCAGTGAACAGAACCCCAGGCATAGAGTTAGGAAGGCCTGAGTTCAAATCTGGCCTTAGATATTTGCTAGCTGTGCAACCCTGGGCAAGTCATTTAACCCTGTTTGCCTCAGTTTCCTCATCTGTAAAATGAGCTGGAAAAGGAAATGACAAAGCAAGACAGTATCTTTGCCAAGAAACAGGATGACAAAGCATTGAATGTGATTGAAAGACAAAACAACAGTAAAAGAAAATGTAGAATACTAGAGCTGGAAGAATTCTTAGGGATTCTCTAATCACATTTCATATATGTATCATGTATGTGTATGTGCATGTGCATGTGTGTGTGCATTGCATGTGTATATTGTCGTATATGTATATGTGCATTGCATGTGCATTGTATGTGTGCATACATGCAGAGATGTGCATACACACAGACACTGTGTGTATATGTGCATATGTATGTACACAATACATTTATATGTGTGTACGTACCTGTATATGAATGTATACATATATGCACATTTGTGCATGTGTGTATATGTGTGTACTTTAGTACCAGAGAGATGAATTGGGAATTATCCAGTATAGATGAAAGAGTAATGGATTAAGAGTTTAAGTGATGTGAACTTAAAACCTGACTCTCTGTCCAGTTTCTCAACATCACTGCTCCTCAGTTTTCTCATTGGAGGACTGATTTAGATGATGTCCAAGGTCCCTCCCTGCTCTAAATTCCATGATTCTACATGTTCACTAGTATTTAAAATGAAATAGAACCCAGAACTTCTGACTTACAGTACAATGTTCTTTTTTCACTATAAGAAGATAAGTTGATAGAAAGATAAGCCTTTTGTCACCATCACCTAATCATGCTAGACCTTTTTACCAATGAAACTACATGTCTGGTTAAAAACAATAACAATGATGAGGCTCACTATCAGTTTGTTTTATGACAATATTTGCTGTGGATTTATTGATATCCAGCAAAATTAAACATTTTAATGTACAAATAAAAAGAGAATTTTATAATGAACTATAAAATTCTGATATATATCATTTCAGTAAGTATTAAAAAGTGGGTAACATTTCAGTAAGGAGTAAAAAATGCTTTGTGAACCTTTTTGATTTTTTTTTGCTTTTCTTCTACATATCTATATAAAGTGGTTTATTGATGCTCTTTTTTTTGCTTTTTTGCCTTTTTTTTTTTTTTTTTTGCTTTTCTATCTTTATCCATCACTTCTCTCTTCCTCCTTTCCCATCCCAAACCCCAGGACCAATTGAAGCCCTCCTTTATAATATAAATACATAAGATAATGAAGCCACATGCATTTTAAGGGGGTGAGACTAGATTTATAGTAGCAAAATAAAACAAGTCAACATAATAGTCAAAGCTTCAGTGACATGATCATGCTATGTATTAAATTCTTGTGAGTCATTTTGTCTACTGATAAATCCTTCCTAAACTCATTTTCAATCTTACTGACTCTTTAATAATGATAATATAAATTTAAAAATTTACTTTTTACAAATGTGCTAGAAATGCTTCATTGGTCTAGGTGCCAGTTATCACTAATTATCTACTAGAGAAAAAAAAAACTACCAGTTTCTTTGCTCCTTGTTTTTTGTCTTGTTTTTGGAACAGGTCAAATTTTCTCTAAACATGCCATTTCTACCTACTGAGTAGCACTTCATATCTAATTTCTTTCTCACTGGAAACTTCTTTCTAGTTAATCCATGCATCTTCCTGCTTGTTGCACCAGAGATGGGAAACCAATCTTATGTATCCTCTAGAGACATCGACCTTCTTGTATAAGCTTCTTTGCCTTGCTTAGAAGACAAAGATGCCCTATTGTATATTACAGGATTAAGAGAACCCTACATTGAACAATGAGTGAGGAATAATCTCAGATGAATATAGTCTGACATAACTGCTATTTGGGGAGAACTGATATCAATTTTTTTAGAGGAAAGTGAGGCATGATCCTATATTCGAAAATTCTAGAGTGGAAGTCAGTCTAGGAATGATTAGAAACAAAAATGAAATTACCAAGATAGAAAGAGGAGCAAATACAGTGAATAGAAAAAAAAGTAATGTGTTTGAAGAAACTTATGGGGATGCATAGAGAATTCACTAAACAACTTATATTTTTAAAAGGTATATACAAAAGATGAGAATAATAGCATATTACAAAGTGTTATTATAAGAATATAAATAGAGTTGGACATTCTGTAGCTTTACATGAGCTAGCCAAGGCCAAGAATCCTATTTAGGTAGTTATATTGCAGGAAGAAGGAAAACTATCCATATTTTAACACTCATTTAGCTGAATACCTCATAATATTTGTCCAATGATATGTAGAGTGGTGTGTGAACTCCTTAGGGAAAAGTAAAATATTTAAACTTATTGACTATGCAAAAAAACCTGGCAACATTTTTAATATCTATAAAAACTTATTATATGCAATGTGACCTACTTGGATGCACTCATGTAATCACTTCTTCTATGTGATTTAGTATCCAATTCACAAGTCTTTGACACATGTTCTTTAGTTATTCATCATGAAACCTTATATCCTATTGGATAGAAAATCTGTCTTTTAGGAACAGTCTATTTTTTCCCAACTTTAGACTTGTTTCCAACTCTAGACATGAATGCTCGCAATGGGGTTTAAATCAGATGAGTTTCCTTGCTTTTAAATCATTTTTATCTCCATTAATGTAAAAATTTCCTAACATTTTGTGATTGTATGGTACAAGATTATGACATGTATTGCTCCATTTTGGAATTTCTCTAATTCTGGAGCAATTCAGGCTCTAAGTACAACATATATTTATCAGATTTCAACATTCCTTCACTGGGTACAATACTTCTCGGTCCAATGGAGGTGAAACAAATGTGAAAAGATTTTTTAAAATTCTTTATATTATACAATCTGGTGCAGATTTTCTAATTTTTCAGACTTACCTGGATTTATTTTGACAGTGATTCAGGGTTTAACCTTACCTGAGAAAGTATATTTTACAGTTCTGTTAACATATAGTAAGAAAAAAAACATACCCCGTTCACCCAAATTTAGAATATTCTATCTTCAAGAAACTGAAACTGAGCTGAAGAAGAATCACTAACAACTGCTATGTCTCCTGATTCTCTTTCAAGGTCATTACTTTTTTCAGAAGATGTATTAGACTATTTTCAAGTAATAGTTGGTCAGTTCTTATGTGTTTTTTTTTTTCAATCAGACTATCCTTTCACTTTAGTGCAATTGATACTATTCCATTGGAGTTTTAAGGCAATCTTGAAACATTGACTGTTGCTCTCACAAGAAATGAAAGATATCAGAATGATCACCTGTCTTAAATACTTTGCACAATGCTTTGACCCTTGGAAAGAGAGTGCAAAGGAAAAAAAAAAACAAAAACTCAGCTTGGAGCTGAACAGGAGAAGGAGAGAAGACTAGATTACTTTTAAGAAACTAAACAAACAAACAAACACACTCATTTTGGAATCCCAAGCATCTCCAGAAAACATCTTTACAACATCAATATTTTAAATTTATTGTTAAAACAAAATAAACTAAATGATGAAAAGCAATTAGAAGATAATGCTGATGGTGATGATGATAGCTGCTAACCTTTATCTAGCACTTAAATGTGTGCAAAATGCTTTACTTATATTATCACATTTGATTGTTATCACACCCTTGTGAGGTTGGTGGATTCTCCTTCAGTGGAGATTGTCAAGCAGAAACTGAGACTGCATGATCATATATTGGGTTTATGAGAGAGCAGAATTCTTTTTGGAAATGCGATGAAGTAGCTACTGAATTCCCTTCCCATTCAAAAATTCAACAGTGTTGGACCCCAGGTCCAGAAGGCGCCCCTCACAGGATCATCAATCTCCTTCCTCTATATCTGTCATGATCAGAAGGTATCGCAATTGATGCTGCCCTTTGTTCCAGATATATAGCTTGTTCCCCAGGCAGGTGTGAATGTGTGTAATGGTAATTAATTTGAATTTGAAGACCCTTTTTTAGTATTGGCAATAAGCAGTTATTTAGTACCTTGTTTCACGTTAAGCAAAGGTAGCAAGTACTTAGCAGTTAGTAACTGATCAAGCCTCTGTTGGGGAAACAGAAGATATGAACTTCTGTTACTGACACAACAGGAAGGGGTTGGCTGAAACAGGAAGCTAATGCTGTGTGTATATAAGAAAAGCCCCAGAGAGGCACAGTCAGAATTTCTTGAGACCAGAATCTGGTGGCAGAATCTGTTGTGCTGAGGAGAGAGAGAGTTTCTCTCAGCAGCATCTGGAGGCTGGGCTGCTACTGCTGAAATGAGAACTGTGTCAGAATTTTCTTCAGACAAGAATCATGGAGACTGAAGTTGCTGCTGCCAGGTAGGCTGAAGAGGACCCCACCCACCCCTACCTCCCAGGCTAGAGAAAATTATTTTAATTTTGAAAACCTGGGAGGAATGATTTTGATTCCTGGTGTTGTGCAGAGAATAAGAGCAAGCTGAGACCTGGGTTCAAGGTAAAATTTAGGTGTGGATTTATTAATTAAGTGCATGACTACCAAAGTGTTCACTCAAATTGATCATTTGAGGGAACCACTTTGGCTATAAAGGCTAAATCCACAAAAACCATAATCAGGGAGGGGAGCTAGCAGAAGCCATGACATACGGAAGCAAAGAACAGCCATTGGTTAGATCTATAGCTCAGGATTAATTTTGGAATATGGCACAACTGTGGTTCAGGTGTCCCTCTTAGAGCAGGATGGAAGATCATAGTCAGCACTTTCCAAAAGAGGGTGGAGGGTCATGGAGTAAGGGTGACTGGAAATCCTTAGAACAGGCTGAGGTCATGTTCTGGGTTAAGGGGGTGGGGACCCTGCTTGGTCAGCAGAACAGGATAGGGTGGTCCCTACATAAGATCCTTGCACCATAATGAACCTTATACACTATAATGATTCAAGGAAAATATACAGAATGCTAATTTGAGGAAGGGGGGGCAGGGAACTATCCCTTGAGCAGTGCCCAGACATGTCTTAAAGCTGTTTCAAGCTATAAGAGGGTGTAGGATAGGGACAGAGACTGAAATATAAAGAGGCTTAATGATGGGCCACAAATCAGGTGATGTGCAGTGACCTGGGATTTGGGTTTGGGTACAACACTGGGAGCCAACTGAGATTTCTTCTGGATCCTAGGGCCAGCCAAACTGCCAGAGAACTGAGGAGGCATGGCTGTAATGCTGGTATTTTGTCTGTCTGTTTTGTTGTTGTTTTGCCATATTCTAGTGAAGGACAGTGCTGTTGTTGCAGAGGCCCTGGAACCTTGCTGTTGGCTCAGAATCCCAGAAGAAGGATTTTATTGTTGTATGTTTACAGAAATCCTGGAAGAGGGTCTTGCTGATGTTTTCAGAAGTCCTGAGACTGTTCTACAGCCAGAGAGTGAATTGATGAGGACTGTCAATGTATGTGGTGGCTTTGTCAAGTTTTGTCTCCCGAGGAACAGAGATTGCTGAGAACTTGCCTTGGATCAAGATAAAGAAAAGACCTTTCCTTGGGTACTGAATGGTGTGATGATATTGTAGTTTACTAGTGACCTAGGGGTGGAGTGTTTGTGTATTTTCTAATGATTGCATTTAATGATTAATGATACTTAGTAAGTGATTGCTAAATAAGTGACTGATTGAGTGAATCTAGTGTGCCCCACAAGTGGAAGACTTACTATTGTACTCTGAGATGACTGAATGACTGAGTAAGGAGGCAAACCTCCCTAGGCATGATTGAATGTACTAAATGATTGTACTTTGTAGAAAAATATTGTGACCGCTTTGGTGAAATCTCTGGGGCCATTTTAATGGTAAGTTGTTGTGAATACTATATTGTGATTTTCTGTGATGTTATAATATTGTGAATGCTGTACCTTGATTTCCTGTGAATGTTTTGCTTTGATTTGTTATGGAATAAAAAGAGTGTTCACTATACTGTGTAATCAGAAACTTAAAAGCTGTTCACAGTAGCATTCTTCTGGAAAGCTGCTCATTCATGGCATTGCAATGGGTCATATTCTTCTCTCTCTAATGACTATGTTTAAGATGTATTCTTCTCCCTTTCCCTTTCTCTCTTCTTCATATCTGCAGATGTCATCTCCATTTATATGTTATAATGTACCCAATTAAAGCACTATTTCTGTAATTATTACTGGATCTTCTGATTGATCTATGAAACCCTATCCAAACCCTAAGTTAGCCTGAAAGACCTGGGACAATAGTATATTGGATTGACATGTAACTGGGCAGAAATAAAATTCTATTTAAAACAATAACAACAGTGTATTGAATATTCAATTTTAAAAAATTCCAACTAGTAGGAACAATTTGGATGAGCAAATATTTAGAATAAAAACAACTAAGAAGTAGACAAACAAGTTTATTTCACATGTTAATGAGCAGTAACATTAGAACCATTTCACTACTACAAATGCAATTCAGGGCAGTTCACTGCAGTGCTATTTTTAGATATTTCTTTGAAATTTTGACCTTCAAAGTGAAAGAGAAACTACTCTGTATATGTATTTATTAATGATTCTGAAATGCTCTATAGAAAGATAAGGGATATAGTAAAAACAGTTTCACTGTATTTCAGTTGCTCTTTTACTGTTCCTTTTATAAAAGAACTTGCATATTCCTGTCAGCTCAATGAGGCATTCTTCTTCCTGTTACTTCTGGTATTCAGTCAGTTTGTGAATAATAGAAAAGTTTCCCTGTTTCCACACTTACCTTTCACCAGTGCCTTTATTATTTGAAAAATATTGTTATAGATTTATAAAGCCAAGATTATCAATGGGGTCCCAATGAAAAGTGAGAATATTGAATTGTCGATAACTTATTTTGAGGAACTTTGAGATTTATACTTGTAAATCTGAATATAAATACTCTTCTGTGTAAAAAATACACTATGTGTTCAAAGGTCACTACTTCAAAGTAGAATAGTAGCATTTATCAGGGTACCTTTTCTAGGGAATGACCTATAAAACCATAATTGTTTAAGGACAACTGGTAAATTTTTTATTGCAGCAACTCCCACCACTTTGACTTAGAGGATTTCTGTCTTATTTTCCTTTGCATAGAATGACTAATGGATTCCCCAAGAAATGATGCCAAAGCTATTTAAATGAAATATAACTCTGTGAAATTACAAAGACAAACAAAGGATGAGCTCATTTCTTCTCACTTTATCTATTCCAAGCACCATATTGAAGACAAGGGTCAGAAGGTGGAAGAAAAATTACCTGTGACTTTAAAAGGGCACAGAGGATAATAACAAATGAAAGGATATTGATCAGGAAATTGGATCTGTTGAAAATAACTCTAAAACCTACAAATTGGAGACGAGATTTTCCAGAGTTAATGAGGTGCTTATAAGAGTTTACAAGCTTTATACAAGTAGGCTTATATTTCACAGTAAAATCCACATTTCTGAGGGTGATTCTTTTATCCCATTGTGAAGACCCATTGTAGTCCTCAAAATTTCTTAAAATTTGGATGGAATCTAAACTCCTTAATGATAATAGTTCTATCTTTACTTATATTTTTCATCTACAGTACCTGAAACTTTGTTTTCCCCTAATATCTAATAATTAAACCATTCAACAGTCTTGAAATGTGTTAAGAATGGAAAACTTAATCCCTTTGCCCCACGAAGTAAAACGATACCAATCATCAGTTAGTATACAGCATTGGAAATTACTTATTAAAAAAAATTGATAGATCATCAGTTGTTTTGAGTACTCACAGTAAAACCATTTATTAATAACATTTTAAAATCTCTATTTTATTTACTTGTTCTTGAGCTATCAGTGAAAAGTGAAGTATTTAATGATATTTTAAAATTTTCTTTTAATTATAAAATATTTGCAAACATTTAATCTTCATTATACAAAGAACAGAAAAAGAAGATTGCATATGAAACCAGGACTTTCAAATATTCACAATTTGTTTGTTTTAATGTGTGAATTAAATTTAAACAATAGTAGTAAATTCATAAAACTTGCTTATGCCCTATTTTTAAATTCCTTCTGCTCTCTTTTCTCTATTTTTAAATATTTCAGTAATATGCTTTTCTTTTTCATCAATAATAATTTTGACATGTTTACATTAAATATCCATATTTGCTGATGTTTGAATACTTCATGATTCATTCCTAATCTTAAGTACTATTAAAATAGAATATAATTAGTGATTTTAAAGATTATATGTTCCAGTCTTCTTATTTTAAAAGTGAGGAAACTAAGCCCATGTAAGATCATGTAGCTACAGTCAAGACCTCAATACTAGCAGTACCTTATTGTTTCTACTACACTTTGTTGTTCCTTCTGCTAATAAAAGTATCCAGTTTCAGTGTACATTATAAGTGACATTAAGAATTTCCCATACAATCTCAGCCCTCGGACTGAATTCTTCTTGTAATGTCTGCTTCAGATGCTCAAGTCCAGAGGTTTAGGGAATTTTTTTTTCCCCAAAAATTTGGGCATACAAAATAATTGTCTCTCAAAAATTTCAGTGAAATAAAATGCTGAAAACAGATCCCTAATGCACCTTCCTCAGTCTAACTGATACTAAAACTCTTGTAAAATCTCAATCTGATTGTGAGAAATTAAAATTATTTAAATCTATATGTCTACCTCTCATTTTGGTATATCCATCAGTATAACTGCTTTGGAGAAGATTGTAGAAAGATAATATGATTGTGAATTACAATGATAGGTATGGAAGCAACTGAGTATTGTGTCAATAACTCAAGAGCTGAGTCTTCTTTGGAGGAAAAATAATCCAATTAATTCATTAAGGCAAGTTTTTCCTGTACTTATTTCTTGGTCTATCACATAAAGTACTTACAAGTATTAATTGATATGAAAAAGGCCTGGAATTTCCAAGTGTCTCAGAGAAAGTTAAGAATATAGACCTTTTGGTTGGCCATTGTCAATATTATAAACAAGAAGCTCTCGACCAAATTAAAGCCAAAGATTTATATTTATGTCTCAAATGTATGTCTGCTGCAGTCATAAATCTTGAGTATATACATTTTAAGACCATTTTTCTCTGTAGTGTTTTTTAGAACAAAATGAATGTTTTTTTAAATCAAAATGAATATTTATTTCAGAAGACCTAGAGTTATAGACTTATGATGCTAGAAAGAGCAGCCAGGATTAAAACCTTGGTCTCTTGATTCTCTAACCAGTACTCTTTCTACTGTGCCTCTAACTTGTATCAATTTATATTCCATATCTTCTTGCCATCTTATTATTTTAAAACTATGGCCTGTCATGACAGAGAGCTTAAAGGCCTGGCAGGCTTCTCATTATCTGTGCAGCTGCCCCATTTCTGGCCAAATAATTCTCTCTTCAGTTTGCGGTGATGGTGCCAGTAATATGCAAATGTTGACTTTCCTCCACCATTTCCTATTATAATTTGCCTAACCTTGTCATGATTTGACTTTTCACTGATCTCACTCACCCTCATGAAGTTTATATGAACTTTTTGAAGCACCATTAAACACTCATGATAGCTTAGAATGATAAAAGAGTTTTCTAAGAATTTAATTTTAGATTATAGCTTATGGCAATGAAATGAAACATTCTATGGTCCAAGAGAAAATAAGTGCCCAACTCCAGAAGAGTGGTTTGCTTATGATTTGGCAGATGCAACCTATTTACAGAAAAATAATAAGAATTTTTAAATTAATGTTCTAGTAGAATAAAAATTATAACATTACCTAAATTAATTTACAGATTTAATGCTATACCAATCAATGTAACAAGGGGGAAGTTTTCTTAAGCTAGAAAAAAAATCATAACAAAATTCATTTAGAAGAAAAAAAGGTATAGAATAGCAAGGGAAATAAATAATAACACAACAAGCAGAAATGAAGAGGAAA
>CM053586.1:123434779-123478003 GCA_028646515.1 Pseudochirops corinnae
TACTAACCAACTTTACCATCTAGAAAAATAAAATAACATATGAAATAATGTCAAAAACAATACTATGAAAAAAAAGACCAGGCAAGAAAAGACCACGAAGAAATTAAGAAGAACATTTTCAATTTTTGAAATTTTTTATCTTCCTCTGTAAATTGTTACTATATTTCTCACTATAATTTATATCTCCTATACTTTATAGCAGTACACCCATATAAAAGATCTTTAATGGATTGATGTATGCCCAGATTCCACCATCCACAGGTGATATTGTTGCAGGTCAAGTCACTACTTATACATCCAAATAGCACACAGAAGATGAGAGACTAAGTATTCAAAGTGGACATCACCAGTAATAACAGAGCATTGGAACTCATTCTAGGCTTGCCTGCATGTGATGCTAGGCTTGGTTTCTGATTTTTAAGTCTCCAAGTCCCTCTTATTTAAGCCATCCCATACTGGTGCTGTGGTTACTATTGTGCCTTTCTTCCCTAATTCTTGATTTTATTTGGACTTGTATGTGACACCATCTCTTTGTCTTCTCACCTGTACTCTGGATTGGATTTGGAATAAAAGAACCTGAATTAAAATTACATCTTTTTCATTTACCACCTGTGTAACATTGGACAAGTCACTTTATATTTCTATTCATTATATACTCATCTAATAAGTAAGATTAGGTGATCTCTAAATTTCTCACCAGCTCTAAATCTGTGATCTTATGATCTTACTTGAAGACCACAGCCTCTACATGATACTACTCCTTGGAAGAGCTTACTTTCTTCTGAAGTAGTGTGTGTTATAGTCAAAGTAACACATCCTGAAATTTTCAGGGAGAAGAACTAGGTGAGGAAGATGATGGCTCTATTCTTTCCCACAACCTAAAGGAGGGAGTGAAAGAATCCTGTTCCTAGGAGAGAAGAGAATGGATGTGAGAAAAAAACAAAACAAAACAATAGGGAACATTGGTTAGGCATGTTGGAGGACTTGCTGAGTCAGTGTTGGAGGAAAAAAAAAAGTGTATCGCTATCAGTAGGTTCTCAGTGTCTGTGGGTATCATAGTGAATCTGTGTGTTCTCTTCTATGACCATAGACTATACCTTTAAACTTGGCCAAACATTGTTTAAACATGACAGCTTCATCTCAAATGGACATAGAATATCCTCGATCAGTGCCAATCTCCCCTCTCCTGCCACACAGCCTATTCATTTTTCAGCATGGCATAAGGGGCATAATGGTGAACTTAGAGTGTCAGAAAAAACCTTTGTTCAAATCTAACTTAAAATTCCAGGGATGGTCTTTCAAGAGTCACTTTAGAACATGGGTTTAAATTTATGGATTCATAAACATGGGGCTAATAATAACACCTACCTCACAGGATTCTGATGATGGTCAAACTAGATGCACATATAGTTTTGCAAACCTTTAACTCTACACAAATGATAGAGCTGTGGAGCATTTATAAATCTATATTAAGTTCAACTTACCTTTTTTTAAGGACTATAAATTCATGAATCTTCACAAAAAAATCTCTTACATTTTTTGGAGAATGTTTAATCAATTCACAGTGAGTAAAAACCCTACAATGCTGGCACTGGGATTTGCAAACTTCCAGTGCCTCCACAAACCAACCAGTTCTCTCATAGTTTTTCAGCCTGAGGCTGAGTCATAGTGCCTCTTCTGGAGATGGCTTTGAAGAAGTGGGAGACAAGGGTTTTGTTCCTCCAAGCAACATGAGGGGAAAACTGTGGATATGGAAAACAAAACTCTCTAGTTTGGCTTACAGTGTGCTTTGGACTTCAATTTGGCTGTGAATGGATGAAGTAAAAGGATTTACTTTACCCCCTACTTTGATCCCATGCTGTTGACTGAAACTCTGCTTTGTGGAGGACAAGTTTAGCCTGAATGGTGTTTTTTTTTTCCTCTTTCTTTTTCTTTTCTTTTTTTAAAGAGGTCCTGCATTTGAGATGTGACTGTGTGGATAGAAGTCGAAATTAAGCTGTCAATTTCAGTTAATGTTAGAAGATATTGGATGTGGGGAATCCTATATGCTTTCTCTAGCTTTCCCAGATGTGCACAGATGTTTTTTCTCCCACTTTAAAAAGTTTCTGGAATAACAAAAGTCTATACTTTTAAATGAGTGGGGGAGGGAGGAAACAGTAAACTCTTTATCACCAGAAGTATTTGATCATGGATTTCATTACTCACTGTCAAGAATGTCAGAGAGAGGAAAGTTCTGGCTGGAATAAGAGATGGACTTGTTGTCCTGTTGCTTTCTAATCTATAAACCTATAAAGAAATGTCTTTTTTATAATGTATTGTATCCTTATTTATTTTGTTAAACATTTTCCCATTATATTTTGATCTGATTTGAGCTGTGTCATGGAGTATTTTTTATGCTTTTTGTCACCTACCTCCTAAACAACTGAGAAGCTAAATGACTCTTAGGGTCACTGCCATGATGGGTTAAAGAGACTCAGAAGCATATCTTCCAGGCTTTGATGACTGCTCTCTACCCATAATGCAATAATACTTCTGAAAGGATTTGCATAGCAGCAAATAAAATTCTTTAGAGAAACATTGTGGTTATTGTGAAAAGCACTAGATTTGGAGTAATCTAGCCCAGTGATGCCTCTTTCAAGCTACAGGAGATTCCTATCAGTAGCACTCTTAAAATTTTAGTCATTCCACAGTGATACCAAGTCGTGAAGTTAAAGAACTGCTGAGGTGAACAAATGCTAAGACTTATGATTTAAATTGAAAAGCATGACAGAAAGGGGAAAACCAACCTTGGGAAGAATTAAAGGTATAGCATTTCTAGTTCGTGTTGTTGTTCAGTCATTTTTCTGTCCTATTCAACTCTTCCTGATGTCATTTGGAGTTTTCTTGGCAAAGATACTGGAGTGATTTGCCATTTCTTTCTTCACTTCATTTTACAAATGAGACAACTGAGAAAAATAGGGCTGAGTGACCTGGCCAGAGTCACACAGCTAGCAAATATCTCAGGCTAGATTTGATTATTTTGTTTTGTTTTGTTTTTGCTTCACATGGTTCCAATGACATTTCAAGAAAATTTTTAGCATTTATTTTAAGATTTGGAATTCCAATTTTTTTCTTGCTCCTTCCTTTCCTCCCCTCTTCTGAAAATGGTAGGCAGTTTGCTCTGGTTTATACGTGTACTATCACATAAAATATTTTGATAGTAATTACAGCTGTAGAATAAGAAACAGATAAAAATTTAAAAAAAAAGAATAAAGTGAAAAAATATGCTTTGATCTTCACTCAGTGTCAATCAATTTTGATCTGAATATGGATAGCATTTGCCTTCATGAGTACTTTGTACTTGTCTTGGCTTCCTGTGTTACTGAAAAAAGCTGAGTCATTTATGTTGATCATCAAATGATGTTGCTGATATGATATACAGTGTTTTCCTGGTTCTGCTCATTTTACTTTGCTTCAGTTCATACAAGTCTTTCCAGGTTTTTCTGAAATCTGACTTTTTCTCTTTTCTTATTACACAATAGTATTCTATCGCATTTATATGCCACAGCTTATTCAGCCATTCTACAACTGATAGGCATGAGAGTAAGGTTCAAGTGATGCCCATAATCTACCCTTTCCTCTTCCCCCTTATTTTAGGAAGTCTTTGACTCCTCTTCATGTAAAATAATTTATCTCATTCTACATCCACCTTCCTTCTACACCCAGTGTATTCCTCTTTCTCATCCCTTATTTTGTTTTGGCCATTCCCTCAAATTATCCTGATACCTATGCTCCTTGTCTATTTATATTCCTTCTCACTGTACTGTGATACATTTTTTAAGAGTTACAAGCATCATCTTTCAATGTAGTGATGTAAACAGTTTAACTCTATTGAATCCTTTATGTTTTCTTTTCCTTTTACCTGTTTATGCTTTTCTTGGGTCTTAATATTGAAATTAAAATTTTTGGTTTAGTTATGATCTTCCCCTTATGAAAGCTTGAAATCCTTCTATTTTGTTGAATGACCATTTTTCCCTGGATGTATTATGCTTAATTTTGCTGCACAAATGATACTTGGTTGTAGTGACAGATCCTTTGTCTTTCAGAATTTCATTTTAATTGACCTCAGATCCTTTAATATTGCAGCCTCCAAGTCCTGTGTGATTGATTCTGATTGTGACTCCCCAATATTTGAATTGCTTCTTTCTAGCCACTTGTAGTATTTTTTCTTTGATCTGATGGTTCTGAAATCTGGCTATAATGATCCTTGGGTTTTTATTTTGAGATCTGTTTCTTGAAGTAATTAGTGAATTCTTTCAATGCCTATTTTGCCCTCTGGTTCCAGGATATCAAGGCTGGTTTACTTGAAAATTTTTTGAAAAATCCTATCCAGATCCTCCTGTCTTTCAGGTAGTCCAATGACTCTGATATTGTTTCTCCTGGCTCTATTTTCCAGGTCAGTTGTTTTTTCATGAAATATTCTACATTTTCTTCCATTTTTTTCATTCTTTTGAATTTCTTTTATCCATTATGTTTCAGTGATTATCTTCCACTTGTCCAGTTCTAAGCTTTGAGGTGTTGCTTTCCTCAATTAGCTTTTGTCCTTTCTTTTCCATTTAGCCAATTGTACTCTTTAAAGAGTTTTTCTCTTTAAAGTGGATTTTTTTTTCCATTTGGGCAATTATACTTTTAAAGTAGCTTTCTAAGCTATTGAGTCTTTTTTTTCATAATTCTCTTCAATCACTCTCATTTCTTTTCCCAATTTTTTTCCATCTCTCTTATATGATTTTAACCTCCTTTTTGAGCTCTTCGAGGAATTCATTCTGTACTTGAAACCACTTCTCATTTTTCTCTGGAGTTTTGCCCATAGTTGTTTTGACATTGTTGTCCTTTTCTGAGTTTGTGTCTTGGTCTTCACTGTCACTACAATAACCTTCTGTGGTTAGAATCCTTGTTTGTTTGTTTATTTTTCCCTCATCTTCTTTTTGTCCTTTTCCATTTCTTTGGAATTTGCTCTCTGCTCCTAGAGTGAAAGCGGCTCTGTCTTAGGCTTCCTGTGCCAATGGCTATACGTCCTGGCTTTTTACCTGGTACTGCGTTGATGTCACCCTGAGGCCCACAGAGGACTCTCATGGCTGGTGCCGTGTTGAAACATGAGTGTGTTGGGTGGTGGTGACTGGTGCTGCTGGAGGTTTGGCAATCTATCTGGTGCTGAGCTGGGGTCATAATGGTAGTATCTGGCATGTACTGAGGCCAGATGGGATTTTTCTCCATTTCCCTGGAACTACAGTATGGTGGTCTGGCCCTTGGAGGATGCCTATTTGTCCTGAGCTGCAATGAAATATGTGGTGCTTCTCAGAGCTGGAATCTGAATGTTTTCCTGGCTATGGTTAGGCATTTGGAAGGTCCTGGTTTTGGCATTTGCCTGCTCCAGCACACCAAGGCTCAGAATTTCCCACTGGTTTGCTGAGGTAGGACTTGCTGCTGGCTTGCTGGGATGTTTCTTTTCTTGGAATATGCTCCCCTTTTAACCCAGTTGAGACAGATTTTTCTTGCAGATCCTCCAAATCTGCAGGGTTAAAATACCCCTCCACCGAGTCCTTCTGCTGGTTTTACTGTTCTAGGATTTGTTCTGGGGTGCTATTTAATTATTTTTTTGGAAGCGAATGTAGGAAAACTTCAGAGATTTACTGTTTACTCCACCATCTTGCCATCTGAAAGTCACACTTAATTTTCATAATCAGATATATTCCTAGGGTATAGCAAAGTGTCATAACTGTCCTGAGTCCTGCATCTTACTGTAGGAAGGTAGGGGAGAGCAGTCCTACCAGGGCAGTCCTACTTTATTTTTTTTTAAGGTTTTTTTTTTTTATGTTTTAACCTTGATTAAATTACTTTAACATTTTAAACCCCACAATTTTTTTTGCCAATCTAAAAAAAGCAAAGAATCATTTTTTAAAAAAAAATTAACACACCACTATATCAAACCCAGTTGTTTACTTTTTTTACAGAACTGTATAGCAGAATAACAAAGAATTTTTTAATCCCATACCATTCTTTAATGCTTATTATGCCATCTTGTGCATAATACAGAGAAAAAAGTTCTTGCCAAGAGCTTCTGGAAATGGCAATTGGAAGAACAAACACAGTGAACCATTTCTACCTAATGGAGCAGTGGTTCTCAACCTGTGGTTTGCGACCCCTTTGGGGTTCCAACGACCCTTTCATGGGGGTCACAGGAGTCGCCTAAGACCATCAGAAAACACATATTTCTGATGGCCATTAGGAACTGAGACGCTGCTCCTCTATCCATCTCCAGGTGGGTCTGCCCACATGCAGATATGCCCACATATGAGTATTAAAAGGTCACGGCATTAGGAAGGTTGAGAACCACTGTAATAGAGGATATTGTGGACTTGGGGGGAGGAGAGGTACTAAGCAGTGATGTAGGGAGATAACTATCTGGGGTGAGAAGATAGAAACTTTACCAACTGGGTATTTAAAATTTTATTTGAAGATCATGGAAACACATATAGTCAGTACTTAACATACTTCATCATCCTCAAGGCAAAAACAGGGGCAATGTAATACACACATGTGCATGCACGCACACACACACATGCATTGAATGGATGTTCTATGTAACCATGTAATTAGGTAAAACAGATTCAAATACCATGATAATTTACTTGCATGTGTCTGTTTGAATTCTGGTCATGGTTAAAGGATTTTTATTTTTGCTCTTTATTATAATGAAAGATGAATAAATTCTGTGACAATGTTTTGGGGGTGGTAGTGAAGTGTAGTTGAAAGTTTCTATATATCTTCTCATTTATTTTTATTTTGTTTTTGTCATTTTTCTTTTTTGTTATTTAAAATTTATTATTTATTTACATTTTCTCTGTTTTTACATTGTAGTTTCTAATACTGTCTTTCCCTCCAGGCCCTCTGCCAATCACTGAGAAAGCAAGCATGATAGAACACACAGACATACACACACACACACACACACACACACACACACACGCCATGTCATCAGAAAATAAAAAAAGGGAAAAAATGAGACAATTACACTTTAATGTGCACTCAGAGTTTTTCAGTTCTTTCTCTAGATGTGGATAGAATTTTTCATGATGCATCCTTTGGGAAATATCTTAGATCATTGCATTGATAAAGTTGATAAGTTTTTCAAGGTTGATTATCATTACAATATTGCTAATAATGTGTACAATAACACCCTATTTTTGTTCACTTTCACTTTGCAGCACTTCTTATAGTTCTTCCAATTTTTTTCTGAAATCATCCTGCAAATAATTTCTTAGAGCAAAAGAGAATTCCATCACAATTATAACCCATGCCATGTTTAGTCATGTCCCAATCAATGGGCATCCCCGAAATTTAGAATTCTTGGCCAAAACAAAAAGAGCTATTATAAATAATTTTTTTCATATGTAGGTCCTTTAACTTTCTATTTTTAATCTCATCAGGATATAGATTTAGTAGTACTATTGCTGACTTAAAGTGTATAAACAATTTGTTACTCCTTTTGGCATAGTTCCAAATTTTCCTCTGAAATAGTTGGAGTAGTTCACAGTTCTATCAACAGTTCTTCAAAGTATATATTTTCCTGTGTCCACCTCAAAGCTTTCATCATTTCTGTGTGTGTGAGGGATGCTCTATGTAATCTCTCTATGAGAGATTTTTTAAAAAAATTTTTCTAATCAACAGTGATTAAGAACATTTTTAAATACAACTATAGCTAATTTTTATTCCTTCTTCTGAAAACTCTCTGTCCATATTTTTGACCACTTCTTTCTCTGGAGGTGAAAAGCATTTTTCATCATGAGTCCTTTGGAATTATTTTGGATCATTGTAATTCTACTAATAACTAAATCCTTCGTAGTATATCATCATATAATATTGCTGTCACTATGTATAATGTTCTTCAGATTCTACTCAGTTCACTTTGCATCAGTTCATATAAGACTTTCCAGGGTTAGTTTTGGTTTTTTATAATCATACCATTCATCATTTTTGCACAACTATTGCATTACAATCATATAGCATGACTTCTTCAGTCATTCCACAAGTGATGGGCATCCCCTCAAATTCCAATTCTTTAACATTATAACAAGAACTGCTATGAATATCTTTGTTCAAATAGGTCCTTTCCCCTTCTACCCCCTTTTTAAAAAATCTCCTCAGTATACAGATCTAGTAGTTGTTTTGCTATATCCATAGCTATGTAGAGTTTTATGGCCCTATATATATATAACAGGAGAATCATTTTTTAAAAATAAATTTTTTCACTCAGTTTCCTATATATTTACAAAATTAGTCCTTTATCAGAGGAACTTCCTGTATTTTTATATTACTTCATTGTCTATGATGTCTTTTAACAAAATATGTTTTCCTTATTATCTTTTAAAACTAGTAATATTTTTGCTTTTCCTTTGTCTGATACCACAATTGCTACCATTGCCTTTTTTTGCTTCACTTGAAACATAATAGATTTTCGTCCAGATCTTTATTTTAAATCTGTCTTTTTAACTGTATTTCTTTTTAAATAATATTTTATTTTTCCCAATTACATGTAAAAATAATTTTAACATTTTTTTCTTTTTCTGTTGTTTCAAATTATCTTCTTCCTTCTTCCCCTTCTCTGAGATGATAGTAAATTTGATATAGGTTATAAATGTATAATTAAGCAAAACATGTTTTCACATTAGTCATGTGAAAGAAAACAGACACCCTCCAAAAATAAAAGTGAAAAATAGTGTGCTTCAATCTATTTTCAGATTCCATCACTTCTTTCTCTGGAGGTGAAAAGCATTTTTCATCGTGAGTCCTTTGGAATTATTTTGTATCATTGTAATTCTACTAATAACTAAATCCTTCGTAGTATATCATCATATAGTATTGCTGTCACTATGTATAATGTTGTTCAGGTTCTACTCAGTTCACTTTGCATCAGTTCATATAAGACTTTCCAGGGTTGGTTTTGGTTTTTTTTAATCATACCATTCATCATTTTTGCACAACTATTGCATTACAATCATATAGCATGACTTCTTCAGTCATTCCACAAGTGATGGGCATCCCCTCAAATTCCAATTCTTTAACATTATAAGAAGAACTGCTATGAATATCTTTGTACAAATAGGTCCTTTCCCCTTCTACCCCCTTTTTAAAAAATCTCCTCAGTATACAGATCTAGTAGTTGTTTTGCTATATCCATAGCTATGTAGAGTTTTATGGCCCTTAAAACATAGTCCTAATTACTCTCCAGAATGGTTGGATCAGTTCACAGCTCCATCAACAACCCATTAGTGTTACAATTTTCCCACATTCTCTCAACATTCATAATTTTCCTTTTCTGACATATTAACCAATCTGATAGATGTGAGGTGTTACCTCAGATTTGCTTTGACTTGCATTTGTCTATCAACAGTGATTAAAAGTATCTTTTCATATAATTACAGATAACTTTGATTCCTCCTGAAAACTGCCAGTTCGTATCCTTTAATTATCCTTTAATTCTCTATCAGTTTGGGGAAAGATTTGTATACTTATAATTTTTTTCCCTCTACAACTCTTAACTCTTCCAAACATGATATCCATACTGTGAATTTTTGTTTGTCCTGCAAGATAGATTTTGCGAAAAATTTTTCCTCATCCAGTGAAGCTATATATAAACCACATTACTAACAAACTGAGGTTCTACTGTGTGCGTGTGTGTGTGTGTGTGTGTGTGTGTGTGGTGTATATATGTGTGTAGATATATATATGTGTATGTACATATGTACATATATATGTCTAGCTATGTAGATCTCTCTCTCTCTCTCTCTCTCTCTCTCTCTCAATCCCAACCTCACCACTTTTACAAGCCCTGCATGCCTTTAATGTTGAAGTTGCTAAATCTTGTGTGTTTCAGACTGTGACTTGCAGGGCAGAGTCCAAGATGGTGGAGTAGAAGTACAAATTGACTTGGGCTCTGGTTCCAAACAATTCCAATACCTGTGAAAAAATGACTCTAAACAAATTTTAAAGCTATAGAACCCACAAAGTGACAGAGAGAAACAAATCTCCCACTGAAGACAGGCAGCAAGCCAACAGGAAAGGTCTATCACAGCTTGCTGGGAGTTGAGCAAAGTCACACAGGAGCTGTGCAGTTCCAGCCCCAGGGAGACCCTGACCACCAGCAGCCAGAGCAGACTTCAGGAGAGTGAATAGCCAGCAGCTGTGGCGGCTTCCAGACTTCCCAACCCATAAACACCAAAGTAAAAGGTCAGTGTGGAACTTTGGTGGAATAGAGGGGATGGAAGAATGTGGTCTGGCCCCTGCCCTCAGGGTGAGAAGTGGGCAGAGGCATGGTGGCTGTAGCTGCTGACAAGTGGCTGCCTCAGGAGCTCCTGGCCTGCAGATTGTAAGGGGAACAAGAGACCATTTGTTCCCAAATGTAAACTATCTCATTGGAAAGATAACGGATCTGGGAAATAGATTGAGGAGAGAAAATGTATTATTTTCTAAATGTATTATTTTGTAAACCAAGGGTAATCACTCTTGCTTTAACCTGCTTGGATCTGGATCATGGTCTTAGGTGGTGGTACTGGGGTGTGTGACCAGTGAGCCAGAGCATGTGGGGGCTGTAGAAATGGCACCCTCCTAACAGCTTTAGCAACTGCAAAACCCCCAGCAATTTGGGACAAAGCTCTCTCCATTCTGGAGGCAGAGTTCTATTCTGGCAAAGAGCTCCAGGGCAAGTAATTTTCTGGCAATATGAGCAAGCACAGGAAGCACAAACAGACGATAGAATCCTTTTTTGGGGACAAAAAGGATCAAGGCATGGAGTAGGAGGAATACAGTGAAGTGAGACTATGACTCTATGGAATTTGGAGGGTGTTTATATTTGTAATATTTTTCTCCATGATCTGGGAGGTCTGGTATTTGGCTAAAATATTCTTGAGGGTGGGTTCATTTTGAAATCTCTTTCAAGATGTTTTCAATGGATTCCTTTAATCCAGTGGTTCTCAACCTTCCTAATGCCATGACCCTTTAATACTCGTATGTGGGTGTGTCTGCATGTGGGTGAACCCTCCTGGAGATGAATAGAGGAGGTTCCTAAGACCATCAGAAATATGTGTTTTCCAATGATCTTAGGCTATCCCTCTGAACCCTTTGAAAAGTCATTTGATCCCAAAGGGGTTGCGAACCACAAGTTGAGAACCACTGCTATAATCTCTATTGTACTCTCTAGTTTTAAGCTATCAGAGCAATTTTGTGTATAATTTCTTGAAATACTATGTCTAGGCTCTTTCTTTTGTTAATCAGAGACTTCAGGTACTCCAGAAAATAATACATTTTCTCTCCTCAATCTATTTCCCAGATCAATTATCTTTCCAATGAGATAGTTTACATTTCTTCCATTTTCCCCCACTCATTTGATTTTTTTAAAAATTGTCTCTTGAAGTTTCATGAATTCATTTGCTTCCACTCTCATAATTCAAATTTTAAGGAATTTTTTTCCTCAGTGAGCTTTTTTATCTTTTTTTCCCTTTTGGTCAATTCTGCTATTTTTTTTAAACAATTTCTTTCTTCAATTAATTTTTTATATCTCTTTCCATTTAGACTACTGTGCTTTTAAAAAAAAACCTTTTCTTTGAGGGCTTTTTGTGCCTCTTTTATCATTTGGTCAATTCTGTATTTAAGGTAGCAGATCAGTAATAAAGACAGAAATAATACAAAATAACACAACAGAAAATAATTCTCTTTTCAAAATTTTCTTGTATCACTCTCCTTTCTTTTTTTAAAATTTTTTTTTCCCTTCTACCTCCCTTAACTCTTCCATTCTTTGAGGAATTTTTGTTGGGTTTAGAACCATTTAGTATTTTTCTATGAGGCTTTGTTTACACTCATTTTCACATTATTACCTACTTTTTAGTTTTTGTCTTAGACTTTCCTGACACTGTCCTGCATTTTTCAGAGCTATTCTAGTTGTGCAAGTTTTCAGTGCTTCCAAAGTTGTGTGATCTGGGAAGAGTTGTGGTCACTCCTCTCCTGGTGTGTGCTCCAGTCTTTAACCGAAAAACCCCTCTCCCATGAAGCTGCAAGCACTAATATTCTTCATGGTCCTAGGACTGGGACCAGGTACCATGTTCCCCTGAAGCCCCAAGTACTTGTCTTCCTCTCCACCATGGAACGGTGACTAAGTCTTTTCTCTTGCTGCTGCAAGCCCTAGTGCTCCTCTCTTCCTTGGAACTTTGACCAAGGACCCTGATCCCTTCTGCTAACCATAAGAACTCCTCCCTGTATGGAACTGTAACCTGGCAATGCATATGGGTAGCTGAGTTGCTATTTAGTGACAACTGCACCCATTACCAGCAACGGTCCTACTGTAATCTCTTTCTCACCAGTTGTCTGACTCCCTTGCTTTCTATGGACTGACAGATCCTGAAACTACTACTGTTACAGCTGCTCCAGCTACATCCAAAGTTTAACAGATCTACTTCATGCACTGTACTCCAGGCCAGCCCTCACTACAGAGTCACAGAACTCCCTCACTGATCTCCTGAGTTGTCTTAGGCTGAAAAAATGTTTTACTCTGAGCTCTTGTTGGCTCTGCCACACCAAAATTTTATTTGAAGAGTTATTTTAAAGTTGTTTGGAGGGAAATGTTCAGAGAGTTCTCCTATGTATTTGCCTGTACTCCATAATCTTGCCTCTGCTTTTTCTTTATTATTTGTTGTGCCTCTTTTACCAAGTCACCAATTGTATTTTCATAATTTCATTTTATCACTCTCCCAATTTTCCCCCTACCGCACTTATTTTGTTAACTCTTCCAGGAATTCTTGTTGGATGTGTGTCTAATTCAGATGCTTACTTTAAGGCTCTGCTTGTAGCAATTTTCACATTGTTGTTTTCTTCTGAGTTTATGTCTTGATCTTCCTGGCCATCGTAATAGCTTTATGGGGTCAAGTTCTTTTGTTGTTGTTGCTGTTTGCTCATTTTTTCAGCATTTCTTGGCTTTGAACTTTTTGTTAAAATTGGGCTCTGCCTATCTGAAGATGGAGAGATACTTTCTCAAGCTTCAGACGTTTTCATGTGGTTGTTTTTTTTTTTTTTTTTTTCAGAGCTATTTATGGGAATCTGCAAGATTTCAGTTTTTCCAAGGTAGTATGATCTGGTGTGAGGTGTGGTCAGTGTTGTTGTTGTTTTTTTAATTTATTTGTTTTCTTCAGTGAGATTTTTTTTTTCCATTTTGGCCAATGTAATTTTAAAAGAATTGGTAAATTTATCTTCTAGGCCTCTAATTTGGCTTTTAAAATCTTTCCTGAGCTCTTCCCAGAATGCTTTTTGGGCTTGAAATTAGTTCATATTTCCTTCTGTGGTCTCAGATGTGAATGTAGGTTTGATGATGTCTCCTAAAAGTGATTCTTCTCATTCACAATTATAGGATTCAATCATCTTTGATTGTCTCTGGCCCATTATGATTGCCTATTTCCTGGCTTTTAAATTAGATTTCTGCTTCTGGGTTATAGAGGGCTCTGACTCACACTTCTCAGGCTGGGAGCTAGGGGACTGGTTATTGACTTTGTATGCTATAATCTCTTGGTGTCTAGACTGAAGCCAAGGCCAGGACTTTCAGTGTTTCCCCCTGGGCTACCCTGAGGCTCACAGAGTAAGGTTTAGGGGAGCAGTGGTCTGGCCACTTCAGGTTTTCGGTCTCTATGACTCTTGGCGAGAGCTTGGGAAGGCTCAGCAGCTGGCAGCCTGCTGTGCCAGTGTCTGCAGATTTCCTTAATTGTGCTAAGGCACACCTGGGCTTCTGGTGTTAGTGCTTCCTGGTTCCAGCCCCCTGGGCTTTGGGATCTCCTGCTGGTCAGCTGAGATGGGGTTTGTTGGGATGTATCCCATCCTTCATTTTAGGCTTGGCACAGCTTCAGTCACATCCTTCCTCTAGGATTCCCAAGCCTGCTGCTGCTTGCACTGCTTCAGGATTTTACATTGGGGCAATTATCTCTGGGTTTTCAGCATCAGGGAGAGGGATTTTAGCAGATACAGTTTCCTCTGCCATCTTGGCTCCTGGAAGTTTTGGTAAGTGATTTTTAAACATCCAGGCTGTGGCCTGATAGCTTCACAGAAAGCTGCTGGTGCTACCACAGGCCCTGCATTTTTTCTTTATCCGGAGCTAACTTATCCTCCATCCCAAGGTGAGAGATCTGCAAAGCCGGGGCTTGCTCTCCCTACTCTCTCCAGTATGATTCTGGTCTTAGGTCTACACTGATACCACCTGCGTGCTCTGCACTCCCCCTGCCCAGTCCTATATGCACACTTTCCTGGACTGGTAATCTGCCACCCTCCATCTCCTAATGGATTCTGTCACTCTAAAATCAGTTCAGATTCACTTTTTAGAGGTTACTCTTGGAATTCATGGAGGAGCTCAGATGAGTTCCTGCTTCCACTCCACCATCTTGGCTCCACCTGGTCACTGCTTTTTTGGTCTGCACTCTTATCTTTACCAAGGAAGAGTTCCTGCAGCCCTGTAGCCACAAGTCCTAGCACATCTTTTCAACCTAAAACTATGCCCAAGTCCTCTGCTTTTCTACAGCTGTAAGTGCTAGTGCTCTTCTCTGCCTATGAACGGAGTGCAAGTCCCCTGATCCCACATAACCAACCATAAGCACTTCTCTTTGCCCAGGGACTGTGACCTAGAACTATATATGGATAGTAGAATTGCCAAACAATGCCAGGTTGTATACTCAGTGTGAGGAAAGGGTCCCATTTGATCTCTTTCTGACCAGGTGTCTCATCTTCTTACATTCTCTGAGCTAGGAGCTCCCGATAGTCTTGCTCCATTGTTGTTGCTATTTCCAAGGTCAAATGTTGGTGCTATTGCCATGTACAGTCCAGACTGACTTCCCACATTAGTATCACAGACTTTTCCTGTCCATCTCCTAAATTTTCTTCAGCTGAAAAAAATATCTCACCCTTACTTTTTGTTGCTTCTTCCTCTCCAGAAATTGATTTGATGTATTATTTTAAGATTTTTAGAAAGCAATGTTGGGATAACTGGATTGCATTGCTGCCTCTACTCCAACAATTTGTCTCCACCTTCCCAAATCTTTGGAACAGTCTTCTATAAATTCAGTACCATATTTGGAATTTTTAAATGAAATTTAAATACCTTAGATACTTTTAATAGGTATCAATATATGTATTCTAACATAAAGATGTCAAACACGTGGCCCATAAACCTCATGCTGGCCACAGCATTCCCAAATGTGTCCCAAATAAGATTAATATACAATTGTGAAATATTTAACAAAATAAAAATTGAATAAAGCATAGATAATATTATATTTTAAAGCTGTCAATATCTAGTCTTTACAGATCCTTGAATAAAGATTAGTAGCCTGTGTTTCTATTTTATTTAGATACTATTACCTATAAAATGCTTCCCTCAGGCTGGTAGCACCTGACTTTTGCAATCTTGGCTCATTTGACTCCTCCTTATATATTCCATTTAAATGATAATAGACATTATCCCCTCCTACATCCCCACATCATACCTTGTTTACTCCAGTCCTTCATTGTTTCACTATGCCTTAAATGTCTTCTCCCTTTCCTAAATTTAACTGTTGAAATATTACCTATCTTTCAGAAGTTGGTGTTGTCTTCTTCTATGAAACCTTCTCTGATCTTCCCATTCAGAAACATATTTTCCTCCCTCAGGAAAAAAAAATCAACATGTAATTCTATTATATGCATTTACCATGTAAATGTAGATCATTTTATTATTTATGTGATAGTCATAAAGGAGGCAATATGGCCTGGTGGAAAAAGATTCAGTCTTGGACTGTTAAACTACCTAACGAAAACATGTTCCAGGAAGTAAATGCTAATCTCTTTCCTATATGAGAGGAAGAGATGGTCATCATACTACATAGATATAGGACAAAACAATTTCCTTTACTAGATCCAGAGCTCAAGCCAATATCTGCTATATTGTTCTGTGATTTTAAGTCCAATGCTTTATCCAAGCTGACCTTCACATCCAGTTCATATTCCATCATTGCTAGGAGAAAAGATGTAGTCTGGTGCCAGTTCTGGAGTGAGAGGACCTGAATTTGGATGATTATTACTTATGTAGCCTTGGTAAAGTAAGACTTTTTGGATATTATTTTCCCTCTAAGTGTCTTTTCATCTCTATAACCAAGTTCTCATGATAGCACAGGGAAAAAAATATAATTACGTTATAGTTTCCTCTTATATAGATATTGGTCATTGTTGAAACAAAAAAGAAACACTATAATTAGAAAAAAATATCTTATTCTAGCATCTTATGTCTGTCTATATTATATATGTTTTGTAAGACATTATAATCATATTTGGTTTTATATATTTTAATGTATGTATACATATGTATGCATGCACATGTGCACGTGCATGCGTGTGGGTAGATGGGTATGCACACACATAAGAATTTTAGGGCTGAGTTCTGAGAAACTAAGAAGCAATGTGGCACATTGGAAAAGAGGAAGATCTAGCTCTGACACATCCAGCATATTTAACTGAGTTCTAGTTTTTTTATCCTCCCATAACTCTAGATAACCCAGACTGTAAATTGCAGAGCATGTGTTGAAGAGATACTGGCCATTTGACAGAGAGAATTTCTTCACACAGGAGTTCATTCTAAAATAAATAAATAAATATTTTTTAAAAATCAGAGGTCTGTTCCCTATCCCCCTCTAGGTTCTTTAAAAAATGGCCACATATGGTTAGTTCAACAGTCATCAATTAGCTCTTTCACTATTAAATTCAATACACTCAGTTCTCCAATTTCACAATAGAGGAAACATTTTCAGGATTTTCTAAAGGTCAAAGATGAGAACAGAAGTGTTAAGTTTGTAGTTCCTATTCCAAGTTATTTGATGAGACTATACTATAAACAGCATTTCTTCCATGATAAACTGCTTCCAGTAACTGATTATCCCCATCGAATATTTACTCTGTTTCTAGACTTTCTTTTTTATTGCCTTAACCTATTGATGAGATTAATTTCTCCTTGGAACATATTTGCTAGAATTGCTAGCATTTTGACCCTATTGGTCAGTTATTTAAAATTTGTGATAAAGAAAAAATAAATTCCTGGATCCAAGGAACTCAGAGATAGTGCAACAAATTGGTCCATTTAGGAGTATCTTCTGAATTCTAGGTTGAACATTATTATGATGTTTTCATATACACATACACATACATATTCATAGATACACCTATATATATGCACATATATGTATGTACATGTGTATGTGTGTATGTATGTATGTATGTATGTATGTATGTATATAAAACATTTGGTTATTTCCATTTTTTCCCAATATAGATATATTTACAAGGACTTAACTACTTTATACCTGCAATGCTATTACTGACTTTTACATGTATTTGTGTATATGTGCATATATGTGTTTATGTATGTCTATATCTGTAAATATATATGTGTATATATATATATACATATATACATACACACATACACACACATTTGTGTGTGTGTGTTTCCCCCCAATATAGCTGTAAATGTGGGACAGCAAAGGAATATTTCCTCATCTCTTCTAGCCTCCTAAGAGAAAACAAGTACCAGATTTGAAGTTTAAGTGAAAATCCCTTCAGAAATTTTAGAGCTCTGGACTTTTGAAATCAGATTCTCCTTTCTTACAAAAGCTTTAACTGTGTGGATTTTCTTAGTCACTATTGTAGTATTTGTGATTCAAAGGCAGGAGATTTTTTTTTTTCCTTAAAAGCTTTAATAATTTTGTATTCTTAGGTTTGGGCTAGCTTTGATGATTCTTAGAAATTATCTGATTAATTTGTTTTAGAGTGACTTGACTACCCCTTAAGAATAGAAATGATTCATGACTGGTCAGTCTAACTGGTTAATTGATCAAATTAATTGATCAGTATTGATAGGCTCCCTTGTATAATCACCATTCCTACTCTTTTTTTTGAACAGTGTAAGCATAACCTCAGGCTGTGTCGAAGTGCAGTTAAGTCAAACATATGGATACAGTAAATCCATTCCTTCCCACCATTTTCACAATTTATTATCAATTGCAGTAGCTGAATCTGTTAATGGCCAATCATTGCTTATCACTGATGCAGAAGAATCCCAACTGACACATAAATTGTGTTCCAAAAGTTTCCACATTAATCAGCAGCTCACTCCCCTTTCCTCTTCCCATTCCAGGGACAATATATTAAATGGCTTGAAAGTACTTAAAATAGAATTAATAATAAGAATAGAAGACATTTGCAAAATATATTAAAACTTGCAAGCCACTTTTTTTTAGAAGAGCCGAAGCATTTTGGTAGCTCAAGTATTATTAGTCTCTTTTTATTAATGAGGAAACTGAAGCTCAGAAATGTTCAATTCCTTATTCAGGATTATACTATAGTAAACCTGTGTAATGACACTATCTTCAATATTGTGCTGCTTACATCAGATATTACAGAAGAAATTATTGGTTTAGAGCTGAAAGAAAACTGAGAAGCCATCCAGCCCAAGCCCATAATTTTACATATGAGGAAACTTGAGGCCCAATGAGGTGCTATGACATATCCAAGGTCACACAGATGACCAGGACAGGATTTGAACTGAGGTCCTATGACTTGAGAACAAGTGCTTTTTTTTTTCGCTGTACTGAGCTACTTGGCTTGAACAGGCTTCATTGGATTGGCCTGAAAGTTCATAACCAAATGGTGATTTCTCTAAGAAAATGTCTGTCCCTTTAGTTCCCATATATAAATGATATCAGAAATGCATTTCACTAACGACAGTGGTTCAGTTGACAATAGCTTTCATAGTTAGTGGCTCCTTTAGGGACTAATAAATACTTCTAAGCAACAGTAAAATAAGAAAAAATTGGAATTTGATGATTTTTATTAACTTCTAGTTATGTGACTACAAGAAAATTAATCTGAGTATCAATTGTATGCTACCAAGTCTGTATCTAAGACAACCTTAGACAGATTATAACATGTAAAATAAGGAACCAGGAAAGCCTTCCTCCATCTCCTTCCTGATACAGATATCCCTGAGATAGATTATCCATGCATTTATCTTCATACTAAAGTATAAATGACTTATCCTTTCTAGATAGAGGGACAAATTAATGGATAAATTGAACTTTTATTAATCATTTATGTGTTAGGCACTTTGCTGAGCACTAGAGATACAAATGACAAAATAGTTCTTGCTCTCAAGGAATTTTTGTTTTTATAAAGGAAGATGCCACATAAAGGAGAGATGGAAGGGGAGGCAGAGCATCCATGTTTGTGTTGTGTGGAGATGGCCAAAAAGCAGCAGGAAGCACTCATTCTGAGCAAGATTAGCATTTCAAAGTTCACCTCTCAAAGCCCAAATTGATTCTTTCAGCCTAAGAGGAGGTTGCATAGTAGTGAAAGAGCTGAGAAATCTTTATTTAGAAAACAAGTTTTGATTAGGGGTTAAGGGTAAGAGATTAAAATAAAAAATGTTATAGGAGGAGAAAGGTAGGGGATTCTAGGAAAGGAAGTATGGAGCTCAGAAAGAAGAAATCAGAGACCTGAAGGCAAACTGCCTACTTCATGATTTTTTACCCATGGCTACTTTGGCCAGTCCACATCAGGAGGTTTTGCTGTTGTTAGTTTTTAAATAACACTTTCTCAAGCTGTTTCTTATGGCTTCTCAGTTTAACTGCTTCCTTCAGAGATGTGGAATATTCCTCGTTACTTTATTGATTTGAACTTAACAAAAGGAGTTGTAAAATGTTGGAAACTAAGTAAAGCCACATTTTAAACTATACTAAGCACGAGTTTTTAGTAAACGTTGGATTTATATAAGTTAAACATGAATCAGAGCAATGGAAGATCTTGCTTTAGAACCCTTGTGTTAAATATCTGATGAGAAGATCTCTATATGCCAAGAAAGATGAGCAGTAAACACACAATAATTTTCACTTCGTTATTCCCCTAGTCTGAAAGTCCCATCCATGCCTAGCCAATAGCATTAGAGAAGAAAAAGCGAGAAAGGGTTGCTTGGTAAGTGAAGTGTGCCTGAGGCTGTGGTTTTGATATTATTAGAATGCTTATATGGTCCTTTGCATAATCAATTCCTTCACGTTTTTCAAAATAGCCAAATGGTGACTATTAATAACAATTTGTTTCATTGTGTTAAATGATCAATGGCATAAAAAACAAATCTATTTGACTTTGATTGGTGTGTTTACTTACAGACTGATCATAAGTAGTGGTAACATCCCTGAGGCAGGAATGGGATGTAGGTAGGTGTTTATAACTTCTCTTCATTCTTCTGTGGCCCTAGAGAAAAAATGTGTGTGTTTTCTGCCTACTCTTATCTTCTCCCATTTTAAACTCATTTCTGTTTAATGCTTTATCTTCAGAGACTTTTTTTCTTCTAACTTCCCTTCTGATAGATCGGTTACTGTTAAGTGTTTCTTGGTTCTAGCATGTTGTAAAAGTCAGTTAATAGAGCATTTCCAAAATATGCTGTGGCCTAAGAAGCTTTAAACCTCTGCTTCAGGAATTTGCCTGTTAAGAGCTATTAATGAACATCCTGGGAGTTTTAATAATAGATCTTCCTCTTTCAAGAATCCACCTCCTTCCGCCCACTACCTCCAATCCAGTACCATTTGGCCTGGTGGGAAACTGTCATTTCTCTTTTATGTCAACATAGATATGTCTTTCTGGAGATTATAGCATGTTCATTGAATGTCACAAATGGTGAACACTTTTCAATTGCCACATCTTCCCTAATTTCAGATAAAGAATCATAAAATCATATATTTTTTATGGTTTACAAAGCATCTGGTCCAACTCCTTTTGACAGATGGGTCACTGAAGAATGTGACAATCCAGATAAATCCTCTATGATGAAATTAAACAGTTCAGGCATAGCATAGTCCTTATCATTAGCAACATACAGCTTAATATTGATGCAAATGCTATGTTTATTCTGTAGGAAGAGAAGAAAATATACAGTTGTTTTAATTTATTCAGGCATCTTTTTTCTCCTCAATTAGAATGTGAGCTCTTTGAGAGGAGAGACCACGGTTTGCCTTTCCTTGTATTTTCAGTGCTTAGTACAGTGCTTGGCACAAAATAAATGCTTAATCAAGTCTTCGTAACTGTCAGGCTAAATCCCTAAAGTCATATTTAAATAGGCAAAACCAAGCTTCAGTGATATTAAGAAGCTATAATATGTGCATGTATGTATATATGTATATATGTGTGTGTTGTATAAATGTACATATATAAAATATAACATCAATTTCTTGCCATGTTAACAACTACATAAATGTTTATAGTTATTTATAAAACTGTCTAACAAGGCATTTGTATTTCCACGGGAGTATGTTATATCAATAATTGATTGTGTTAATCTATATATAAATATGTACACACATACTTTATGCACACACATATGCACATATATACGTGTGTGTATAAATCCAATCTTGATTTATATACATTTATATGTACAGGCACACATATTTAAGTATGTTTGTGTTTATAGTGTTCTCTAAAGTCTCAGTGCAGTTTTAAGTAATAAAGCTTATATATTCCTTTTAAATGTGTATATGATATGTATAGTGCATTATACATAGTTTATAATATATAGTTTATGTAATATTATATATACATACACACATACATGTGTTCATATAATACATATATAATATAATGTGATGTAATATACATTATTTATTGATAAATTTCAGGAGCACCCCAAAATGTTGAGGTACAAAATTGTCTTGAAAGTAATAGCTCAAGTTGTCTCCAAATCAAATATAGAAATTCTTTGGGGGTAACACACAAAACACAGCACAACAGACCAAGCAGACTCCTTTGACCCTTAAGAGAGATACAGCTTAAGGGGTGGTGGCAGTACCGAGAGAGAGGAGTGTATTTAAAGGAGGTGGGTCCTCAAGGGAGATGCCCATCAAGGGAGACCCCAGCTTAAGGGAGACACCCTCCACTTCAGGAAGATTCCCACTAGCCAGGAGATTTCTTACATAGTAAAACCTGCCTTGAGGGGGATGTGAGGTGACCAGAGAGATGGAGGCAAAGGGGATGGGCAGTAGTTTCAGAGTTTGGGCTTTATCTATCCCATTATTCACCCCAGCTTGGAGAGGCCTAGGGGCAGAGGGGCCCTAGTTAGTTCACAGACCAAACTACTTGAATCACGTTGTCTCTTAAAGTGACTTTAAGTGGGCTTCTTGTTGAACACTCTATATGAATCTCATCATACGTCATAGATATATACATCCATACAAACATTGTTTTATCACACGTCGCCTATTTGCTATTGGACATTTTAAACTGGGTGTCCAAAAGACATTACAAACCATTTTTTTCAAAACTATACTCACTATCTTTTCTCAAATTGGATGATATTTGTTGAAAGTATTCAGCACAGTGCCTGGCACATAGAAGGCACTATAGAAGTGCTTATTCCTTTCCCTTCCATTCTCTATGACCTTTCTCCCAAATGATCTTTTCTCTCTAAAAATATCTTATTTCTTTCTCCAACAATATCTATAAGTCTAGAGTAAGATCATCCTTCCAGTTTCCCAGTTTCTTATCCTTAGCATTTTCCTCAACTCCTCACTCCCCTGCATGCCATATATCCTACTACTTCCCCAATTTTAATATTTCTATCTTCCTCACATCTCTCCCATCAAAACTTTCTTAGTATTCACACAGCTACCCCCTTAGTTCACTCTCTCATCATCCTTTATCTAGATTACTGAAAAATTTATATAATTAATCTTCCTTTCCCAAATCCCTTCCCACTCCAGTCCAGCCTATATGCAATTTTTGAAGTAATTTTTCCTTAAAACTCAGATCTGACTGCTACTTTTCAACCTGATCCACTCCACAAATTTTTAAGCCCCTCACAATCTGGCCCCAAGCTATCTTTCCAGGTTCATTCTACATTGCTCTCCCTCTCACAGTGCAATTGAACCAAATTATTCTTTTCTCTGTCCCCCACAATACAACAAACCATCTCTCAAATCTTAGCATTTTCTATGATTGTCCTTTTGCCTGAGATGAACTTTCTATTCATTTTTAATGTCCTTCTCTTCCTTAAGATGTACCCCAACCACCACCTTCTATATAAAAGTTATTCCATAATCCTCTAATTGCTAGTGCCCTTATACAATCATCTGTGTTTTGTAATGTCTATTTATGCTATATACATTTATATATGTACTCACCATGCATTGGAATATAAGTTCCTTACAAATATAGATTGTTTGACTCTTTATACTTGCATCCACAATGTCTGACAGATATAGTATATACTTAAATACTTGTTGATTACTTGATGAGGAAAAAACGGCAAGATAACTGTTTCTGGGAGGGGGGGGAACATCACAGGGCGTATATGGACTTTAAAGAACAATATTAATTCAAAGCATGACATTATCATAAAAATTTAATGTAATTTAAATTTTATTTAATGATAATAATTGTTGATCTTATTATAGCAGCTTATTGGTTAATAAGAATTGTGTCCAGAATGAAGGAAATAATGATTCTTTCCTTTGCACCAGAATACAAACAAAACAAACATGGAGACTCTTTTCAGTCCTAGATAATCATTTTAGCAGTAATAATGACATACTGTGCTGAATCCTAAGGGCAGAGACCAAGATGGTTAGGGGACCTGCACCAATGCAATATAGTCAGTTTGGTTTAAATGACCACGGAAAAGAAAAAAAATAAAAAACCTCCTACATGTTTAGCTATGGTTTTACTTGTCTTTTATGGTAGAAACAAGTGTTTCAAATACACAGATTTCAGCTGAAATAAGGAAAAACCTAATCGTCTGAAATGTCTGGAAGAAGAATGGGGTATTTGGGAATGTGAGTGCCACATAACTAAATGTCTTTAAAGAGAAGTTGGATGACTATTTGGCAAGAATAATATAGAAGGGACTCTTTTTGAGCATGGTCAAAATTATATCTGAGGTCCCATCTTGTTCTGAAGTTTTATGCCTTAATGTGATTGAGAGGACAGGATAACATTTTGGATATCACTTTACCAATTTTTATGGATTCAATAGGTTCAAGCAGGAATTATTTCAATGGAAGGATTGAGTATTAAACTGATAGTTTTGAGACCATAGATTATAAACAGAAGAGCTTTCCATTTTAAGGATAATAAAGAAAAGACAGCTGTCAAAAGGGTAAAGGGAGAGCACAGGGGTTCTGGTTCAGCATAGTATTCAGAACTGGTAAGATCAAGAAAAGCTGGGGCTTACTTGATTCATGTTGATGACTTTTTCTTGAGGCTTGTATATTCCTTTTAGCACTCTCAAATCCATTCAACCTTCTGCAATCCCAATCTCCAGATTTTATCCCCTGCCATTTTCATTTCAGTTTTCTGAGAATTTAATTATACTCTTGTAGTAATCCCTGGCTTCCTTTAGGACTCTGATAAACTCACACCTTCAGTAAAAAGCCATCCCCACTACTCTGTAATTCTAGTGTTTTCCCTCTAACTTATCCTATATATATATATATCTTATTTATATACAGTTACTTACATGATAGACTGTAGTAAGATCCTAGGGAGTAGGACCTGTTATTTTGTTTCCTTCTTTTGCTTAACTCCAGTACTTAGCACAGTTCTTTCTACATAGCAGGAGCTTAATAGCTTAATAAAAGTGTGTTGACTGACTGACTGAGATGCCCTTGAGCTATATATCCTCAACACAAAAATGCTATACTTCTTTCTTTTTTATTGTCTATAGACAAAGAAAAAAAACCTCTCATATCAAGTAGAGTCATAATATCTTCAGAAGCCAGTGCTCATACCTGAAATTACACTGAAAGTCACATTATTCAATCTATGCGAGTACTTACTATACCAGTTCAAATCAAAACTCTTCAAAAAAATCGTACGACACAGAATGGAACTGGTGATGGGTATTTCAGAGTACCATTTGTGGAACTGGGAGGTACTTCAGAGACCATTTATTTCAACTTATTTCTTTTTTCATTTGAGGAAACTGAGGCTCAGGAAAGTAAGAGACTAAATATCATGACTCATTTCACACATATAAAAAAAAAATTATCAGCCTTTCAACCCAAGCATTTCAACTTGAGAGCCAAAGTTTATTCAACTCTATAATTCTATTTCTATCTCATCTTTTCCAATTGCCATCTATGTTTCCACTAATCTATTCATTCAACAAGTATTTACTAAGCACCTTTATTATCTATATGGCACAATGTTCAGGAATAGAATATCTTCTATGTAGTACTCATGTTCTTCAATTAATATTTCTAATGATTCTGGGGTGCAATTATGTCACCTCTGAAATAACTCATTGGCCTTCTGGTAGACCTGACCAAGACATTCATATTAATGTAATAATTTGAGAGTTTGCTCATGTAACAGCCTGTACACCACAACTGGCCCAAACTTTAGTTTCAATTTACTTTGTTATTCTGGTATAGATGGTTAGAGTAGTTAAGTTTTGACAAAAGTACCATCAATTGTAAATTCACACTGTGTTTTAAAATAAGATACCTTCTAGAACAATGACAAACATTCTTGGAATAGCTATACCTCTCTCTTTAACACCTAACTTATTGACAACACTCCACAGATTGTGGGAGAATATTAACTCTTTCATGTTTTTGTCATGGAATTTCAAATAGATTTTGCTGGTTAGTCATTTTCAATCATGCCCACCTCTCCTGACCCCAGTTGGGGTTATCTTGGCAAAGATACTGAAGTGGTTTGACATTTCTTTCTCCAGCTCATTTTACAGATGAGGCATCTGAACAAACAGGATTAAATGACTTGCCCAGGATCACACAACTAGTGAATGTCTGAAGCCAGATTTGAACATAGGGAATTTGAATCTTCCTGACTCCAGACCAGTGGTTCTCAACCTGTGGGTCACAACCCCTTTGGGTTGAACAACCCTTTCACAGGGGTCACCTAAGACCATCGGAAAACAAATATTTCCAATGGTCTTAGGAACTGAGACACCGTTCCTCTATCTGTCTACAGGCACGTCCGCCCACATGCAGATATGCCCACATACGAGTATTAAAGGGTTGCAGCATTAAGAAGGTTGAGAACCACTGCTCCAGACCCAGCACTCTATTTACTGTGCCACCTAGCTGCTTTGAGTAGATATGATTTTCCTGTTAGATAGCTTTTTTAAATTAAAAAAAAAAAAAACTTCAAGGGTATATTTTTCTCTTAAGGAATCTTTTCTTAGATTAGATTAAGAAAATGCTTTCTTAAAATTAACAAAGAATAACAAAAGTGAATTTTACATAAGCTACAATACCCATTCAGTTTTATGGCTATTAAATGCAGTCTGTTATAGAAAATGTTGCAACAGCTTGCCTCTTCTGTTCTCATCTTTTATTGATTCAGTGAGCCTTCTCATCAAGATACCCTAGAGAAGTCAAATTATATAAATTGGTAGATACTGACCTGGTCCAGCACCCTCATGACCAAGCCTTCAGAGTCATCCCTTGATTCTCTGAATGAGTTAATCCATTGGAGGAATGGGTGGGGGCTGTGGAAGTGCTATGTGTATATGCAGAAGGCTGTTGATAAAACTCTCCACATGAAAGAAGCTGAGGAACCTATTTCAGGTAATACTGATGATGGGCAATGGGAGTATCCTAGAGAGATCTTGGAGTATGAATAGACATTTCTGTAACTGCTAATCACAAAAGGGGGTTTCTTGATTGACTGCCACGTGGGAGAAAGAAGTGAATGGATTGGAGTAGGAGAGTGTAAAGACATTCTGCTTCAGTCTCTTTCTCCTTGTTTGTCCCTTTTTCTTCCTTGCTGATAAGGTGAGAAATCTTAGACCTTCTCCCTATCTAATCATAATATTGGGTCCCATGAATCCAAATATTTGAGAGTATAAGAGTTCAAGAGTTGATTCAATGCCATCTTCTTCAGCCATCCAAATCTTTTTGTCTACAGGAGTGAATTTTGGGACCCAGAGCAATGGTAGCAAAGAGAAATGGTAGCAATACTACATTTGGATATGACTATCATGGTAGCAGGACTAAGTTGAAATTGTGTTATCTAAACATTCTGTTCCCATAGATCAAAGGGTGAGGGGTACTGGGAATAGGATGTTTGCATTTATGGTCTTGCTATATATTCAAAGCAAATATTCCAACTTAAAATCTAATTTAGGTTAATTGGTTAAATAGAATTATATTACTAGTTATTAATTACTAACAGTATGGGAAACCACTTTGGAATGGAATGGGACTCTAACTGACAGTATTAGTGGAAAGCTGAGATAGCTAGGTGGCACAATAAAGTACAGAGTCTAGATTCAGGAAAACTCATCTTTCTGAGTTCACATCTGGCCTCAGACACAAACTGTGTTAACCCTGGTTTTCTTAGTTTCCTCCTCTGTAAAACTAGTTGAAGAAGGAAATGGTAAACCTCTTTAGTATTTTTGCCAAGAAAATCCCAAATGGGATCATGAAGAGTTGGGACATGACTGACAAAAGACTATACAGTGGAAAGATATCCCTTCCCCTCAAGGGCACACTTGAAGATGTGATATAGTTGGATCTGGTTAAAAGACTAGAGAGATATTTCCTGCATACTCATCATGAGAACAATACCTTAAGGCTGAACAGTCTTGATCTCACACTCCGCATATCCAAAACAAAACCCATGGTATATATTTTCTTAAACTGAATCCACCTTTTAAACTTCCCTATTACCATCAAAGGCATAGCCAACCTTCTGAAAATCAAATAGTACTTTGCAGCCTTGGTTCATCTTCAACTCTTCACTCATTCCTTCTGCATATTTAATCAGAAATAAAGAGTATTGTTTCTTTTCCTCCAACATCATTTACATATGGCCCCTTCTCTCTATTCCCACAGTCACCACCAACAACCTAGTTCATATTATTATCACCTCTTTTTTGAACTAACAAAATGATCTTCTATCTCTTCTGCCTCTTTGGATTAAATTCAAGAAGACCTTTACTTTCTCTCCTTTCAAGTCAACTCTGTACAAGTCAACTTCCAATGTGTTCATTACACCAAAATTGCTCTCTTCAAAGTTACCAATGATCTCTTAATTGCTAAGTCCATTTGTCTTCTCTTAATCCTTATTCTTCTTGATCTCTCTGGAACCTTTGATATTGTTGTTCACACTGTTTTTCCTCAATACTCTCTTCTCTCTAGGTTTGTAGGATACCACTCGCCTGATTTTCCACCTACTTATCAGACCATTTCTCCATCTCCTTTGCTGGATACTCATTGAGATCATGCCCACTAACCATAAGAGTCCTACAGGGCTCTGTCTTGGGCTCTCTTCTCTCTATTGCTTTACCAACTGATCTCCTCAGCCCCCCTGGATTGCTTATGATTATGAAATGTACCCATGCTACCCTAACCTGTCTGTTGACTTCCAAACTTATATCTCTAACTGCTTTCAGACAACTCGAATTGTATGTGTGTAGATTTTATGAACTCATCATGGCCAAAATTGAATATATTATGTTTCTCCCTCAAACCTCTATCCTTCCACATTTTCCTGTTACTATTAAGGGAACCACTATCCAACCAAACCCCCAGGCCTGAAACTAGATGGCATCCTTGACTACTCACTATCTCTTAAACATCATGGTCAATCTACTGCCAAGGCCTGAAAATTTCACTTTTGCAACATTGTTCAAATATGTGCCCCACCTCCTTTGCTGCTCTGATACTGCTACCATTCTGCTGCAAATCCTCATCACCTCATACACAGCAATAGCCTATTCGTGTATCTGCCTGATTCAAATCTTTCCCCACACCAAGCTATCCTTTATTCAGCAATCAAGATGACTTCCCTATAGTGTGGGTCTGACCATGACCCTCCGCTATTCAATAAATTTCAGTGACACCCTATCCCCTCCAGGACCACATACAAAAAACCCTATTTGGCATTTCAAGGCCTTCATAACCTAGGCTCCTCCTCTACTTTACCAGTATTCTTCTGATTTATTCCCTGTCATGTACTCTGATTCAGTGACACTGTTCTCTTTGCTGTTCCTTCTCTCACCGGTCTCACATGCCTGGAGTACTTTCCTTTCTTATCTTTGCCTCCTGGCTTTCCTGCTTTCTTTCAACTACTAACTAAAATCTCATTTTCTACAGAGAGCCTTTCCCAATCCCTCTTAATTCTAGTGCCTTCCCTCTGTTAACTGTTTCCTATTTATCCTGAATATAGCTTGCTTACAAATATTTTCTTGCTTGTTATCTCCCACTCTAGCTTGTGAGCTCCTTGAAGGCAGGTTCTGTTTTGTTGCCTCATTAGTATTGCCCATGCCTGGCACATAGCAGATGATTAATAAAAGCTTATTGACTGACTGAATATTTGTTCTCCTACTTTCATGTCTCTCTCCACCCCAGTCCATCTTCAATACACCTGCCAAAATGATTTTCCTAAAGCACACTTCTGATTATGTCACCTCATACTACATTAACATTAGCTCCCTATTGCCTGTAGGACTAAACATGAGCTTTTTGTTTGCCATCTAAGCTCTTTATAATTTGCTACTTCCTTTCTCTTATGTTTCCTTTGACAGTAGTCCCCTCCATGCACATGTGGCACACCATTTCACACTTTTCTGTCTTTATATTACTTCTTTCTCACATCAGAAATGCCTGTTTCCTTATTTCTACTACCTGGAAATCTTATTTTCCTTCAAAAACTGGCTGAGGCATCACTTTATCCAGTGATAATAGTCCTAGATTACTAGGATTCCTAGATTAATCCAACTTTCAATGCCTTTCCTCCCTAAACTACCACACACACACACACACACACACACACACACACACACATTGTCTCCCCCTTTTAGAATATAATTCTCTCAGGGATTAGACCCAGGGATTTTTTCTTACCTTTGTAAATGATATTTGACATATTGTAGATTGCTAATAAGTATCTGTTGATTCATTGATCTTGCTGGCCCAAGAAAATGTTCCACATCCTATCTAGCCACAAACTCTGAGCATGTTGCCATCTTCTCTGTCACCATATATATAATCCCCCTCCTTTTCCTTTCCACCTCTGTCCTGAGAACAGTAATCAAATCCCTACTACCACTCCTTTTAGATAAGTATGTGTGTGTACATACATACATATGTATATATACATACATGCATTAACACACATATATACATGGATGTGTGTGTGTATCCTTATTTGGCATGATAGTGCTAGATTTGGAGGCAGGAAGACTGGAATCAAAATATTCGTTATATTAGTTGTGTAACCTTGGTCAATCAACCACTCAGCCTTAATTTCCTCATCTGTAAAATGAGGGTAATAATATACTTCCTTCACAGAGTTTGTTGTTAGGAAAAAAAAAATCTCTATCTACCTATCTGTCTATCTATTCTGGAAGTGTCACCTAAGTGATACTTTGAAACAAGATAGGAACTCTAAGACATGACAGCAAAGAGGAAATTTATTCAAAACACAGGGATATATGCACAAGAATGGAGGCAGGAAATGGAAAGTTATATGAAGGAAGAAGCTATTAGCCCAATTTAACTGGAATGCACAGTGTGTGAAGATGAATAATATGAAAAAAAAAAGAGAAAGTTAATAGAAGCCAGATTGTGGAGGGATTTCAATGCTAGGATGTGAATTTTATATTTCATTCAAAGGTCAATCAGAGGACAATTGAAGATTTTTCAGTAGGAAAGTGATATCTATCCATTCCTGTGTAGTTCTTGCAAATATCTTCTCAGAGGTTTAACTCAGGTAATTTACACAATGTGCTTAGCAGTTTTCCCCTCAATCTCTTTGCATAACATGGGGAACAAAGGAATATATGGTCTGCCTCTCAGTTATCCACTGCTCTAACTATATTTTTATGTTTATGCATTCCTTTAATAACATGCTTTACAGTGCTTCTCCTGTGTTGCCTTCTTTGTCATGTATCACAGCCTGCTCATTTGTACCCTGTGCATCTTGTACTTTCAATGACACTTTTCAATTCTTCAGAGTTTAGAGTGTTCCATGACTCAGTCATATATCACAAAAATAATTTTGATGTTAAAAAAAAAAGACAGACATGTTCCAAGGAAAATTTTTAAGAATTATTTAAAGAACTGAATAATTTCCCTCAAGAATCGCCAGTCAACTTTCTTCTTGTTTCATTCTATTTTCACTACATATAAACATAGTTATAGATTAATTAAAGAACAAGTAATATCTAGTTAATTTATTCAACTGCATAACATAGAATGGAAAATAAGATTTCTTCATCCACTTGTTTTATCTTGTATGGATAGTTTGGCCAAACTATTTTGAATGATTATTGATCTAATTTAAAAAGCTTTGTAATTTAAGGATTTGAGGCAATGAATCCATGTCAAAAGAAACTCTTTCATAAAAATAATGGCATCCTCATCACCGTGAAAGTAAAAAAGAAAAAGGAAAAAAAGTAAAAAAAAAATGGTACTGAGGAACATTATATAATTAAATCTGTTTTATGAATTTTCATACCTTGAATATTTACATTAATTTTGTTCAACTTGTCATGATTAACCATAGGTAGATATGGTCCTCAGAAGATACATCCTTTCTTCCACAAGGCCAATTTTGAAAATCTCTCCAGCTTTATAGGACTTGTAAGATCATCGGTACTACTGGCATTGACTTTAAGAAAAAAAGACTGTAAGTTACAACTAAGAGAAAGAGAAATTTTTTTTTAAACTTTTGTTTATTTTGAGTTTACATCATTCATTTCCATGAGATTCTGAGTTACAAATTTTCTCCCCATCTTTCCCCTACCCCAAAAGAGCTATCCCACTGCATACCAACTCCCCCAGTCTGCTCTCTCCTATATCCTCTCCCATCACCCCTCTGACTTTCTGGTAGGGTAAGAAGAATCTCCCTACCCCAGTACCTGTATATGTTATTTCCCAGTTGCATGTAAATAATAATAATGATATGTAATATATACATATATATATATATATATATATACACAGACACATATATTTTTAACATTTTATTTTGAAATTTTAAATTCTAGATTCTTTCCCTTTCTCCCTCATCACCCATCCCCACTGGAAAGGCAAGCAATTCAATACAGGCCATACATGTGTAGTTACCAAGAACATCTCCACCAAGGACATATTGTCAAAGACTGACTATATTTCCCTCCTTCCCATTCTGCCCCACACTTGTTCTATTCCCTAATTTGTACCTGTCCCATTATAGAAGTCTGTACTTCTAACAACCCTCCCCTCAACCTACCTTCCCTTCCATCCTCCCCCCTCTCATCCCCTTTCCCCCTACTCTCCAGTAGGGCAAGATATAAATTTAGAGTGTATGTCATTCCTTCCCTAAGCCAAATTCAATGAGAGAAAGGTTGACCCATTCCCTTTTGCCTTCCTATTGTTCCCCCCCATTGTAACAGTTATCCCTTGCCTCTTCTTTGTGAGAGGATTAACCCTATTCTGTCTTTCCCTGTCTCCTCTCATACCATTCCTCTCCCACCTCTTAATTTCACTTTTTAAAATATTATCCCATCCTATTCAATCGATCCTGTGCCCTCTGTTTATGTACACATATATAAACACACTCACATATGTATTCCTATGCATATATACCCTCCTATATACACATATGTGTGTGTATACACATAGATACATACACACATACACATATATGTGTGTGTGTCTGTGTGTGTGTGTGTGTATATATATATATATATATACATATACATATACATATATATGTATACATTTATATTCCGTTCAACTATCTTCATACTGAGAAAAGTTTCACAAGTTACATGTTGGCATGTAAATAGTTCAACTTTGATAAGTTCCTTATGAATTCTTTTCCATGTTAACCTGCTCATGCTTCTTGTATTTGAATCTCAAATTTTCTATTCAGTTTTGGTTTTTTCAGCAAGAATGCTTGGAAGTCCTCCACCTTATTAAATGACCATATTTTCCCTTGAAGTATTATACGCAATTTTCTTGGGAAGTGATTCTTGGTTTTAATCCTAGCTCCCTTGATCTCCAGAATATCTTCTTCCAGGCCCTTTAATCACTCAGTGTAAAAGCTGTGAGATTCTGGGTTATCCTAATTGTGTTTCTATGGTATTCAAATTTCTTCCTCTTGGTAGCCTGTAATATTTTCTCCTTGATCTGGGAACTCTCCAACTTGGCTATAACATTCCTAGGAGTTTTCTTTTCAGGATCTTTTTAAAGAGGTCATCAATGAATTCTTTCAAATTCTATTTTGCCCTCTAGTTCTTAAATATCAGGGCAATTTTCCTTTAGAATTTCTTGAAGGATGCTAAGTTCTTGTTTTAATCATGGCTTCAGGTAGGCCAATAATTTTTAAATTGTCTCTCCTGGATCTATTTTCTAGGTCAGTGGTTTTTTTCAAGGAGATATTTCACATTGCCTTCTATTTTTTTCTTTTCTTTGGATCTGTTTGATACTATCTTGATTTCTCATAAAGTCATTTGCTTCCGTTTGCTCCACTACAATTCTGAAGGAATTATTCTCTTCAGAAAGCTTTTGAGATTCTTTTTCCATTTGGCAAAATCGACTTTTTAGGGAATTCTTTTCCTCATTGGCCTTTTGGGCCTCTTTTGCCATTTGAGTTAATCTATTTTTCAAGGTGTCATTTTTGTTCAGTTATGTTTTTGACTCTCTTTTCATGATTTTCTTGCATCATTCTCATTTCTCTCCCCAATTTTTCCTCTACTTCTCTTATTTGGTTTTCAAAATCCTTCTTAAAGTGCTCTATGGCTTGTAACCAGTCTACATTTTTCTTGGAAGATTTTGGTGCAGGAGTTCTGACTGTATTGTCTTCCTCCCATTCCGCGCTTTGATCTTTTTTGTCACCCCAAAAGGAATCTAAAGTTGGATTGCTGTTCTTACTTTGCTTCCTTTGCCTGCTCTTGTTGTCAGTCAATTAATTGACTTTTTAGCTCTGTGGTACTCTGCTTCCACAGGAGAAAGCTCTGTCCCAAGTTGCTGGGTTTTTGCAGCTGCCGGAGCTATTAGGAGGCCACTGCAGCCCCCACAAGCTTTGGCTCACTGAAAACTCACCTCAGGATCAGCACCTAAGGCCACTATCCTGATCCAGACTGGTTAAGGGAAGAGCACTTAGCCCTTAAATTATCTCTTGCCGCTTCTGCAATCTGCAGGTCAAGAGCCTTGAAGCAGCCACATGAAATGGCTGCAGGGCCACCACTTCTGCCACTTCCTTGCCCTGGAGACAGTTTGGCCAGACCTGTTTTTCTCTCCCAGATTTAGCCAAGTTCCACTAACCTTTTGCTTAGTCCTTATTTCTTATGGCTTGGTAATTCTGGAAATTGCCACAGCTGCCCCTGATCCACTCTCCTGAAGCCTCCAGCTGTAGCTTGTTCTGGCGGCCCTGGAGGAAAGCTGAAATTTCAGTCCAGGCTGGTTTTGGCTCCCATGATGCTGCCATGAGCCCTTCCTGTCCTGCCTGCTGAGCTGCCTTCAGCAAGAGATGTGCTTTTCTGTACTTTTGTGAGTTCTGGAGTCCTAAAATTTGTTTGGAGTCATATTTCATGGGTATTTGAGATGGCTATGTGGAAGCTACAGAGTTTTTCTGCTTCTACACCTCCATCTTGGCCGAAAGATTTAAATTGCAATCATTATTTATAGGATCTAAAACTAGGCAGGACCTAAGAGATCATATTCACTTTCATTTTAACCTCCCGCCACACAGCCCAACGTGTTAATGCTAGGATGTTCAGTCACCAAGACGCAGAACCAACAGAACCGCAGCCATCAAGTCTACTTTTTTCTTGGAAGCTTTTGGTGCGGGCATTCTGATTTTGTTATCTTCCTCCCATTCTATGCTTTGATCTTTTTTGTCCCCACAAAAGGAATCTAAAGTTGGATTACTGGGCCTGCTTTGCTTCCTTTGCCTGCTCATGTTGCCAGTCAATTACTTGACTTTTGGGCCCAGTAGAACTCTGCTTCCAGAGGGGAGAGTTTTGTTCCAAATTGCTGGGGTTTTTGCAGCTGTCAAGAATATTAGGAGGCCACCGTCTCTGCAGCCCCCACCAGCTTTGGCTCGCTGATCACACACCTCAGGACCACCACCCAAGACCATGATCCCAATCCAGGCAGATTAAGGCAAGAGCACTTAGCCTCTGAATGATTGCTTGTACCCCCTGTCCTTCCACAATCTGCAGGCTGGGACCTCTGAAGCAGTCAAGTGGCAGTGGCTGCTGCTGCTGCTGCTTCTCACCCTGGAGGCAGACAGCCGAACTCTCTCCCCCAAATTTAGCCAAGTTCCACTGACCTTTCACTTAATCCTTGTTTCTTATGGGTTGGTAATTCTTGAAACTGCTACATCTGCCAGTTATCCATTCTCCTGAATGCTCCAGCCACAGCTTGTTCTGGCTGCCCTAGGGCTCTAGCCATGGGTTCATGTGATGCTGGTCTGGGCTCCCAGAGTGCTGCTATGACCCCCTTCCCTTCAGACTGCTGGGCTGCCTTCAGCTGGAGTTTTGTTACTCTATAATTTTGTGGATTCTGGAGCTCTAAAATTTGTTTAGAGTCATATTTTATAGGTATTTGAGGTGGTTATGGGAGGAACCACGTAGTTCTCCAGCTTCTAAGCCACCATCTTGACTCTGCCCCCCAGAAAGAAGAATTACATTTAAAATAACTGTCAATAATATAATATACTCAAAAGTCTACCTGTCAAGACAAACCAAGCCCTGTATCAACACATTTGCAGAATACTTTTCACACAAATAAAGACTGTTCTAAACTGCTGAAGAAATATTAATTTCTCATGGATAGGCCAAGCAATTATAACAGAAATGAAAATCATGCCTATGTTAATTTATTTACTCAATGATATACCAATCAAACTAATATTAAAAGAAAACATTTAAAACAAAAAATGAAGAATATCAAGGACACCAATAAAAAATATTGTGAAGGAAGTTGGTCTAGCAGTATCATAGTTCATACTAAATTACAAAGCAATAATCATCAAAAGAATCTGTGACAAGCTAAGAAATGGAGTGGTGGATCAGTGGAATAGATTAGGTACACAATACATGGTAAAAATGGCCATAGTAATCTAGGACTTTGACAAACCAAAAGATCCAAGTTCTCAGACAAGAATTTGCTTTGATAAAAATTGCCAAACCCTGGAAAGCATTTTAGCAGAAAATTCAGTATAGATCAATATCTCATACTATATACCAAGACAATGTGAAAATGAATACTTAATTTAGACAGAAGAGTTGAAATTATTGTCAAATAAGATGATTACGGAAAAGTTTAACTGTCATATAGATAGATAGATAGATAGATAGATAGATAGATAGATAGATAGATGGATAGATAGACAGATAGACAGATAAAAGAAGAATTTGTGGCCAAACAAGAAATAGAGAATATCATGGAAAATATAATGTATCGTTTTGATTACATGAAATTAAAAAGATTTTGCACAAACAAAACCAATGCAGCCAACATTAGAAGAAAAATCAGGAACCTGGGATTAAATATTTTATAGTAAGTTTCCCCGATAAAGTTGTCGTTTCTCAAATATATAGGAAACTGAGAAAAATTTACAAAAATAAGAGTCATTCCTCATTTTATAAAAGTTCAAGGAATATAAACAGGCAGTTTTCAGAAGAAAAGAAAAGCTATTTAGTCCTATGAAAAAATGTTCTAAATCAGTATCGAGAAGATAAATGCAAATTAAAAGATCTCTGAAGTAATACCTCACACATATCAGATTGGATAGGATGGCAGAAAAGGAAAAGGACAAATGTTGCATGTGGAAAGAATAGGACACTAATGCACTGTTGTAATGGCAAGCAAAATAGCACTTAGCTCCTTTTTTCAGCTCTTCAAGTACCTTTGAGCCTCACCTGTGATTATATCAAGTCTTTGTTAGAAACAGAAACTGAGAAGCTCACAGTGGGAGGAACTTGCCAAAGACTGGAAGAGGAAGGACATAATAGGAAGGGTGGAACAGAAAGGAGTAGAGGATATTAAAGCTTTATCAGGAGCTTGGACTTAGTAAAACTGGGAGGAAGGATGCCTGTGGTGCCAGCACTCTGTCTGTCTATTGTGTCTGTGTTGATACAACTTTGTTAGACCTGTGTGCTAACAAAGGACATTGCTGTTCTTAAAGAAACCTGGGAGCTTACTGCTGATTCAGAAGTCCTGGAAGAGGAATTTCCTGTTGTCTGTTTACAGAAGTCCTGAAGGAGGATTTTATTGATGCTTTCAGAGTCCTGTTTTCAGAGGACTTTACTGATGATTTGTGTTTGGCTTTTCAAACAGAAGCCCTGTCTGTTGGTCCCTGTTGATTTCAAAGGCAGAAAGTGAACTGATGATAGTGCCAGCAATGTGTGTGAATATTGTTGTAATTCTGCTAAACTTCATGTGTGTAGATATTTTTGTGGCACTCTTAAGCTTTGTCTTCCCAGAAACAGAAACTGTGAAGGACTTGAGGTGAACTGGTCACCATGAGCTTCAAGCTGGAGCTGGAGCAGGACTTGGGAGCTGCCTACCTCTGAATATAGGTGACAACTGGGTGAATTCGGGCAAAAACTGGGAGAATGGAAGAAGAACAAGGGAGTTTGGAAGTCAGTCTCCAAACAAGATGAAAATATCTTCATTGGGGTATTTAGTGCTGGCTGAGAGATTAAGCCAAGGTAACATAGGGATGGGAGACCTTTGTAATTTTTATTTTGTACCCTTAAGGATGATTTAGTTAAGGAAGATTGGAAGCCAATCTCCAATCAAGATGAAAGAAGACTTTAGAAGGGTACTTCATATTGATTGATTCAGTTTTTAACTTACTGAATGATATCTTTTGTTTAAAACTATGTGGCCACTTAAAAAAGTTGTTATATTGTTATACTTTGTTGTCTGTGAATGTTTTGCTTTAGTTTACTGCTGAATAAATAGAGAGTTCACTCTACCATGTGGTCAGAATCTTGAAGTTATTCACAGCAGCAATCCTCAAGAGAGCTGCTTGTGCTTGGCTTTCCACTGTTGGTAGAGTTGTGAACTGGTCCGACCATTCTGGAAAACACTTTGAAACTATGCCCAAATTGCTATAAAACTAAGCATACACTTTGGCCCAGCAATATTTCTAGTGGGTTTTTACATCAAACAAAAAGGGAAAAAAAAATCCTATCTGTACAAAACTAATTAGAGAAGCTATTTTTTGTGGTGGCAAGGAATTGGAACTCCAGGGGATGCCCATCCATCAATAAATAGTTAAATGTGGTACATGATTATGATGGTATACTCTTGTACTATGTAAGAAAAAATGAAGAGGATGGTTTTGGAAAAACTTGGGAAGACCTATATGAAATGATTCTTTAGCAATGAACGTAACCAGGAGATCATTGTACATAGTAAAAGCAATATTGTTACAACAATCAGCTGTGAAAGACTTAGCTACTTTGACCAATACAATGATCTAAGATAATTCTAAAAGACTCATGGTGAAGAATTCTATCCATGTCCAGAGAGATTTCTGCTGAACATGAACATGAATTAAAATATAACTTTTTCACTTCTATATTTTTTTTAACACGGCTAATATGGAATTTTTTTTCATGATTTTGCATGTACAATTGATATAGAGTACCTTGCCTTCCCAATGGCTGAGGGTGGGGCTGGAAAAAGAGATAAATTTAGGATTTTAAATTTTAAAAAGATGAATAAATAAATAAATAATGAAATTTAAAAGAAAGTACAACCTATTAAAAATAATCTAAAGTTCAACTCCATATCCTCTAAAATAACTGGAATAGGGCTTTGGTATCAATCAATTAAACAAAATTATTTGTTAAGTGCTTTTTGTGTGCCCAGCACTATGGAAAAAAAAAAGCAAACATGATTCAAACTAGAAAATGTATTGCCTGGGGAAAAATAAATTCTTGCTGTATGCATTTGTTATTTGTTGAGAATGAACTTGTACCTACAGATGTAAAATTTGTAAAGTTTGAAACCTGAGAGATATTCAAAGGGAGTGTATGTGTAAAATGTAAAGTGTAAAGTACTTTACCAGTACTCTAACCATATTACATATGCAACTACCACATAGCCTACTTCAAATCTATATCAGTAATGGAAACTCATATGGAAAAGGATCCCTGTAGCCTTCATATTAACTTAGAAATCTACAAATTAAAATTATCCATGTCCAATTATATTTTTGTTTATTGTATTAAACATTTGCCAAATATATTTTATGTGGTTCTGGACTCTTCACTGGGAAGTTTTGCAGTCCAGAATTTTAACACCTCTGATGCAAAACATCTCTTCCTATAAATAAGATATAATTTAAATATAAAAGAAGAAAAATGGAATTTAATTTAACTTGTAATTGTATAAATATCAATGATGGTAGCTGAAACCTTTTCAGATCCCCAACTATTTATATTCAGAAAACCAAGTACCAAAATTCTCAAGAGCTACCACGTGTTGTTTTTGAAAAAAAAAACACATAAAATTATGAAAATTATATTGTAGGGCATTTATTTTACATGTACATATGAATTACTCAGTTAGATTGGCAATGTTAGTAATAATTGTATAAAATGAAAAAGTGTTTTTTGTTAAAGAGCCAACATGCATGTACCATTTTAGAACATATGAAAAAAAGTTTGACTGAATTATTAAACAATTGGGACTAAGAAACTGGCATGCTCTGTTTAACTGCTTTCACATTTTGAAAGTAATTTTTAAATAAAAAAAAAAACATTTCCATTCAGTACATATAAATTTTTTCCTTTTACATAGTAGGAACTTAAGAAATGTTTGTTGTGTTGAATTGAAATGAATTTTCCAATAATGAAAATACAGTCATACTTTCTGATTTTAGTTTCCCTCCTTCTTGCATCAGTTAGCAAAATATGAGAGTAAAAGGTTAACATTTTTAGTTTTTCCATAAATAGATTGAAGGGAAAAAATGTAATTTTATGTAGATATTACTAATAAATTTTAAAACTATTAAATAAATTGTTTAATTTACATAATAAGATTGGAATATTTTTTATAAAAACATATGAAACATTAACTACTTCATCCCTCCAATAACCTTTTGAGATCTGTTAGTGTATTATCCCCACTTTACAGGGGGAGAAAATTATGATCCCAAAATGTCATGATTAAGGTCATTAAAGTAATAAACAGTGAAGTCTAGACTGGAAACTAGTTTAGGTTCATTGTTGTTTCCACTAGAGAATATTGTTTGAACAATCCCAGTTTGAATTCATCCCTAGGGATGAGATACGAGATAGTTTTTCAAAACAATGATAAACCAAATACAAATGCAGATATATAGAATGTTCAAGTATTAAAATAAACAAGATGAAATTTGTAGCAAGATATTTAAAAGGACACAAAACATTTTATGTTTCCTATTTTATTTTTTTAAATATTTTAAAATATATTTTTATATAATTTTTTTATAATTTTTCCTTCTTTTCTTCTTATCTAGAAAATTATTCTTATGGTAAGCCAACAATAACAATTCAGCCATTTTCTCAAAAGTGATGGTTTTAAATGCTTAGCTAAAAAGTCACAAGTGCATTGTGTATTAAAATTAAAATGCATTTCCCATGTATATAATGCATCCCCTTTGATGACTCGCCATTTGCACAATTCTTTTTTTTTTTTTTCTTGAATGAGTCAATCTATTTTGTGAAGTCTTCTTTATCACATGGACTGTTTTTTCTCACATGACTTCTCTGAATATGAATACAGGTCAAAGAAGCGAAAAACCATTGCAATTATAGCATTTTATTATAATAAAAAAAAAGTGTTATGAAAATCCTTTTTCCCCCTAAAATATAAAGATTTTCAGGAACACTTGAGTTTCATTTAAGTGAGCATGAAGTGATTGTAGGGTCTGATTCTTAGAAAAGGATGTAATTATTGTGAAGAAATGGAAACTGTAAACTTTTTCTCTTAGTGATCCCACCACTGTGCGTTAAAATGTTCAATTATGACCATAAAAAACTAGGTATGGTCCTGAGGGAGGGAAAGACAAATAGATATTATTGGACATAAGAAGCCCTGTATTCAAATTCTAGCTCTGATATTTACTGTGTACTAGATTTGGGGCGTGTCATTTAGCTTGCGTGGATCTTTTTCATCTCCTGTATAAAACAAAGGGTTGAAAGCAATAACTTCTAAAATAATTATCAGCTCTAATCTATGGGCTTATGGGATAATCTCCTTTAGTCGAGTTATATAAAAAGAGAAACCTAATATTAAAATAATATAAAACGAACAAATGATGTTATTCAGCATCCTATGTTGTTTCATATTCTTCTTAGAACTGACGAAGAGAATTATTTGCCTAGTGGGAGAGGGCATATTGAAAGAGAAAGAGAAATAAATTAGTTTGTTTTCTGGTATATCTTAATACACTCTACAAAAAGATATTCCTAAAACTCTGAATAAAAGCATCACTGTGTACTTTATCCCTGGCAATGACCAAGGGTTAATTTGCTACAGTATATTGTAAAGAGCACTGAAATCAGAGTCAAATAGAGATAGGTTTAGAACCTATCTTTTCCACTTTTTATACATGTGATCCTGTGTCATTTTTTCATACTCCTTCTATAACACACTGCTCCTAATTAGAAAATGGGATGGATTCCATGATCATAAAATTACTTCCAGTGTATATGTGTGTGTTGTACATGTATATGTGTTCATATTTACATCTGTAAGTATGTATTTATGTATTTATATCACCTGTTATGGCCCATACACCTTGCAAGGCACTAGAGATCCAAAGACAAGAATGAAATAGTCCCTGCCTTCAAGGAGTTTACAGGAGGCAATGACACATACACATAAAAAAATGCAAGATATATTGTCGTTCATATTTCATTTTCTAAAAAGGCCAACGACATCACATAGTGATATCTTGACTTCTTTGTGAATAGGATTTTAGTGAAGCAGAGTTGCATAAAGTCATCAGTCTCACTCTCTCTTTCAGTGTCATCAAAGTCCAATGGCAAAACAAAAGTCAGGATGACTGGCAATGGCCCTGGACACAGTCCATTACCTTTTCATCTGCTTCTTCCACCGGTGGTAATCTTTACATTGTCAGATTAGACATTCCCTTAACTCAACAATAGGGCTGAGGACTGTTGGTTACCCTCAATCAGATTTAGCCCATCTGCTGAGATGAGTTTTACCAGGGTATGGCTATTATGCATACAATAGCTTCTTGGAGCCCCAAGCAAAGGTTGGATGGCAAGAGGACACCAAAAGTGGATTAGTAGCCCTGAAAAGTTTTCAGCAAGTCCTCATACCAGATGCACTAGTCCTCCTTGAACACTCCATGTGCAATATATATATCAGTAATTTCAAGGAAGAGGGCCCAAGTAGGGGGAGAAAGGGATCCAAATCAGTTAGGATTCATGGAGGTGAGGTTATTGGTTGTTGTTGTTAGTCTCAAAAAGGACTGAAATGACTTCACCACGTTGGAGTCAAGGTATAGTGTGTCTGACTGACTGATCAGACGAATATAAGCTTGAAAGACTCTACCACAGAGGCACAAATAGTCCACATGGACATTTGGAAGGGAGATGTTTCTAAATCTGTGCATCTTATATGACTTTTGAGCTTCATCAATTCTCTTTTACTCAGAACATAGCACCTTCTTTGATCTGGGTATGCCATGCTTAGCAATTCTTTGTCAGTATCTCCTATGTCTCAAAATTGATTCCAAAGTTCTTAAACACAAGCTTGAGAGCGTCTTTGTATCAGCTCTTCTGACTTCTGTAAGAACTCTTACCTTGTGTGAGTTCTCCATAAAATAATATTTTAGGAAAATGTACATTTGGCAATCAAACAATATGGCCACCCTATCAGACTTGCATTGTCTGCAGGAGAGTTTGAATGGTTGACAGTTCAGCTTGAGAAAAGACTTCAATGTCCAGTACCTTATGTTTTCAGGTGATCTTCAGAATCTTCCTAAAACACTTCAAATTGAAGCAAATCAGTTTCTTGGCATGGTACTGGTATACTGTTTAAGTTTCATAGGCATGCAACAGTGAGGTCAGCACAATAGCTCTATACACCTTCAGGCATACCAATACCTCTTTTCCCCTCACACTTTTCTTCTGAGCCTCCCAAACACTGA
>CM053586.1:123478503-123497996 GCA_028646515.1 Pseudochirops corinnae
TATTAAAACCCCTATTATAGATCAAGCATTATGCCAATTTCAGTGAATATAAATCTAAAAGTGAGACATTCCCTACTCTCCAGGTTCTTAATTTCTACTGATAAATTACACAAGACAATTAGTGTAAAGGAAATCACCAAATAAAATGTAACTAAAAAAGGTGAGCCAATAATGTAAAAGGTTTATTCTCACTATGAGGATTTCATAACATATAAATTAACTCAATTTTCATTTATTATTCTATTTTTGTTTCTACTACAATATTAAGGAGTGTGTCTGAAAATCAGTTTCACAAATGCAAGACTGACACTGAAATAGCAATTCCACATGTCGTTATCAAAACTGCCTCCATCTCATGCAAAGTCTAATGTTATTCATTACCATTGCTAATTATGACTACCAAAAATGTTAATACATGAAAATGAGATCTTTATAGAATGTTGTTGATGATGACTTCTCTAATTATTAGCTATAGTTTGTTTTGCATCTTCCATTTGGAGGCCTATCCTTTCACTAGTGTTACAGCAAGCATCCTAGCACACTCAAGATGGCCTACTAGCAATGGTTCTTTGATCTGTTTTTTAAAGGAAAGACTACTCAAAAAGGGGTTAACAATCCTACTTTTAATTATAATCACTAGTTCAGGGAAAAGTTTAGCACCCTGAACTTGGAGAAAACACAAGTAGAGAAAATGCAAGCAGATAAATTAACACAAAGATCAACAGACAGGGCTCCAACTGTCTGAGTAAAGCAATATTGCTATACATTTTACATATGTCATTGCATACAGGGAACACAGACATCTAAGCAGTCGTGGGGCTCTTAACAAACAGCCACTCAGCATCTCAACCAGTAAATCAAAAGCTTGTTCTGATGAGCAAAACCACAAAAAGAAAATGCCAACCTCCCAGAATGTGTAACAAAAACATGGCTTCTGAATGGCTCAGAGCCAGAAGGCACTAAAACTTACTTGACTCAGGACAGCTGTGAATTATCAGGGTTCAAAGGAGATTAATTTTTCAGATGCTTACAATTTAGCCTGAGCCTGGGAAAGTGAACTCCAGAAAGAAAAAAAAAATCCCACCTTGTTTGTGCTAACTACTAGTTGTGGAGTACTGTCAATTATTCAATCATGAAACATTTATTAAGTACTTACAATGTGCCAGGCACTGTGCTAAGTGCTACAGGTACAAAAAGAGACAATGGATTCCCTCAGGGAGTTCACAAATGGAGTAGACACACACATGTGTGTGTGTGTTTGTGTATATGTGTGTGTGATATATTTTATAGAGGAAAGAAACTAGAATTGAGCAAGGTTGGGAAAGTCTTCTGAATTCAATATTCAAATTCAGTAATTATTTCTTGATAGTGTAATGGGAATTTAGTGTATGTCCAGAACAGCTAAGTTAGCATCATCCATGTATAAGTTATTAGACACTTACTTCTGTGAGACTAGAGGACTGGCACATGTGTGAACATTCTGAATTGACTTACCACATGTTTGGGAGAAGCTTTTTACAATTCATTGTAGAACCCGAACTACCTGTGTCTTTAAAACTGCCTCAATAAAAATTCTTTGTTCTTTCAATGAAATCTAGGCTGAAGTTAAGCTTCCTCATTCATATCAGGGAAAGCCTGAGGGCTGTCTCATTCTACCCTGACCCTTAAACCAGATGGTTCAAAAAACTTGGAGTGGGGTTTTGGAACATTTGTACTTTTCTATTATAACTCTAGGGAGTAGAATCCAAATCAGGGGGATCATGAAGTTATAGGGATAATCAAGACATGGGTGGATGTTGTAACTACCTTAGAAGAAATACTTTGAGGAGAACAGACTTGAGTTGGATCACAGCAGAAGCTGGCACCATGGAATTTAGACTTGAGCATGGTTGGACTACTACTACGTAGGTACTGAGCTAAAAAGTGAGCTTAATCCTTCTCTTCTCCCCAGTGAAGGAGATGTAGGGACTCTGGCTAACTGTTTTGCCCAAAACAAGAAATGGAGTACCTATATATTTGGGAATGGTTAAATAAGTTATTGTATAGAAAATTATTATATCGTTAGAGATGCTGAAAAAGTTTTAGCATAAACTAAAAAAGATTTTTGTGAACTGATACAGAGTGACATGAGAATTAAGCAAGAAAAAAATTCATGTGTGTGCGTGTGTGAGTGTGTGTGTGTGTGTGTATACAACGATGACCAAAAACAACTTTGAAAGAGCTCCAGATTCTAATTAAATCAATGAATAAAAAGTTTTAGAGGACTAAAGATAAGACAGGATAACCCACCTTCTGAAGGGTGATGAACTTAAAATAAAAGATGGTACATATATTTGTGGACTTGGTCAAAGTGGGAATTTGTTTTGCTGGACTGCATATTGATTAGAAAGTTTTCCTTTTTCTTTTTTTTAGAATTGTTCAATTGTGGGGAGGGAAATATGAGGAACAGATAATAAGTCCAAGTTAAAATTAATGTATAAAATAAAAAAAAATTGCACTCACATAAATATTATTAGTTACTAAAAGAGTATTAATAAAAACATGCCAAATCACAGATTTATAAAAGCTTTGATTTACACTGATAAAAGATTTCACTGATTGTGCAGGGATGGAATGACATACACTTGTACCCTCCTATATAAATTGTACTATTTTCCTTGCTTTTTGTATGGAATGACATACACTTGTACCCTCCTATATAAATTGTACTATTTTCCTTGCTTTTTGTTAAGTTTTTATAATATATACATATACATATATAAATGCACACAGATATATACACATATGTATACAGACATATGCATACAGATATATTTATACACATATACATGCATATATGCATGTATATACATATGTATGTATATGTACATATATATAAAATCTTAAGCATTGTTAAAGATACCCAGAGGAAACTGGTGGCACAATAGTTGGTGCATAATAGAGTTTATTGGGCCTAGAATAAGATGATCTAATTTCAAATCTGATCTCAGATATTTAAAAACTGTGTGATCTTTGACAAGTAAATTAATCTTTGTCTCAGTTTCCTCAACTGTAAAATGGGCGTGATAAGAACATCTCTCTCACAAGGTTGTTTTGAGTATCAAATGAGACAATATTTGTAAAAGTGCTTAACATAGTGCCTGGCACATAGTAGGAGCTTGTAATGTTAATGGAATAGGAAGATCTTCCCTGCCCATTAAGAGGACTATGTGACCTGCTTTGGGCTCTGACCCAGATCACAACTGTGATACAGCATGAGTCACATGGAGCCCAGTATGTGGGAGAGGGAGACTGAAACAGAGCAGGAGAGGCAGAGCAGAGAGCAGAGAGAGGGATTTGTCTAGGGGAACTTGTTTGTATGACACAAAGTATGCTTAAGATGTAGGTGCTTCCTGGATTAGTGATGAGTACTTGCTAAATCTTACTTCCAGGTATCCTAATCGTGATGTTCCAAATAAATATTTTGGTTTTGCCTTTGAGGGAAAGAGTTTATTATATTTTGTGTATCTACCCTGGAAATATATATGCACATTCATAGCAGCTGTTATGAGTACTGCATTGGTGTTACAGTGCTATATAAATAAAAATCTGTATTACCTTCCCCTTCCCTCCCACTTTCCCCTAACCCCATGCTTCTCCTGTAATCAAGAAAAATACGTATATAAAACCAAGTGACATATTGAATCCAAAGTCTATCCAATATTCTATACTACAGTCCTTGCCTTTCCAACCAGTGTTGGAATGGGATACATTTGCTGATTTTTTTTTTTACCAGAATCATTTAATTATAATTCCAAAGCACTGAGTTTTCATTTTATTGTCCTTCTATTTTCCTTGTGACATTATTACAGGAATTTGGAATACTTCTTTCTTTCTGATTTAATTCATGTGGCATCAGTTCATTTATATTTTCTCATCTTTTTTCTGAATTCCTCAGTTATGTTATGTCAAATTTTGGAACCTTTTCCTACCTTAGACATCCTTCAGGCATATGCCAGTGGGATCACTGAGTCAAAGAGTATAATTCCAAATATATATGTATGTGTGCATACACAGACATACACATATACATATATATGTATGTGTTTATGTATATAACTGTACATCCAGATATATGGATTCAATTTTTTATGTATAAAGATATATAAACGGATGTAGGATGAGGATTTTTTTATAAATTGACTCCTAGACATTTTATTTTGTACCAAATTTGAAGTGTTCTTTCATTTTTTTATTATTTCTTCCTGACTTTTATTATTTCTATATATATAAGAACATTGATTATTTTTGTATACCATCTTACTGAAGGGCAGCTAAGTGTCACAGTACATAGAGTACTGGGCCTGGAGTCAGGAAGAACTGAGTTCAAATGTGGTCTTAGACACGTTCTAGCTATGTGACCCTGGGCAAATCTCCTAATCCTGTTTGCCTAGGTTTTCTGACCTGTAAAATGAGTTAGAGAAAAAAATAGCAAATCATTCCAGTATCTTTGCAAAGAAAATCCCAAATGGGGTCAGGAAGACTCAGACATGACTGAAATGATGAAAAATGAAAACAGTCACAATCTCTCTGAAGTTATTAATTTTCTTAGAGATTAATTTTTCATTTCTACATCAGTTGTAGGAAGTTTCTAAACTGGGAGGTAAATACACAGATGAAATCACAGAAATAGATTTGTTCCCATTCATCATCTTCAGTCAACAAAATGTATCTACAAACATGCCAAAACATATTCATAATAGTAGAATATAAGCTCTTTGAAGGTAAGAACTGTTTACTTTTTACTCTAATATGCTATGCATATGATAGCGTATGGTGCATAGTATTTAATTTTTTTCAATAAAACTGAACAAATATTTGAGTGTGCATATGTTCTCAATCATAAGACACACATTTTTAAAACTCATATCAAATGCATTCATGCCAGATTTACTAGAACAAATGAGCAAAATTACATCAGAATATTTACGTAGATCATAACAGGAAGAGTACTAACTACTTCAAACATATTTTCCTCATTTAAAAAAACTGTAAGTAGTACTTGATTTTAAAAAATTCTTAACTCTGATACAGGTAAAGCATCCATTTTTTTCATATGTAGTAAGAAATGTAAGATACTAATTTCTGGTTGTTATCTGTTATATAGTATTTTGTGTAATAGTTATAGTTATTTATGCTCGCTAATAAAAAGTCAGTGTGATATTAGGGAGTCCTTTTCCAAGTAATGTCATGATACAGTGAATGGCAAATTCAATTGCAGTTGAAACAGGGCTGGCAAAGAACAATTTAGGTATCCTGTTAGCCTTGACAGAAATCACATTCTGAAAGAGAATGGTTTATTTTTGTTTGTTTGTTTTTATTTTTTCTGTTGGAACAGTATTTGCCATACTCACTACTCTACCATGAAGTTTGGTAAGCCAGAAGTGCTAGAGTAAGTCCAATGGATGGATTTTGTTTTCTTTCTAGTCTAACTGATACATGTTCAGGCAAGCAGATCTCTGAATCATACCAACTGATTTGAAGAGAATCAGAATAAGCACATTTCCCAAAGCTTTACCAAATGGACTTCTACTTCTTTCTCTTGATACCAAGAAGATAAGAGCAGAAAATACTGACTGGCTATGGTTTATCCATTACTCATGAAATGACCATCAATCTCTGGCTCACACACTCTGGAAATGACATCTTTTAGTCTTATTCAAATTCCTAAGTTGTTGTTAGTAATATTTGCAGTCTATTCCCACCTATCATATGTCCTTTTATTGAATTTTGGTTGATAATTCATTTTAATTCTTTAGAGTCTTTCAGCCATGCATGATATTCTACCATATATCCAACTTAAGCATTTTTAAAGATTAGGTTGCCCACACATTCACATTCTCCTTTAATTTAACCTGTAAGTGAGCAGTGGAGACACTGTAGTTATCATATTCTTCACAAAAAAAAAAAAAAAGAAAAAAGCCAAAAATCTCCAAATGCCTGATTTTAGTTGAGTTCCATCCTCTCCCTAAAACTATCTCCTTTACAATAATATTTATTGGCAGCTCAAAAGTTTTCTGCATTTAGGAAGATATTTGTAATGCCATGGACAAGCATCTTCCCCAAAGGAATGCTACTGTGAACACTTTTAAAGGTTCTGATTACACAGTATAGTGAATACTCCATTTATTCCATTGTAAATCAAGGCAAACATTCAGAACAAATCACAATATAATATCCACGACGTTACATCTTATCACTGAAAAATCACAATATAGAGTTCAAAACAGCTTAACATTAGAATGCCCATATAGTTTTCACTCCAGTGGCCACGATATTTAGAACAAAGTACAAAAGAATAATCATCTGGTTTCCCTAAGGGGGGAAACCCTCCTTACTTAATCATTCAGTCATTTCACAATACAATAATCAATCTTCCACTCATGGGGCAATTATAGATTAACTTAATCAGTCACTTATCTAGCAATCAGTCACTAAATACAAATATTAGAAAATTTCACAAACCCTCCACCCCTCAGTGTCCATCAAACTTCAATTTCATCAGGCATTCTATATCCAAGGAGAGGCCTTTTCTTCACTTTGACTCTGGATGGTCTCTTACATTCCCTGGATCCCCTTCCACGGTCCCAGCTTCTACTTGAATCCACTAAACAGTCACCTGGATACAGAGCAGACAGCTCCCAGGTTCCTGTCCAGTCCTTCATGCAGTTCCTGGTATACACTGAAGTTCACAGGGTCTGGAACATCTCAGACCCTTCACCACTTCTGTTGCCAGGAGCTCAAGGATCAACCAGGCCAGGAACAATTAAAGTCTTATCCTGTTCATGCTTCTTCAGTCCTCTAGCAGTTCAGCTGGCCCTAGGACCCAGGAGAAATCTCTGCCTTCCAGGTAGCCTTCCAGGAGGCCTTCCAGGTGGCCTTCACCAGATTCTGGTCTAGTAGAAAACTCCAACTCATTTCTCAGTCCAGGAGCCCAGCTCCCAGATACTAGAACAATTCTGTTCCCTCCACTAGGAGCCACCAGGAGGAAAATTCCCGATTCTGATTCCCTGTCTCTGGAATTCTTCTTATATACAAACACTGGCCTCCTGTCTCAGCCAACCCCCTCCTGCCATGTCAGCAACAGGAGACAGAGTTCATGCCCTCTGTTCACACAGGAGACAGAATTCATACCTTCTGCTTCTTTCACATAGGAGACAGAGTTCATACCCTCTGCCTCTTTCAGAGAAGTACTTAGCCCTTAGTTACTAAGGACCATTTACCTGCTAAATTAATTACCATTACAACAGTTGTTTCTCTTTTTATCACCAATACTACTTATAGTTTATTGTTCTTGTTTTGTTTTTTTTTTTTCTGACACTTACAGGATCATTTTTCATTTTTATTTAGCTGAGGCACTAAGTGCTTAATAAATAAACAAAAATGGATGCAAAAAGAAATAGATTTGTTATCTATTTACTTGAGATGATAGTCTATTTTCTGTAACTAAGGATAAAACTGAACTAAAAAGAAATTTGTCATACAAAAGGTTAGAATCTATCAAAATATAATAAATTTTCTTTGCTGTTAATAAATAATCAATAATTTTCAGGAACTGAAACTAACCTAGAAGTCATCTACTATAATCTTGTCATTTTATACATGTGGACACAAAAGTTCTGTGAAAATAAACATTTTTAAAAGATCCAAAGCTAGATAATGGCTGAACTGGTGATAGAACCCAGGTTTCCTGACTCCAAAAATCACTTCTCTCCATGCTTTTTACAAAGAAGTTGGCCTAAAAAGATATCAACACACAATTCTGGTGTTTGTGCCACTCTAGCCAAATGATCTCAGTACTTCATTTGACTTCATTTCTATTGTTCCAAAACTTATAAAGTAAAATTTGGGGTTGATGGCCATTGTTGTGAGCAATAACAAAGAAAGTTTATGCTGGCAAAAGCAGTATGTAGCAGGCAGGACCTACCATTGCATCACTTTGAAGAAGTTGTTCAGCAAGTACAACAATGAGCCTGAAATCAGGAAGACCCAAGTTCAAATGTGGCCTCTGATACTTAGCAGCTATGTGACCCTGGGGAAATCACTGAACCACTATCTACCTCAGTTACCTCAATTGTAAAATGAGGCATCACCAACCTCAAAGACTGTGAGAATCAAATGCAATAATATTTATAAAAGGTCCAAACATAGTAGGTACTTAATAAATGATTGCTCTCCCTCTTAATCAAGCAATATTTATTGACTCCAAAGAATTAATTACTGCCCGTGTTTTATTCCCTATGGGACCCACAAAGAGACATGAAGTTATTAAAGCAACAAAGAATAATTTAGAGAACACATGAAGAAAGCTCTTCTTTTCTTTCTTAGCTAGGATAATCAAACTTTTTTAATAAGAAAAAATAGAGGGGTGTGTGTGTGTGTGTGTGTGTGTGTGTGTGTATACATATATGTACATATACGATAAATGTTAAAAATTACTGATGGGAAGTAAAACAGTAGATTTTTTTTTTAAATCTAATATTATGATGTACTAAATTCCCTCTGAATTTTGTAATAAGAATGTTAATTAAATTAAGCAGCACAGTTCTCCAAAATTGTCTTTTTATCAGTCTGATAAGAACCATCTGGTTCAGTCAAGGTGAATCCAAGGACAATTAAAAGCAGCTAGTCTTTATCTGGCCGATAAAAGTCTTATTACAATACAATAGAAACTGGACTTGTGGGAGGAAATATTGGATATTCCTTTTTTAATGGACCTGTTTCTTGTTTTTCTTTAAGTAATATAATCAACTCTCTTTGTTTCACAATAGTTTGTAGATAAAGTTAACATTGACAAATAAAATTCAGAAATATGGTTCAATTTATTTTAACCTACTTTTAACTTCTTTTCCAACTCATCTGGAAACTAAGAACTAAGTATCTTTGTTTAATAAGTTTTCAGGTCTGACCATGTAATCCTCCTACTTAATAAACACCAGTGGTTCCCTATTAACTATAGGATTAAATACACACTGCTCTGGAATTTAAGTCTTACACAACCTGGTTCCAACCTGTATGTCCAGACTTAGCATACATTATTGTGTTTCACAGACACTTTGGTCCAGCCAAACTGACATTTTTGCAGTTATTCAAGCACAATATTCCATCTCTTATCTCCACGACTTCACACAGGCTGTTGCCTGTCCATTATACAAATCTCAAAATCTCTGTTTTCTTTCAAAGCTCAGTTCAAATATAACTCCCTACATAAGGAAAATCCTGATTCCTCTAATGGTCAGAACCCCGCATCCCACATTACCATTCATTAATTTTTAGTACATTCCCTGTATACTTATTTTGAATATACTTACATGTGTAGTATACATTGTTCTTTGGGGGCAAGAGACATATTGTGAGGAAAGAGAACTTCAAGCCTACTTTGAACACTAATTATCTGTGTAATTATTGGTAAGAAATTTGACCTCTCAGTCTGTTCATCATCTGTAAATTAAGAATATTGGGCTCAGTCACATCTAAGGTCCCTTCTAGCTTCAAATGTATTGTCTATGATTTATATATCTAGCACCATACTTAATGCTTAGCATATAGAAGGAACTTAAATGTTTGTTGCTTGATTAATTTCTTCCATTCCTTAGGGTCAGTCAATTTTATAAGTAGCAAAATAACTAAAAAGCAAGTATCAGTGGGAAGATAACATAGGTAATCTAGTAATTAGTATTCCATTTCTGAATAATTATAGTCAAATTTGAGAAAATTATTAATGATTAATTTTTATGAACACATTAATGAGTTTCTTTATAGCAGAGGTTGACAACATTTCCTCAAAAATGTGACTATGTTTCTTTTCCCCTTAGACCTAACTGAATTGTTGATATAGGAAATCAATCAATCAATAAGTCTTTTAAAGTGACTACATATTCTAGGCACTATGCTAGGCTTTTGGGGATACAATTGAAAATAATTCCTACTCATAAATAGCTTAAAATTTAATGTAGGTGACAATATGTACATATGTAACTATATACATAAAAATAGAAATAGAAATAAACACAGATAGTTTGTGAGGAAAGGCACTTGAGTCTAAGAGAATCAGGAAATATTTTATATAGAAGATGGAGTTTTGTATAGAAGGTGATGCCAAAAAGAAGAGAAGGGACTCTTTGAGGCAGAGATCAGTAAGGCAGGAATTCCTGCTTTGGGTTACAAGATAAGAAAACAGGAATTAGAGTGTGTTGTGTGAATAATGGAGAGGGTCAGCATTGCTAAATGCAGAGTAATTGGGTAGGGATGGTTGATTTGGGGAAAAGAAGTGCTCAATGAGACTGGAAGAATATGACTCATTATAAAGCTTTTTAAAAGCTAAAAAGTAAAGCTTATATTTTATTATAGAAGCAATAGGGAGAAACTAGAGTCGATTGAGTAGGGGAGTGACATGATTAGATCTGTGATTACAAATTACCTGGGCAACAGTGTTTAGATGAGAGGTCTGAGACCAGGAGATCAGTTAATAATTTGTTGTAAGGAACTGAGTTGGTACAAGAGGAGTGCCCAAGGGACATGGCAGAATATCATTTTTAAGGTCCAAATTGTCCTTGGAACTAATCTAAACCATTTTGCTCATTTAACAGATGAGCAACTAAGGTCCAGATTAATTAAATGGCTTACCCAAAGCCATATAATTATTTAGTTGCTGATTGAGGACTATAACTCACATTTCTTTTTTTCCATTCCATGGATTTTTGTACCACGCCATGTTGAATTGACAATGAATTTGTAAATAGATGCTTAGTTCATATGCGAGGCTATGTGTCATCTTTGTTTGGGAAGTAAATAACTTGCATCCTTGAAAGGAAAGTGTATACCATGAATGTATGGATGCTTTACCCAGGGCCCTTTCTCCATGCTCCAGCTGCAAAGTGGCTGGCTTAGATAGCCATCTCCCCACTTAAAATGATATGAAGAATATGAAAAGAATGCAGTGTATGACAATAGTTCTTGCTGCTATGATTTTGTAGTTGAGGCCATGACTCTGTAGTCAGGCTGACACCATATACCTATGTAACGCCATGCACTAGCAGATTCCCAAAGGAATGCTACTGTGAACAGCTTTTAAGGTTCTCATTACATAGTATAGTGAACACTCCATTTATTCCATTACAAATTAAGGCAAACATTCACAACCAATCAAGGTACAGTATGATATTCACAACATTACATCTTATCACAGAAAATCACAATATAGTGTTCACAACAGATTAACATTAGAATGGCCACATAGTATTCACTACAGTGGCCAAAGTATTTGGAAAAAAGAACAAAAGAATAATCATCTGCTTTCCCTAAGGGGGAAACCTTCCTTACTTAATCATTCAAATAATCATCTTACAATACAATAATTAATCTTCCATTCATGGGGTAATCATAAGTTAACTTAATCAGTCACTTAAACAGATTCACAATTACTAAGTATCATTAATCACAAAATACAATCATTAGAAAATTATACAAACCCTCCACCACTCAGTGTCCAGCAAACTTCAATTTTGTCAGGCATTCTGTATCAGAGGAGAAGCCTTTTCTTCATCTTGACTCTGGGTGGTCTTTCAGATTCCCTGGATCCCCTTCCATGGTCCCAGCTCCTACTTGAATCCACCAAACAATCACCTGATTCAGAGGCAGATAGCTCTCAGATTCTCATCCTCCTTGCAGTTCCTGGTACACACTGAAGTTCACAGGACCTGGAACACCTCAAAACCTTCACCACTTCTGTTGCCAGGAGCTCAAGAATCAACCAAGCTAGGAACAAATAAAGTCTTATCCTGGTCATGCTTCTTCAGTCCTCCAGCAGTTCAGCTGGCCCTAGGACCAAGGAGAAATCTTGGCTTTCCAGGAGACCTTTCAGGCAGCCCTCTCAGACTTCTAGGTGGCCTTCACAAGATTCTGGTCTCACAGAAAAGTCCAACTCAGTTCTTAGTCAGCTTCCAGATGCTGGGAGAGAATCTCTCTCTCTCTCTTTCTCTCTCAGCTGGCTTCAGTCTCCACAATTCTTCCACCTCAGGAGTCAGAAGGAGGAACATTTCTGATTCTGATTCTCTGTCTCTAGAACTCTTCTTATATACACACACTGGCCTTCTGTCTCAGCCAACCCCCTCCTGCCATGTCAGCAAGAGGAGACAGAGTTTATACCTTGTGCTTCTTTCACACAGGAGACAGAGTTCACACCTTTTGCCTCTTTCAAGAGGTACTTAGCCCTGAGTTACAAGGGCTAGATATTTGCTGAATTGATTACTGTTACAATCTTCAACACCATATCCTATTTTGTGTTGTTGCTTAGAAAGGTAAATGAGCAATACAGATGGGAAAACTGGTTGAGGCCAACTGATAGTGTCATTGAAACAACAAACATGAACTCGGACTGATTTTGACAGATAGTGGAGGGATAGAAGAGCCTGCTGTGATATGTTCCATGGGGTCACAGAGAGTCAGAAACAACTGAACAACCAAACAACAAATGCTGACAGATTAGAAACAAAGATCTGATTAGATATGGCTTAGATTAAATAAATCCTTATTAAAAAGTCAGTCCAGAAATGCCTTGGTAAAAATACTGGGGTGGGGGAACCCTTTCCTTTGTTCTGATCATAGCTCTCTTTCTAAGTACCTTCTTTATTGTATTATTTATACTTGCATATTTCTAAGAATCTTTTTTAAAGGTATTCTGATTGATGCTACAAAATCACATTTAGCCTATGTCAATAATATAACCCTTGATTAAACCCTAGAGCAATAATAGATAACTTAGGGATGGTTATTCCCATTACATGAAATTCTTTACTTTCAATCAAGTGAGGCAAACGTATTGCTTACGGGTGCTTGTTCTGGTCACTAAGGACTTGCCAAAGAAGCTGAAAGAGAAAAGGAGCTGCTCAAAGCTAAAATGTTAGGAAACAGTGCCAACTGAAGGTCAGTCAGAAATTAAAATAAAGCTTCTTTGAAATAATATGAGTCAGTAGGGAGATGTTCAATTTTTAGGAACTCATTTTAACCACTACACTTCAGAAATGTAGAAATACATCTGTTCCTTAATGCAAGGTTCTATTGTAGCAAACTTCTCCCCAACCTGGCATAAGCCTTAATTAGAGCAAGAAATCTTAGAGGAAAGATGAAGGAGGATTTTCTTTTCTCTGCACAGCTGGAAGGGAAGCTTAGTGCCTCACATAAAGTATGTTTTCTATAAATATTTGTGGAATGAATGAAATGAGCTGGGTACTTGTACAAATTATTTAACTCTACTCAAAGGAAGTTATAGTTTAATGAACTCTAAAAATGCCTATAACCTGGGGGAAAAACCTTAGATTTAACCATATATGCTTTTATTCCAGTGAATGTCACTGTACAAATACATCTCACATTTTATATTTTGTATATATGCAATATTTTCCACATGTACCTTTCAAAATGGCCTTCCTCCATCAAGAAGTTTCACTGTAAATCATTTTCATTGCATTTTTTCTTTTTTAAAAATAATTGCTGGAGACTCCATGGGACATCGTATCAAGAATGACAGCTTATTCCTGCATACGTTCTGAGCTTTTGGTTAAAAATATGAAAAAATAAAAATAAAACAATGATCTATGAGGAGTGGAGAAAATGCAGTTAGTACAATAAAGCACTGCAGATGCTTTAAATCCATTTGTCTCAAATGAACCAATATGCATTGTTGGCATACAGCATGGCCCTTTCTATTATTTTTAGCAAAATGGATTCCTTGCTGTGATAAGTGGAGCAATTGTTAATTTCAGCTCAAAACGGATTCTACCCAAGAGGTAGGTAGTGTTTTAATTTAAGCTGCTGAGCATTTATTCATTGCTATAAATAGTCTGAAGTGTGACGTTAAAGTCAAACTTTTTTTTTTAATATGTAAACTAAAGAAAGTTATGAAGTCAGCTGTGCTAGATATCCATGGTTCTACTGTGAGGTGAAGATACAGAATATTTGTTGCTATTTATAAATATTAGCCTGAATTCTGATAGCTGTAGGGAATCTTACCATAAAAGAAATCTTTCCTGGTTCCAGTGACAGTAAATCCATCCACTGAGATACCATACGCTAACATGTTTCACAGACCAAAAAAAGTCCTGTGCAAAACTCGTTAGGTTGTAATGAAACCCTTTAAGAACTTCATGTCCCAAATGCAATTAAATCATATTTAGAATGTGCCTGACCTAAAGTGTATTTTCCTTATCTGTTACCCTTCTGAAAATTATATAGGGAAACTCACCTTCTTGGTTCTCGAAAAAGTGTGATTTGGATGTATGGTGCCAAAAATGAAAGGATAACCTAAAATGATTTCCTTGAGAAGCAGAGATTACTTAAAGCATCTCATTAGCATTCAACACCATGCTGGAGCATGATGGAAAAGGGAAAAAATAGCAGATAGAAGCATAAGCAAAGATTTTTTTTCCCCCAAGACGGAAAGCAGACATTTGAATTTTTCTATAGCCTTGTGTTTGTAACTAATACGTTTTTATTTCCCATCCCTCCATTCCCACCTACCTTATATTCAGAAATTAGCATGTGATAAGTGCTACATATGTAGCAGAAGTGACAAATACACAGCACTTTGGAGCTTGGGCATAACTTTCCATCTTGCTGTCTTTTTCTGATGGATAATCCAGAAAATTACAACACACATACACAGAAAGAGAGAGAGAGAAAGAGGGAGAAAGGGAAAGAGAGAGACAGGCACACAGACAGACAGAGACAGAGACAGAGACAGAGACAGACAGACTTCACTAACTAGAGAAAGAGCTGCTTCTGAGTCCCTTACCAATCAGATACATGACAGCATAATGCATCTGAACACTTCTTCATGATGAGTGGAGCACACGTTTGGTATGTGTTTGACACTTCTGCGATGTTTGGACCTGTATGGGTGGTTGGAGGTGGGGAGAAGGTAGACAATAGAATATGGTAACTGTTTAGTTTTAGCCAGAGTATAAAAGACTTCAGAACTAAACTGGATTTCCCAATTGAAATATTTCTTTAAAAAAAATTTCTCTAGAAGTTATTTAAAAAAATTTTTGGCTGAGGGCGGGGAAAGCAGCTAGGTAGCTCAGTAAATAGAGCACTGGCCCTGGAGTCAGGAGGACCTGAGTTCAAATCTAACCCCAGACACATGACACTTACTAGCTGTGTCGCCTTGGGCAAGTCACTTAACCCCAACTGCCTTGCCTTTCCCCCTACAAAAAAAAAAAAAGAAAAAAAGATTGGATTGGATTAAATGCAGGCTGAAAGTTTTCTACTGCCTAATTAACTAAACCACTATGATGCCTTACCACTATTTAACCTTCATATTCAAACAGATCATATTTCCTAGATCAACTGACCCTGAATAAATCTGAACTCTACACTGCCTAATATTATCATGAGTACCCCAAATACTTAAATGAAAAATAAATCATTTTTTAAAATATCAATTCTATTTCTTCCAGAATTTTGAGATAACTTATTTTCCAAATCAGTTCTTTCCTATAATTGACATATCCCCTAATATTTGGAATGTAATGGAAAAGAATAAGCATTCAATAAGCATCTACTTTAGGCCAGACACTGTGCTAATAGCTTTATCAATATTATTTTATTTTGTCCTCCCAACAACCCCTGTGAGGCAGGTGCTTTTATTATCACCATCTTATAGTTAAAGAAACTCAACCAGATGGCAGGAGTTAAGTTACTTGCCTAGGGTTGTGGGGTCTGGGACTGGATTTGAACTCAGGTTTTCCTTATTTCAGGCTCAGTACTTTATCTACAATTCTAAATGGAATTCTAGTTGACAGTTGACTAAATGAATATTATTTTTCTGAAAGAGTCTTAGTTTAACTTGGTGAAATTTCTAATAAGCATAAAAGAGGTAACACATTTTCACATCTTACTAGAAATCATTTTTCTCCTCTATTAAATGATTCCTAAAATATTCATTCAAATACCCGCCTAAAGTTGAGATCAAGGTGAGGAAAGTAGGGATATTTAGCCTGGAAATGAAAAGATTCAAGGGTGGCATGTTAGTATACGGAAGTATGTCTCATGAGAGGGGTTTATGTTTGTTCTGTTCGTACAAAGAGAGAAGGACAAGGTGGTGAGTGAAAGTTATAAATGAACAAATTAATCTTAATACAATCTGGGGGTGGGGATGGGGAGCTTCTTAACAATTAAAGCTATCGCGGAGTGGAATGGGCTGCTATATGAGGGAGTGTACTTTCCCTTATTGGATGTCTTTGAGCACAGATAGAATGATGTCTTTTCGATCATGATAAAGACAGAATTCCTGTTCAAATATATACTGAGCTAGATGAAACCAGGTGGCAGAATAGACAGAAGGATTCAGAGCCAGAAAGAGATGAATCCAACCAGTCTCACACTTTTATAAATTGTATGACCCTGAGCAAATCACCTAATTTCTCCTAGCTTCAGAGTTCTTCTCTCTGAAATGGGGATAATAAGATAACCTACCTTAATGAGTTGTAAGAATCAAATGAGATAACACATGTAAAGTGTTTTCTGAAACTTAAAGCACTATAGAAATGCTCTCATTCTGTTCCCTGGGTGTGAGATTCCAGAACTCTTTTATAATACCTAAATACATCTTGCTTATATTACAAGTGTCCAGTACAAAGTGTATAGTACACTAAATTAAGAAATGGAAATCCTGGGACTAGTTCCCAAATGAGGTTAGGAGAAATGGGGAAAGTCAACAAATGTCTTTATGATGCTGTGTCCTTACTTGTAAGATAATAATTACATTGACCTCTCTCACTAGGATATGAGAACGAGCTAATAACATCTACATAGCACATGGTAATTATATCCATACCAAAGAAGAATCTATAGTAAAGCAGACATCTTTCTGAAAGGAAAATACTGAGCATTCTATTTTAAGCTATCCATCATTTCATCCAGTCCCTTTTGTTTTAAAGATTTTAACTTGCCACCCTTGTAGATATAGCTTCTTTGTAAGGAACTGCCTTTGAAGTAAATGGGAGCTTTGTGCTTGGAACAGATAAACTGGATTTCTGAGAGGTAGGGGATTCTGGACACATTTGAATTGCTCAGATTGTATTTTAATGGAAAAATGAGGCTTGAAAAGAAGCAACGGGGACTCTGTCAGAATATCTAATTCAAGATGGTGGTCACAAGCAAGTCCCCATCACATCTTTCAGGCTTTAAAAGTTTCATTTTCAATTTAAACATTCTACTGTATTGAAGCATGGAAATACTACCCACAGGCTACAGTCAAATAGGCTGTAGCAATAAGAAGGTTAAAACTTGAAAACAGTTGCAGGAATATGTCCCTGAGAGAAATTAATCTAAAACAGGAATTATGATTTTGGTCTTCAAGTGGGATACAGAAAATTGGAACCCTGTAACAGGAGAACATGAGATTTTTAAGGTTTTCTAAAAGATTTTGCCCCATTGCAAGTAATCTAGGGGCAATATGGAAAAAGTGATCTATTAAAACACATGAGGATTGTGTGCTGTGAAGAGTACAGAGCTCCTAGTGAAAACATTGGGGCCAAGTCCCATTTATAGCACTGTCTACACCTAGGAATAAGCTTATGGCATCTAACCACAGCAACCTTGATGATTAAGCGGTATTACTACTACTATTACTACTACTACTACTACTACTACTACTACTACTACTACTACTACTACTACTACTACTATTACTATTACTGCTACTACTACTACCACATCTTATAGATTGGACCACATTAGGCCCCTGCCCAAGCTCCACTTGGCTGCATTTTGGGCCCTCCTGCCTTAGAGTGGATGTCAATGGCAGCAACCCTGAGGGTCTTCCCCTCCCAGCTTTACTTTTTTTTTTCCTTTTTTTTCCTAATTAAAGAGCCATCCCTTGACTCACTTCTTAAAGAGGCCTGTTCACTAGATGGGCTTTGCTTTACTTTAAGTAATTGAAAAGTAATTGAAAAGGCCCTTAATCTAAAAGGGCCAGTATCTCCCATTGCATCCTAGGCCATCTCTAGTCATTCTGAATAATATCTGATCACTGGAGCCAGATGACTCAGGAGGAGAAAGTGAGGCTGGTGACCTTGCACAGCCCTCCTTCACTCAAATCAAAGTCAACTACAAGTCATGTCATCATTTCCCTGATGCCATGGTCCACTTTGAAAATGAAGGCCAAACACAACAATGACAACAACAACAACTACTACTCCTACTACTCCTACTCCTTCTCCTAATATTCCTCCTACAACTACTACTACTACCTACCTACCTACCTACCTACCTACTACCTCAAAGACTTTTATCAAGAAAACAATTTTTCAATACTGAAGATTAGCACACAAATATGAATAATTATTTTCATGCAATTAGAATGAATTTAAAGTCTAATCTTTGTCATTTTGATGAGATAAAAAAGTAAAATATGTAAAAGTATTTATTTTTGTATTTTTCTATCTTTTCTTTCTTTTAAATTTTTATAATGGGTGAAGGGGCAATTTACCAGAAAGATCTGATTATGTATACTTGGTTTGTCATTATGGATCTTATTAATAAATGATATATTATATACCTCTTTGATAATAGCTGTGAACATATACATACATATATACACATACATATATGTATATATGTGTGTGTTGATACACATATGTGCACACAATGTATGCATATGCTGCATAAAATGATTTAAGAATCCCAAAGTACCACAAATATAGCAAATCAGAGAGTCAAAGTCATATATTGGAAAGAAAACCTCAGATTTGTCACAGATAAATTTAAACATTTGTAGTAGATTACTTCTGAGCACCCTTTTAATTCAAAATATATGATCTTATCATCCATCCATCTTTATGTCTAGGTTCCAGTGAAGGCTGGAAATATGATTCCTCAATACTATATGAGAATTAAAAATATATAATGAATCAGACCAATGTCATATTTATCCTTAGGTGTTTATGACAATCAAGTCAACAATGATATAATAATATGTAATTATTATTCTTGTTGTTTTCTTGTAGTCATACATTAAAAGATCATTTATTTATTTTGAACCATGTAAATATTTTTAGTGAGAAGGAAATTGAAGAAATCATCCCATAGAGATCCTCAAGAACAAAATCTTTCTCATTCTGTCTCTCTCTCTCTCTCTCTCTCTCTCTCTCTCTCTCTCTTTCTCTCTCTCCCCCTTTTTTGTTCACACATAACAAAAAGAGAAAAAAAAAGTATTTGTCTATTTTTTTATGAAAAGTTCTGATGCTTATTAAACTCAGTTTTTATTTGATATTTTAACAACACATTTTCATGCTAAAATTTTTTAACCTTAATTACCTTGATAACTACTTTAATTAGTCCACTTTAATGAAGCAAATACAGCCCTTCATGTTATATTTACTTATCAGAGTTAAAATGTATTTGAAATCTTAAAGTACACTGAATCAAATTAGAAAACAAATCAGGTGTGTAAA
>CM053586.1:123498496-123514014 GCA_028646515.1 Pseudochirops corinnae
GGGAGGGGAGAAAATCTGAAACTCAAGTGATTGTGGAACTGAATCTTGTAAATTAAAAGTAAATGAGTAAATAAAAAAAATTAAAAAAAAAAAAAAGAAGCGTGTTAGTTTGAATGGGGTTGCTGATAAAAGGTCAGAATCAGTCATTTTATTCCAGTCCAGTCTAGCTGGGGAAAAAAGAAACAGAGGTATGCAGAAATTGTAATGGCCAGGAGCATAGTGTAGAGAGGAAGGGATACTAGAATTGGTACCTGCTGTTTACCTTGGAAACAGCAGTAGCAGTGACGGTAGGACTCAGTGCACAGGAATCATAAGGTGACTTAACACCTGCTGGAAAGTGCATCTAGGGGACTCCTGTATTTTCACTGAGTGCAGGATCAGAAAACAATTGGCAGTTTTGTCACCTCTTATTCATTTATGATTAGCAGGACAATGTTGAAGAGGAGTAGTTGTGGTCAAGAGGAAGAAATAGCCCTGAGAAAAGGCTAGAACATAGATCAATTAGGCAGCAATGAGATGACTACACACATCATACCCCTTTGGAATCAACAAAAATTTATAGGGCCACAGACCTAGGGTGAAGGCAATAAAAGGGCATAAAAGACTAAAGCTCAGAGCAGGCATCACCTCCCATCCCCCAAGAGATGAGCAGAACTCAAATGTAACATAAAGTCCATAGTAAAGAAATAGTATAATCAAACAACAGCACTGTAAAAACTACAAAAAGAACCTTATAATAAAAAGTTATTTTGGTGACAGGGAAGCTGAAGACAAAACCTCAGAAGAAGACAATAACTTGAAAGCATTTACAAGCAAAGCCTCAAAGAAAAATGCCTAATTCCTAGAAGAGATGAAGAAATTTAAAAAGTAAAGAAACGAAAAATATTTAAAATCAAATAGGAGCAGTAGAGAAAAGAATTGAAAAAAAGAGAGAAAATAGAAGAAATATTATAAAAATAAAATGAACAGTTTAGTAAAAGAAGCACAAAGAAACACTGAAGAAAATAACTCCTTAGCAATAAGAATTGCTCATGCGGAAGCGAATGTGTCTATAACACATTAAAAAAATAATAAAACAAAAATAGAAGAAAATGTGAGATATTCATAGGAAAAATGACTAACATGTAAAATAGAGATAATTATTAGACTAGAACTGACTTCTCAAGATGGCAAAGTAGAGGGAACAACCCAGCTGTACTGCCTCAAAATTTCCCTCCAAACTACTTTAAAATTGTATCTCAGAACAAATTTTGGAGCAACAGAATCAACAAATGGTCAGGATGAGATATTTTTTTCAGGCTCAGACAACTTAGGAAGTTTAACAGGAGAGGTCTGTGACACCTGGTGGGGTAAGGTCTGGAGCACGTGTGGTGACAACACCAGCTTGGAGGCTTGGAGGCAGCTGTGACAGTGGCAGCAGCAACAGCTTTGAAATCCTTCAGTCCAGAGGTGATAAGGGGGTTGGATAACTTGTCAGAAAGAGATTACAAGGGACCTTTTGCTAGCCTTGGGTACAGCAGTCACTTATTAGGAACTCTATTGCTGATACACAGTTCTGAGTCACAGTTCCAAGATGGAAAGAAATGCTTGTGGTCAGTCACAAAAGAGCAGAGGCCATAGTCCCAGGTCCAAGGTGGAGAAGAGCACTAGGGTGTGCAGCTACAAGAGATCAGGGTACCTGGTTACAGTTCAAGAGTCAAGAAGAACACTAGTGCTTCTTCCTGCAGAGGAGTACGAGGCCTTCTTAAGTAAAACAGAGCAGAAACAAGGAGAAGAAGTGACCGCATCTCTCTCCAGATCAGACCAGTCTGGAAGCATTGGAAATTTACAGACATCCAGAATTATCTCTGAAAATAGCAGTATGAAAAAGCCTAACATTAGGCACAGTATGTCCTTAACTCTAGAAAGGCAAAGCCCAACATTAGCATAAAGTTCAAAGTCAAAAAATAGGTTGGAGTGGGAGCCAATATGGTTTATTAGAGACAACCACTCACTGAACTCTCCCAGCATTCCCCTCCAAACACCTTTGAAATAATGTCTCAAATCAAAATTTGTTTAAGTAGAACCAACAAAAAGTCAGAGTGAGGTATTTTTTCAACCTAGAAATACTTAAGAGGTAAGCAGGAAAAGTCTGTAACATCAGATGAGAAGTCTGGTGGAGGTCTGCCCAAAGCCCACACATATGGTGGTGGCAAAGTGGTTGTAGAAGCACTAGCGACTTTGGGAGATCTCAGCCCAGAGACAGTGAGGGAATGATCATAAAGAGATTACAGGAAACCTTTGCTGACACTAAATACACTTAGTACTGATAAGCAATTCTATTTCCCATACTCAATTCTGAGTCACACTTCCAAGGCAAAGAGGAATGTTTTTGGTCCATCACAAGAGAGCAAAGGCCCTGGTCACAGTATCAAAGCAGAGGAACATGAGTGAGTGAAGCAATGAGAGACCAGGACTCTATCTTTGGTATAGATCAGAGTGCAGATCAGGAGAGCAGTGGCCATGCATTTCCCAGGATCACACCATCTTTGGAGAACCAAAAATTTGAGACCCCCCAGACTTAGCTCATGAACAGCAATATGAAAGAGTCTCAAGTTTGGAACAGTGCTTCCCCACCCCCAGGAGAGCAGAAACTGGCTTTAACATAACAGCAAAGTCAAAAAGTAGGCTGGGGAAAAGAATAACAAAAACAAAAAGAATTTGACCATTAAAGGCTACTGCACTGACAAGGAAGACCAAGACATAAACTCAGAAGAAGACAACAATGTGAGAAAAGTTATCCAAAAACAATCCTCAAAGAAAAATGCTAATTGGAACCAAGCCCAAAAATAATATCTGGAAGAGTTAAAGAAAGAGATGTGTGGTAGAGGAAAAATTGGGGAAAATAATGAGAATGAAGCAAGAAAAAATATTTTAAAAGAATTAACACATTGGTAAGAGAGGCACAAAAAATGATGAAGAAAATAACATCTTACAATACAGAAGTGACTTAATGGTAAAAGAAATATAATAATTCACTGAAGAAATGAACTCCTTTAAAAGTAGAACAAGCTGGAGACTCTGGAGCTCAGAACTCTCCTGCCGCCGTGGCCTCCTCACTAGCTTCCCGTAGCAGCCGCAGCCCCGCCAGCCCCATCCTCAGTGGCAAGATGAAGATGGAAGAGGTGAAGAGCACCATGAAGACACAGCGCATCACCTCCAACAGACACATGAAGGGTCTGGGGCTGGAAGAGAGCAACCTGGCCAAGAAGGTGGCCTCCAGGCTGGTGGGGCAGGAGAATGCTCGGGAGGCATGTGGTAGGATAGTAGAATTAATCAAAAGCAAAAAAATGGCTGGGAGAGTGGTTTTGTTGGCAGGACCTCCTGGAACTGGCAAGACAACCTTAGCCCTGGTTATTGCTGAACAATTAGATACTAAGGTCCCCTTCTGTCCTATAGTGGGAAGTGAAGTCTACTCTACTGAAATTAAGAAGACAGAAGCTCTGATGGAAAACTTCAGGAGAAGCATTGGTCTGAGGATAAAGGAGACCAAGGAAGTTTACGAAGGTGAAGTCACAGAGTTAACTCCATGTGAGATGGAGAACCCCATGGGTGGATATGGCAAAACTGTCAGCCACATAAATCATAGGACTTAAAACAGCAAAAGGAACCAAGCAGTTGAAACTGGACCCCAGCATCTTTGAAAGTTTGCAGAAAGAACGAGAGTTGCTGAAGGGCTATGTGCACAAAAAGAAGGAAATTATTCAGGATGTGACCCTCCATGACTTGGATGTTGCAAATGCTAGGCCGCAGAGTGGGCAGGACATCCTCTCCATGATGGGCCAGTTAATGAAGCCAAAGAAGACTGAAGTCACAGACAAGCTTATAGGAGAAATTAACAAGGTGGTCAACAAGTACACTGGCCAAGGAATAGCAGAGCTGGTTCCTGGTGTTCTCTTTGTTGACAAGGTACATGTGCTGGACATCGAATGCTTCATCTACCTGCACCAGGCCTTGAAGTCTTCCAATGCCCCCATCGTCATCTTTGCTTCCAGCTGGGGTAACTGTGTCATCAGAGGTACCGAGGATGTGATCTCTCCTCATGGAATTCCCCTTGACCTTCTGGACTGAGTGATGATCATTTGCACCATGCTGTACACCCCACAAGAAATGAAACAGATAATAAAAATCAGAGCCCAGACAGAAGGGATTAACATCAGTGAGGAAGCCTTGAACTGCCTGGGAGGGATTGGTACCAAGACAACATTAAGATACTCAGTGCAGCTCCTGACCCCAGCCAACCTGGTAGCCAAGAACAATGGGAAAGATATTATTGAGAAGGAACATGTAGAAGAGATTAATCAACTCTTCTATGATGCCAAGTCTTCAGCCAAAATCCTACCTGATCAACAGGATAAATATATGAAGTAAAATGATGGTTGCATCTTAATCCTTTTGAGTTGAAATGGAAAGGCATCAAAAATGTTCCCTGGCCTGCTAAAACAGCAAAGACATGACAATGGATATTTCTGGAGCAGAAAAACCTCTGGAATTAATGTCTGTGTTCACTTAATTATATTATCAGTTTTGTGTGAAACAATTAATTTAAATTTATCATATCTTCTCCCCTAGTTGCTGTGTTTCAAACCTCACCTGGAATATCTTGTAATAAATCTTTTTGTTTAAAAAAAAAAAAAGTAGAATAAGCCAAATGGAAAAGCAAATGCAAAACATTCACAAAAGAAAAGAACATCTTAAATATAAAATTGGCCAAAAGGGAGTTCAGGGGAAAGGAAGTACAAAACTCACTAAAGAAAATAATTCCTTAAAAATTAGAATTGGACAAGTGGAACCTAATGATTCCATGAAAAATCAAAGACTATAAAACAAAGTCAAAAGAATAAAAATAATAGAAGATGATGTAAACTATCTCATTTGAATAAAATTTTTTAAAACTGATGAGACTACATGAAAATGTGATCAAAGAGACTAGACAACATGTTTCACAGAATCATCAAGGAAGACTGCCTTGATCTCTTAAGATCCAGAGGGCATAACAGATATGGAAAGAATCTACCAACCATCTCCAAAAGAGATCTTAAAATTAAAACTCCCAGGAATATTATAGCCAAATTTCAGAGTTCCCTGGTCAAGGAGAAAATATTGCATGCATTCAGAAAGAAACAACTGAAACATCATGAAGCCACAGTCAAGAACACAAGACTTAGCAGTTCACACATTAAAGGAGCAGAGGGCTTGATACATTTGTGTGTGTGTTTGTGTGTGTGTGTATACACACTTAGTTTTGTATAGAAGTGTAACTTACCAAATAAGAAATAAAGAAGTAAAGAGGGGGAAAAAAAGAGAGGGGGTGAGGGTCACTGGGAAATAATAAAGGGAAAGGCAGATTAAGGAAGCCAATGGTTAGAAGTAAAGCACACTTTTGAGGATGGAGGAGGAGGGACAGAAAGGAAAAAAAAAGAAGATAATGGGATTGAGGAAAATACATTTTCTAATCATAACTGTAAATGTGAATAAGATGAACTAACCCATAAAATGGAAGAAGATAAAAGAATGGATTAGAAACCAGAATTCAGCAATATACTATTTTCTAGAGATACAACTGGGAAACAGAAAGACACACAAAGAATTAAAATAAAGGGCTGGTACATGTAGCAGCAAGCACCCTAGCATTCCCAAGGCAGCTGCTAACAAAGGTTCTTAGATCTGCTTTTCTAAAGGAAAGAGACTCAAAATGGGTTAACAGTCTTACTTTAATTAATCAAACATATACCATTTTCAGGGGAAAAAGTCAGCACCCTGAACTTGAGAGAAAGCAAAAAGAATACAAACAGAAGTTACAAGCAGACAAAGAAACAGCAGACGGCTTCCAGCCATCTGACCATTACATCAGTTACCTATTCAGTTACCAGAGAGGGAAGCACCAACATCTGGGCTTTTCAAAGCCAGGGGACTCAATGACTTCCCAGAGTCTCATCTGGCCAAATCATACAACTCTTCTCAAAGTGAGCCCCAAAGCAAAAAACTCCCATCAGGGTATATATGGCCTTCTACTGGATCGGAGAATGTCACAGCCCTCTTGACCCACTGCCCAATCACAAAGTAATAAGGTGTAGCCATTCCTGAAGAACAAGGCTCCTGCCACAGGCTCCATGTGAACACATTCAGCCTATTAGGAGGCAGAGTATACTTTCAAATCAGGGAAGGTTCTCAGAGCCACTTAAGCCTATCAAAGGGCCTAGGGGCAGGGAAGATCTTCAGATTCCAATAACAGGACAAAATCTATTATACTTTAAATATTATGCTTGGGGGGGGGAGGGAGTGGGGATAGAAAACATGATATCAGACAAAGCAAAAAGCAAAAATAATCGTAATTAAAAGAGATGTCCAGGGAAGCTACATTTTGCTAAAAAAAAAAAAAAATACCATAGAAAATTATTTTTCTTCAATAGTTACTAAATATATATGCATCAAGTGGCACAATATTCAAATTCTTGAAGGAAAAGTTAAATGAGTTATAGGAAAAAATAGTAAAGCTATACTAGTAGGGAGCTTAAATTTTCCCATCTCAGCCCTTGATAAATCTAGTCATAAAATAAACAAAAAGTAAATTAAGAAGATGAATAATTTTAGAACATTAGATATGATAAACCTCTGAAGAATGCTGATTGAGAATAGAAAGGAATATTATATTTTTTCTTAGTGGCACATGGCATCTTTAGTAAAATTGTCCATACGTTAGGGTATAAAAACCCCACAAATGCAAAAAATAAAAATAAAAAAGATATTTAAAGCACCATTTTGCCACCAAAATAAAATAAAATAAAATTACACTCAATAAAGTTCCTTTGACATAAAAATTAAAATTAGTTGGAAACTAAATAATTTGATCATGAAAAATGAATGTCAAGGAACAAATCATAGAAATAATCAAGATTCACTTAAAGATAATCACAGAAAATATACAAAATTCTGCTTTGCGTAAATATTATAGCTCTAAACACATCAGTAAAAGAGCTGAATCACAATTTGAGTATGTAACTAAGAAAAAACTAGAAAAAATAGAAAAATTAATTAGAAATAAAATATTAGAAATCCCCAAATGAACAAAAAATAGAAATCATAAAAATAGAAGGAAATTTATAAAACTGAAAACTAAAATTAAATTAATAAATAAAACTAGAAGAATTTTATGGAAAAAAACACAATAAAACAGATAAAGCAGTGACCAATATAATTTTTAAAATGTTAATTTCCTGCTTTTAAGAAGTTTACAACCTAGTATAGCAAATAAGATATAAAAAAAATCTAATTATTACTAGTTATACGAATTCTTACCTACAGTAGGAGACAAAAATGGTGGATAACTTGGCATAGGAAAGAGGGAGAGTCTAAAGGAATAGCCCTCTTTTGGTAATATACTAGTCCACAGCATAGGTGCTTACAACAGGATGAATGTATAAAATTCAGAACTCAAATATTCAATTTCACTGCTACATCTCGTTCTAATACAAAAGGTCTCATCTAGTTATATGAAAAATTTCTATATCTTTCAGTAATCTGGAAAGTAATCTTCATAGTTACAGTTTAAAATTGAAATGTACCCTTTGAATTAATTCTGCTATTGACAACCATGCTAACATATTATTAACTTGAATTAAACTTTTTTTATTTCCTAAATTGAACATCAAGAGCAAGAGATACCAAGCTGTCTGGCATCAAGAGAATCTAGGTTTGATCCCAGCTCAACCATGTGTGTGACTTTTAAAAATTCACTTAGTTTCTTTAAATATCAGTTATCTCATTTATTAAATGCAGAGTTTGGACTATATTGACAGGTATAAATCTAGCAACTATTAAATAATCTGTCATGAGCCTGACTGGTTGCCAGTCACATGCATGGGGAATCTGATAAATGTCAACTCAAATTGGACCTTAACTCTCGCTTCTCTTGCCATTGATTTAAATGTTATTTTCATTTTGTGGGACATATTCTCAAAAATACCCAATAATTATGTTGTTTCTTTGACGCTGATACCTATAGTTTTTATTCTTTATGCCACTCAAGGGCATTCATCCCACAATTTGGAAAACCTTAATCCAGAAAATATATTCTTCTTGGGAAAAAAATAATATTATGCTATATTATTTAGTAACCAACATTATTCTGCAACTGATCCTATTTCCCATTTTGTCTAACCCCATTTCTCAGCCTAACTCAAAATAAGAACTTTCCCAATCCAAAGGAAAAGTATGAATGTGATCACTCTTAATCCCCAAGACAGTGGGTGGCTAACCTGTTTAAACAGAAGAACCATTTTGGTGAGAGTTTTTCCCCAGGGGATAATTATTTTATTCTTGATTTTCCTCCTCAAAGTAGAGAGCAATTTGGTCTCCCAGTGGAATGCTACTTGGGGGTATCTTGACTGGGCTGAAAGTTTTTCTAGCCAAGATTACTGGAGGCGGTTGAGTCTCACAAAGCAAACACCATCCCTTTATTATTAGGAAGGGACATAATCAGTCACACCTAAAGGCTAGCCCCCTTTTTTCCATCTGTACTAGTAATAAGACTTTTCTACCGCCTGATATCCCGTCCTCTTTTGAAGCCTCAATAAATATGATATTTTCAGTCTCATCGTGGTCACTGACATAGCAGAGGGGGAGAGAGTTCAACCCATTCTATTAATTGCTCTCACTGTTAATAAACTGCTATCTACCAGGAAAAGTTGCCTCAGTTTACCTTTGTGACATTTGTACTTGTCACACCTGCCTTTATGACAAGAAATCTCCCTTTGCAAAAAAACCATGTAATATAATACATATTCTGCACTTTAAGTTAAAGTAATCACTAAAAATTTATAAAACATTAGAATGCAAAATATCTTAAATCACATTCTTTGAGGTGATATACAATGTTTTCTCAAATTTTTAGTTTTGTTTTTGTCTATTTTTTTTAAGCATGCTTTAAACATTTTCTTATTTTTCCCCTCAGTGATGTCAACTGATTTTTATTAATAGTGTTTAATAATCCAGTGGTAGTGATAATTAGGAATGTCAAGACTGGAGAGGCAATAAGTTCTCATTAGGAACCCAAACTAATTTCATATTGTGAAACCAGATATATCCAGTATATATTTTCTGATTTTCCAAGTCCATGGCATGGTATGTCATTTTTAGTTTTGGTCAGCAGGATCCCTAATATTTTTCTTAAATTATTATAGAGCAAGAAGAAGAAAAAGATGAAATTGGAAAATTATACTTTCAATCCCTAAAGGCCATGCAACAATAGATGCTTGCAGGGTTTAAAACAGTAGGGGACCAAACTAGATCTTATGACCAATACTGTTCAGAGGGTGTATCAGAGCCAGTGCTAGGCAATATGTCCTTTGTTTCCCTACACAGGAAATGTAGCTGATGCTTTATTTTCTTGCATTCTGAACTCTTGGCGTTGACAACATAGTCAGACGGCCATTTGGAGCTAGTGTACTGTTTTCTTAATGTATCATTCTATGCGCACGGCCTTCTCTAGTTGGTAAAAGATGTAACAATGTGTGACTATCACTTAGTACATACAACCTGACAATCCAAAAATGTGAATGAATCTCCCTTTATTCACATGTTATTAAGCACTGACAATTGGAAGCTAGGCTTAATTATTACTCACTACCATCTTGTCAGGGAGTACAGTATCATTATCCTGATTATACAAATAAAGAAACCAAGGCATTGAGAGATTAACTGATGTGTCTAAATCCACACAGCAAATCAAGTAGAAAAGCAGTGTTAGAACTCCATAGGCCTTTTGCCAAACCCAGTGTGACTGTTCGTCATTAATCAATGATATTTTCTCTTCTGGTCAAACTCTTTTTATAAAGGAAGAAAAGATGTTTACAGACATGATCACCATCAATCTCCAGTACTGAGTCAACAGCCAGAAGATTGATTTATCTGTTAGTGGATATTGCAAGGGAAATATGATTATGATAGCAGTAACACACTTTTATGAAACTGTATGTTCTTGGCTTGAAAATTTGAATCATGTGCAGAGCACAGGAAATTTATAGCCTAGAGCAGACAACAACAAACAGAAACATTCCCTTATTCTCCCTAATGAAATAAAATTCATTATGCTTTAAAATGATCATGTTGTGACCTATTTTATCTGAGGAGAAAGTATATCGAATTGGGAGTTGTAGAAACTGAGTTCAAGTCCCATCCCTACTATTTTCTCATAGTATGACCATAGTCAAGTCACTTAACCTCTCTATGGCCCAGTTTCCTCATCTCTAAAATGATAGGGTTTCATGAGATGACTTCTGTGTTGCCTTCTGTATCTAAATCTCTGATCCTGTAACTTATAATGTGCTATCAGCATAGAGCAGTATACAAAGGTTATAACAAAATTAAACAATTTTTTCGCAATAAATAGAATCTCAGTAATCATCCACACAAAAAACCAGACCCATTCTTCAGTACTTTTTGAAAAAGGGTCATTCAGCCTTTGTATTTCTACAGTGAAGGGAGACATATTATCTTCTGAAGGATTTGATTTACTTGGTGATATTTCTAATTACAATCAAGTTTTTATTTACTTTGATGAAAAATAATTCACAGGATGAAAAAAATAAAGGAAAATATTATTAAAAACCTACACATACATTTTGAAATGGAGATATTTTCTGTATTATAATATATCCTTCAATTCACTGAGACTTGTTGAATAAGAGTTGTCTTAAGCTTACGGAGGTTAATTGACTTCTGTAGGGTCAAAAAGATAGTAAATGATGAAGATGGTTCTTGAACCCAGGCCCACTAATTTCAAACTTGAACAAATCTAATATCCTGTTGTTGCTGCTGATGTTCATTGTTTGTTAGTCACATCCAACTCTTCGTGACAACCTTTTGGGTTTTCTTGACAACAATACTGGAGTGGTTTGCCAATTTCTTCTCCAGCTCATTTTACATTAGAGAAAACTGAGTCAAACAGGGTTAAGTAATTTGTTCAGGGTCACAAAGCTAGTAAGTGTCTGAGGCTGGATTTGAATTCAGGAAGATGACTCTTCCTGACTCCAAGCCCAGTGGTCTATCCATTGTACCTCCTAATGTTAACCATAGCATCCCAGCAGCAAGGCCCCCAACAAGGAGCAGAACAGCAGTTAAACCCCACACTCAGAGAAGAACATGCTCTGAGGAGCCAACATTTGGTGGGAATAGAGTTCAAACCTGGAATATATAGCATGGGGTACTCCTTTCTCATTAAGTGATAACAATCAGAAGAGTAGCTAGAATGTTAAAAAAAAATAACAAAATCTAATGGTATTTATGAATCAAGGAACAGATATAAATCCAACCCAGTATTTTCATTAAAGAGATCAGACTAACCAGTCTCGGTCCACTCCTATTCTCTTGGCAGGAATCAAAGTCTCCTTTGGAGAAGGGTGGATATCTATTTGTGACTCTCTCAGAGACATTTCTGGACAGAACATTGCAGACACACATAAGATGAATAACTAATGTTTGCCACCACCATCACCTTTTACAACTGTAAAGTGCTATGCAAATTTCTCTTAGTAATATGATTTCTTAATTCTGCTTTCCATGACATTTGGAACACAAAGCTATGATCATGAAACTAGCATTTATTAAGTACCTATTATGTGAGAAACATCATGGAGTAGCAGATAAAACAACTTAACTGGGCTTCTAGTCAGTGCCAAGATGGTGGCATGAGGAAAGAAGCCTCTGAAGCTCTCCCAAATTCCCCTCCAAACAACTAGAGGGCCACTTAAGAATTGGTTGAGGAGCAGGAAAGAAGCTTAGCAGCCAAGCAGGAAAGGTCTTTCTTACTGGGATAGGAGGGGAGCAAAGTCTAAGAGCAGCAGCAGCAGTAGTTAACCTCACAGCAGGGGGGTCTGAAACAGGGTTATGAGTATGGGGCAGTCTAGCAGTGAGGCTCCACCCTCCTTCAAACCATCAACCCTCTAGATAAGTGAACAGTGTGTGCAGCATAGCAAAGTCCTACTCCAGAGACCCCACCCCCAGCACAAGCTACCACCAAGACCTTTATCCCAAAGTGGCCAGTAGTAAAAATCCTTTCCTGGGGCTAGCCAAGAGTGAGACGTGCCCTCAAGGTACATCAGCAGAGAGGCCTTGTTTCCATAGCAGCCCCACAGCAGGGCCTCAGCCTTCAGGTAGATCAGTAACAAAATTACTCCTCAGGGAGATAGTAGAAAGGGCCTATATCCATAGCAACCCAAGAGCAAGGCCCCCACCCAGGAGCAGAACAGCAGATAAACCCCATACTCAGTGAAGACCAAGAGGGAGGCCCCACCCACAGTTTTAGCCAGAAGGGAAACCTACCCTGCACAGAAAGCAAGCATCTAAGATCTGAAATTCAGTGAAAGCTAGGAGTAAGACTCAAGAGCCTCAAAACAAAAAGTTTGGGATGGTTCTGAACCAGAGCCCAAGCAAAATAGTCAGAAAAAGAGAGTAAAGAACAAGAAAAAAAAAAGAGCTTGACTCTAAAAAGTTACTGGTGAAAGTGCCGATCAAGGCATGAACTTAAAAGAGGCAATAGTGTCAAAATAGCTATATGTGAAACCTCAAAGAAAAATGCAATTTGGTCTCAGGCCTGAAAACAATTTCTGGAAAAGCTTAAAAATATTTTAAAAGCACAGTTAGAGAAGGAGATTTAAAAGTTGGGAAAAAATAAGAGCAATACAAGAGAATCATGAAAAAAGTGTCAGTAGCATGGGTAAAGACATGCAAAAATTTAACTCCTTACAAAATAGAATTTGCCAAATAGAAAAAAAAGTACAAAAACTCACTGAAGAATATCATTCTTTAAGAATTAGAGTAGAATAAGTAGAAACTAATGACTTGATGAGACATAAAGGATAAAACAAAATCAAAAGAGCAAAAAGAAAATAGAAGAAAATGTGAGATTTCTCATTGGAGAAACAATTGATCCGGAAAATAGAACCTGGAGTGATTAATATAAGAATTACTAGACTACCTGAAAGTCATAATAAAAAAAATTAAATTTAAAAATCCTAGGAAACATCTTTCAAGAAATTAACAAAGAAAATTGTCTTCATATATATTAGAATCAGAGGGCAAAATAGAAATTGAAAGAATCCATTGATCACTACCTTAAAGAAATCCCAAAATGAAAACTTCCAGAAACATCATAACCAAATTCCAGAGCCCACAGATCAAGGACAAAGTATAGCAAGCAGGCAAAAAGGAACAATTCAAATATCATGGAACTATACTCAGGATTACACAGGATTTGACAGCTTCCAAATTAAAGAACTGGAAGGATTGGAATATGATATATCAGAAAGCATAGGAGTTAGGGTTACAGCCAAGAATCACTTACCTAGCAAAATTTAATATGATCTTTCACGGGGGAAAATGAGCATTTAATGAAATAGAGGATTTTCAAGCATTTCTAATTAAAAGACCAGGGTGAATTAAAAAAAAAAAATTGACCTCCAAAGACAAGAATAAAGAGAAAAATAAAAAGAAACAAGAGAAGACATAAGAAATTCAATAAGGTTAAATTGTTTGTATTTATATGTGGCAAGATAATATTTGTAATGCTTAACCACTTTTATTATGATAAGAATAATTAGAAGGAGTACATGGAGACAAGAGGGTGTGGATATAAGGTGACTTTGATGGGATGATATCTCTCCGCCCCTCAAAAAAAAAAATGAAGGGTGAGAAAGAAAATTGCATTACAAGAAGAATGAAGGAGGAGATTGAATGGGGCAAATTATCCCATGTAAAAAAAGGCATGAAAGAGCTATAATAGTAGAAGGGAAGATGGGTGGTCATGGCAGGCAAAGCATAAATCTTACTCTAATCAAAATTGGCTAAAAGAGGGAAGAACATACACACTCAGTCGGATACAAAAATCTGTTAGCCTATAAGGAAGTAAAATGAGAAAGGAAAATAGAAAAGGGAGTGGGGACTGAAAAAAGGGGGGATGTTATATTGGGGAAGGCAGTGACAAGAATGAAGTAAAATACTTGTGAGGAGACAAAAGTTGGGGGATAATAAAGAAAGGGAGATAAACAAGTGAAAATAGCATGAAGGGGAATACACAATTAGTCATCATAAATGTAAATGTGAATGGGATGAACTCACCCATAAAATGGAAGCACAAAACATAATTATTGAAAATCAGAGTCCTACGATATGTTGCTTACTAGAAACACATTTGAAGCAGAAAGATCCACACAAGGTGAAGATAAGGGGCTGAAGCAGAATTTATTTTGCTTCTGATGAAGTGAAGAAATAAGGTGTAGCCATCAATACTTTAGACTAGGCATAAAGTAAAAATAGATTTAATTAAAAGAGACAAAGAAGGAAACTATATCTTGCTGAAAGACACCATAGACAATGAAGTCATATTCATGCTAAACACACATGCAACTAATGGTATAACACTGAGTTTTTGAAAGAAATTTTGGATAATTTAAATAAGGAAATAGATAATAAAAGTATAGTTGTGGTGGACCTCAACTTTCCCCTCTGAGAATTACATAAATCTAACCAAATAATAGACAAGAAAGAAGTTAAGGAGTGAACAAAATTCTGGAAAAGTTAGATATAATAGATCTCTGGAGGAAATTGAATGGGAATAGAAAGAAATTTCTTTTTTTTTTTTCAGCAGTACATACACAAAAATTATTTGGACATAAAAATCTCACTACCGAATGCAGAAAAGCAGAAACAGTAAGTGCATTATTTTCAGGTCACAATACAATACAAATTACATTAAATAATAAACAAAGGAAAAAAATTAAAAATTAATTGAAAATTAAATAACCTAATCCTAAAAAAAAGAATCAAAGAACACATCATAAAAATAATGCATAATTTCATTAAAGAAAAGGAGAATAATGAGACAATTTTCCAAAATTCACGGGATGTAACCAAAGTGGAAAAGGAAATTTTTTTTAAATTAATTTATTTATTTTTAGTTTTCACCATTCATTTCCACAAGATTTGGAGTTACAATTTTTATTCCCTGTCTTTCCCTGATCCCCCACCCCCAAATAGCAAGCCTACTGAATCCCCCTTTCCCCAAATTATTCTCTCTTATGTGTTCCCCATCACCGCCCAAAATTTCTAATAGGTCATGATGGATTTCTATAACCAAGTGCCTGTATATATTATTGGCCAGCTGCATGAAAAAATGAATTTAGTTTTTAAACATTTGTTTTTAAAATTTCGAGTTCCAGATTTTTTTCCCTTCTTCCCTTCTCACCCACCCTCACTGGGAAGATAAACAATTCAATATAGGTTGGACATGTGTAGTTACCCAAATCATTTCCATAGTAGTTATATTGTGGAAGACTAACTATATTTCCCTCCATCCTATCCTGCCCCTCACTTATTCTATTTTCTCCTTTGACACTATTCCTTTTCAAAAATGTTTACTTCTAACTACCCTCCCTCCCAATCTGCCCTCCCTTCTATCATCCCCCCACTTATTCCCTTCCCCC
>CM053586.1:123514114-123547505 GCA_028646515.1 Pseudochirops corinnae
TCCCTTTCTCCTTCACCCATTAAATTCCTCTCTCACCTCTTAATTTTATTTTTTAGATATCATCCCTTCATATTCAACCCATCCTTTGCCCTCTGTCTATGTATGCATGAACATACATATGCCCATACTCACATATGTATTTATATACACAAACACCCTCCTATACATACATATATATGTATGTATACACATATATATTCCCTTCAACTGTCTTCACACTGAGAAACGTCTTATGAGTTACAATTATCCTTTTTCCATGTAGGAATGTAAATAGTTCAACTTTAATAAGTTACTTATGATTTCACTTTCCTTTTTACTTTCTCATGCTTTTTTTGCTTCTTGTATTTGAAAGTCAGATTTTCTGTTCGGCTCTGGTTTTCTCATCAAGAATGCTTGAAAATCCTCTATTTCATTGAATGACCATATTTTCCCCTGAAGCATTACACTCAGTTTTGCCGGGTAGGTCATTCTTGGTTTTAGTCCTAGTTCCTTTGACCTCCAGAATATCATATTCCAAGCCCTTCAGTCGCTTAATGTAGAAGTTGCTAAGTCTTGTGTTATCCTGATTGTATTTCCACAATACTCAAATTGTTTCTTCCTCACTGCTTGAAGTATTTTCTCCTTGACCTGGGAACTCGGGAATTTGGCTATAATATACCTGGTAATTTTCTTTTGGGGACCTTTTTAAAGAGGTGTTCTGTGAGTTCTTTCCATTTCTACTTTGCCCTCTGGTTCCAAAATATCAGAAGAGGAAACAGGAAGGAAAAAAATAGAATTTGGAACACAGAACTTTAAACAAAAATGTTAATTTTTGAAATAAACTTGCCACTGAGCCATTAAGAATAGGTTTGGTTTCTGTCTGTGATAAATGTGTGCCCTAGGGCAACTCATAAGTCAGTCCTTGAAGTAAAGGTCTAGGACAAAAGGTCCTATGCTGCATTGGTAGGTAGATGTTATTCATCTGAGGTTTTTTATACTATGAAAACATAGGGGAAGAAACAGATGAGTAAAGAATTACTTTTGATTTCATGTAACTTAACAAAGACACATTTACATGTGACTTGTTACTATTATACAGCTATTCTCTCCATCAGAGCAGATCACAAATCATCCAAGTTCTCTTATTCTTCATCATTCTCATCCATTTTTTTTGTCAATTCTCCATAAATTCCATAATATGGGAACCTCTCTTTTGGTATCTTGACTATTCATTGTGGCAGGTTAGCTATCCTTCTTACTACATTATCACCCTAAATTCTTTTCTAGTTCACAGTCTACAAAAAGTCATAATCCATCGTTCTTTTTCTTTTATTTCACCCCATTTTATTTTATTGTTCTTAGACTTGGGGGTTATATAATTTGAAGCTGTGCATACTGATGCTAAAATGAGAGATCAAGAGATAACATGAAGTTTAGAATAAGTTAACAGTTTCCCATATGCTATTCAACCCAACTCTTTTTCCTATTCAGCTTAATGTCTAACTCATTGTCTACCTATAGTGACTATCTGTAATGGTAATTAATTTACCATTTATTTACCAGTGTGTGTACATAAGAAGAGTTCTAGAGACAGAGAATCAGAATCAGGAATTTTCCTCCTGGTAGCTCCTGGTGGAAGGCATCTGGGAGCTGGGCCTGCTGGACTGAGAACTGAGTTGGAGTTTTCCCTGAAGACCAGAATGTGATGAAGGCTGGAGTTGCTGCCTGGAAGGCTGAGATTCCTTCTGGGTGCTAGGGCCAGCCAAACTGCTGGAGGACTGAAGAAACATGCCCAGGATAAGCCTTGATTTATTTGTGGCTAATTTAATCCTTGAGCTCCTGGCAACAGAAGTGGTGAAGATTTTGAGATGTGCTGGACCCTGTGAACTTTAGTGTGTAACAGGAATTGCACGGAAAATTGGACAGAGATTGGGAGCTGTCTGTCCCTATATCCAGGTGACTGTTTGGTGGATTAAGGTAGGAGCTGGGAACATGGAAGGACATCCAAGGAATCTGAGAGACCGCACCAACTAAAGAGGAAGAAAAGGCCTCCCCTTGGAGACATCATGAAATTGAAGACACAGAGGGGTGGAGAGTTTGTATAATTTGACAATGATTGTATTTAGTGACTGATTAATTAATCTATAATTTGCCCCATGAGTGGAAGATTGATTATTGTATTGTGAATTAATTGAATGATTTATCATTGTACTGTGAATTAATTGAATTATTAAATAAGGAGGCTTTTCTCCTTAGGGAAACCAGATGATTATTCTTTTGTTCTTTGTTCTAAATATTGTGGCCATTGTAGTGAAAACTATGTGGCCGTTCTAATGTTAAGCTGTTGTGAACACTATATTGTGATTTTCTGTGATAAGATGTAATGTTGTGCACATTATATTGTGATTTGTTGTGAATGTTTGCCTTGATTTGTAATGGAATAAATGTAGTGTTCACTATATTGTGTAATCAGAACCTTAAAAGCTGTTCACAGTAGTATTCTTTTGGGAATCTGCTAGTGCATGGCATTACACTATCTAAACTATATCTGCCGTTGGAATAATTCAGTGGGATATCCAGATAAATCTGAGCAATATGAGTAGCTAATTCAAATTTTCTTTCCAGTATAGATGATGTGATAGAAGTGTTTCTTTGTTTGGAGTGAGGGGGTGATCTAGGAATAAGTGTAGAAGCTTCTGCTGGGGGGAAATGGACTGACTGCTGTTCCTTTGAATCATTGTAGGCCTTCTTTTCCTCCATTTGCCCTTTACCACAACTTCATCCATCTCCCTTTCCCTTTCACTTCTTCCTGTAGGTCCCTATCCTCTGCCCTGCACACTGAGCTGGACTTCTAAGTGAGTAGAGAGGTCATTTGACTGCCCTAACTTCTGAAGTAGGAAAAGACCCACTCAGGTTTGAGGTTTTTGAGAAGTTGTCCTGGTCTCATCCTCTCTCCCAGTACCTCACTAATTGACTGACACGGTGACTTTGGAGAGAGGAGAGGATTATTTTATTTGAATTAGAATTCTTTTTAACTGATTATTTTAATCTCTTATCATTAAAATTGTAGAAACAAACTGGCATAGGATTCAAGAAGCTTTCCTCCAGACAGGAATTTAAAGTCCTGCTTTGATATGTGCATAATGTGTGACTCCTTCAGGGTGTTACCTAAACTCTCAGCATTCTAGGCAACACTTGGAGACCATAAGTTGCAGGAAAGTCTCTGTCCTACATTGGTATAGAGTTTCCTCTTCCCAATAGCAATAAAATTACAGGTCTAATTTCTTTCCTATCTGTAAGTTGTTCTATTACATTTTATGAATAATAACAATAATAATAATAAAACCTGATTGAATTATATAACTTTCTAGATGACTAGACTGTCCTAGCTTAGATTTGTTCAGAATAGAATAGTAAAATAATCTCTTTTAAAGACTACTGATGTGGTTGAGAGAGCCTAAGAGCCAAATGCTACAGGATCTGACATTTGGAGCAAGCAAGAGGTTCTTTATATAGGAAATTCTTCTCTTTAGATGGTTCAGAGGATATATTCTATGGCACAGGCAAATATAAATGAATATAATATGAAATAGGGATAGGTAGGTGGCACAGTAAATAGTTCACTGGCCCTGGAGTCAGGAGGACCTGATTTCAAATCCAGCCTCAGACACTTAACACTTACTAGCCATGTGACCTTGGGCAAGTCACTTAACACCAATTGCCCTGCCTTCCCCCTCTAAAAAAAATAATATAAAATGTAACTTGATGAGTAGAAAAGAGAGGTACAACAAAGTGCAATTTGAAGTTTATAAAAGCAGGATAATTTCCTACAGAAAGGATAAAGAAAACTTCATGAAGGAGGTAGCACTTGACTTTAGCTTTGAACTTACCTGAATTTTAAATCCTGAGGTTATGATTTTGAAAAGTAGAGACGTGGACATTCCAATCATTCCATTAATTGACAAATTATGTACCCAATTAGGTGTTAGGGATACAAAGAAAAAAATAAATCACTGCTCTCAAGTAGGTTATATTCTTTTGGGGAAGAGAAATAGCATAAGCAAACGAATGGTGGCAGAAAACAAATATGAAAAGGACAGTGAGTAGTCTAAATTGCTCAAATACATGAGAAAAGGAAAGAAGAATGCCAGATAACGCTGAAAGAGGTAAGTTCATCAGATCATCAAGAAATAAAGTCAGGCTGCTGTTATAAATTTTATTATAATGCTATGTTTGGTTAAATCTGTTCACACTGCACTTCCATAAGAAGAATAATTTAAACATATATCCATTCGTAAGTAGTTTCATTTGGGTATGTATTTTAAGACATCATTTTCAGGGGATTTCAAGTTCAGACTTTCATAAAAATATTAAAATAAGTTTACATCTCTCTCTCCATTTTTTTATATCAGCAACATCTGCGTACATTGCAAATCTGCAATTTATAAATGCAGCTATGACCAAACTGTCTAGATAGTATAGAACAGCTCATTTCATAGTACTAAAGCAGTCAATTGTATGGCTTTTATGTCCATGAACTCTCATTTTGCTAAATGATAATTTGATAAATGAACTGTTTTAAGGAGTTTATAATTAACTTGTACAAAATGTCTTGACTTTCTTTTCCTTTTTCACCTTCTTGAAATTCAGGAGATTATTCAAAGAATAAAACTTACTTGAATGGTTACTTCTTAAAATGTTCTTTAGTGTGTTAGTCTTTGTAAGCCAAAATAATACTACTGGCTTACTATGTGTGAAATAAAATTTTTAGCTCATTTTTCACTATTGATGATGAAGTTAATCCATCCACATAGCCTCTCATTGGGCTCCCTTTGTGACTAATTGCACACACTTACCTAAACAGAGTTAGGCATTTGGTCTGCCAACATGGAAGAGATTAAAATTAATCAACCTTCTTATTGACCTAATTGACAATATATACATCTGAAGACGCACCAAAGGGAGGCAATGCTTTGGTTTTTAGCAATCATAGTTTAAAATGCTCAATTTTAATTTAAAATCATTTTGGAGTAATCTTTATCTTAGTCGTCATTGTGAATTTATAAATAGGTGGCTAAATTCTAAAGTGATGAAAAGATATCAGGAAAAATAGAAAAAAGTAATGCTTCTTAACAGATAGCTAATCACATTTTAAATCTAGGAGGCAAGAAGAAGTAATGAACAGAGCTTGGCCTCAGGAAGAACTGGGGTGAAAGTCTGCCTCAGACACTTAATAGGTAGTTATCCTGTCAGTTAACATCTCTGTGCCAAAATTTCTTCATCTGTAAAATAAGATAGTTGAATGTTTAAATTATGGTTGCTAAATACAAGGAATTACTCTTTTCAATATATCTTTAAACATAAATGACACAGTAGATAAAGTGCCAGAGCTAAAGTCAGAAAGACTCATCCTTCTGAGTTCAAATCTGACCTGATACACCTTACTAGCTGTGTGACCCTGGGTAAGTCACTTAACCTGTTTGGCTCAGTTTCCTCATCTGCAAAAATGATCTGGAGAAGGAAATGTCATATCACTCTAATATCTTTGACAAGAAAACCCTAAATGGGGTTATGAAGAGTTGGACAAGATTGAAATGACTGAACAACAACATGGTAGATTAAGTTAGCCATAAGGCCAAAATTGGATCTTTTAGCTCTAAAATACTATTTCTAAGACTGTAAATGCTGAGGGAGAGAAATTAGAAACAAATGTAGACAGGCTAAAAATCATTCTAGGAGGGCAGAGCCGAGAGTAGAAACAGGACTTCCTTGTGGCTCCAGGTTCTACCTCCTCCAATACATGTAAAAAATGACTCTAAACAAATTTTAGAGCTACAAAACACACAAAGTAAGAGAGAGAAACAAATTTCCCACTGAAGTCAGCCTGGCAGGCTGTCAGGAAGGGGCTATCGCGTGAAGCTGGGAGTCCAGCCCAGCCCCACATAAGCCCCAGTTTTGGACTCAGAACAGCCCCTAAGCAGCAGCCAGAGCAGCTTCCGGAGAGTGAAGCACCAGCAGCTGTGGTAGTTTCCAGAATTCTCAACACATAAACACCAAAGACAGAGTAAAAGGTCAGTGTAGAACTCTGCTGGAACAGTGGTGGATGAAAGGATGTGATCTGGCCCCTGCCCCCAGAGCAACAAGTGGCAGAGGTGAGGTGGCTGCAGCCACCACCATGTGGCTGCCTTAGGAACTCCTGGCCTGCAGATAGTAGAGGGACCAAATGCCCAATCAGAGGGTAATCACTCTTGCTTTGACCTGCTTGGATCTGGATTGGGGAATTGGGTGAAGGACCTCGGGAGTGTGGCCAGGTGCTAGAGCTTATGGGGGCTTCACAGAGGGCACCTTTCTAATTGCTCTGGCGGCTGCAAAAACCCCCAGCAATTTGGGGCAAAGCTCTCTCCATTCTGAAAGCAGAGTTGTACTGTGACAAAGAGTTCAAAAGACAAGTAATTGACTGACAACATGAGCAAGCAAAGGAAACACAATTTTACAATGGATTCCTTTTTTGGGGACAAAGAGGATCAAAGCATGGAATGGGAGGAAGACAATGAAGTCAGAACTCCTGCTTCAAAAGCATCCAAGAAAACTATGAACTGGTTACAGGTCATGAAGGAGCTGAAGAAGAATTTTGAAAACCAAGTAAAGGGAAGTGGAGGAAAAATTGGGAACAGAAATGAGAATGATGCAAGAAAATCAAGAAAAGAAAGTCAACAGCCTGACTGAAGAAAATAAAACCTTAATAAAAAGGCTAACTCAAATGGCAAAAGAGGCCCAAAAAGACAACGAGGAAAAGAATGACTTAAAAAATCAAATTTGCCAGATGAAAGATGAATTTCAAAAACTCACTGAAGAGAATAATTCCTTTGAAATTATATTGGAGCAATTGAAAGCTAATGACTTTATGAGAAATCAAGATACTATAAAACAGATCCAATAAATGAAAGAATTGAAGGCAATGTGAAATGTTCTCATTGGAAAAACCATGGACCTGGAAAATAGATGCAGGAAAAATAATTTAAAAATCACTGGACTACCTGAAAGCCATGTTCAAAAAAAAAGAGCTTTGACATCATCTTTCAAGAAATTATCAATCAAAATTGCCCTGATATTCTAGAACCAGAGGACAAAATAGAAATTGAAATAATTCACCGAACACCTCTTGGAAAAGATCACCAAAAGAAAACTCCTAGGAATATTATAGCCAAATTCCAGAGTTCCCAGGTCAAGGAGAAAATACTTGAAGCAGTCAGGAAGAAACAATTTGAGTCTTGTGGAAACACAGTCAGAATAACACAAGACCTAGCAGCTTCCACATTAAGGGATCAATGAGTTTGGAATATGATAATCTGTAGGTCAAAGGAGCTAGGATTAAAATCAAGAATCACCTCAGCAAAACTGAGTATAATGCTTCAGGGGAAAATATGGTCATTCAATGAAATCAAATATTTTCAAGCATTCTTGATGAGAAAACCAGAGCTGAATGGAAAAATCTAACTTTCAAATACAAGAAGCAAAAAAAGCATGAGAAAGTAAACAGGAAAAAGAAATCATAAGGAACTTATTAAAGTGGAACTATCTACATTCCTACATGGAAAAATGATAATTGTAACTCATAAGACGTTTCTCAGTGTGAAGACAGTTGAAGGGAATATATACATATATACATATATATATACATATATATATATATGTATATGTATATATGTATATATGTGTGTATATATATATGTATATATAAATATATATGTATACATACATATATATGTATGTGTACCAAGGTGCATGTGTATATAAATACATATGTGAGTGTGTGTATACATACACATATGTCTATATAGGAGGGTATATATGCATATGAATACATATGGAAGAGTATGTATATATGTGTACATAGACAGAGGGCACAGGATCAATTGAATAGGAAGGAATGATATTTTAAAAGGTGAAATTAAGAGGTGTGAGAGGAATAGAATGAGAGGAGATAGGGAGAGACAGTATGGGGTCAATCATTTCATATAGAAGAGGCAAGGGATAACTGTTACAATGGAGGGGAAGACAGGAAGGCAAAAAAGTAATGAGTCAACCTTACTCCCATTGAATTTGGCTTAGAGAGGGAACGGCATACACTCTAAAATGCATATCTTGCCCTTCAGGAGAGTATGAGGGAAGGGGATTAGATGGGGGATGATGGAGGGGAGGGCAGGGTGGGAGGGAGGGTTGTTAGAAGCACACACTTCTGTAAAGGGACAAAGTAGAGAATAGAACAAGGTAAGAGCAGGATAGAAAGGAGGGACATACAGTCAGTATTACACAATATGTCCACTGCAGAGATGTTCTGTGTAACTACACATGTATGGCCTGTATATATATGTGTGTGTGTGTGTGTGTGTGTGTGTGTGTGTGTGTGTGTGTATATATATATATATATATATATATATATATATATATATATATAGGGCACTGGTATAGTGAGATCCATCTTGTTTTACCAGAAAATCAGAGGGGTGATGGGAGAGGATATAGGAGAGTGCAGATTGGGGTAGGGTGTATATAGTGGGATTGCTGTTTTGGTGGGGTGGGTTGGGAAAAGACAGGGAGGAAATGTGTAACTCAAAATCTTGTGGAAATAAATGATGTAAACTAAAAATAAAAAAAAGTTAATTATAAAAAGGGACAGGGTGAAAGAAGAAAATAGAATAAGTGAGGGGAGGGATAGGATGGAGGGAAATATAGTCAGTCTTTCACAATATATCTACTATGGAAATGTTTTGCGTAACTACACATATACAACCTATATTGATTTGCTTATTTTCCCTGTGGGGTTGGGTGAGGTGGGAAGAAGGGAAAAAAATCTGGAACTCAAAGTTTTAAAAAGAAATGTGTGTTAAAAAACAAAAACAACAACATCTAGGTAATTTGGAGAATTAGATAATATTCTCCTGTTGAAAAGATGTAATATATAAAAAAATATTTTGCAAGCTATAAAACACTAAGGAAATGGTAGGTATTATTACATTAATTTGGTGATGATGATGATGATGATGGTGATGATATGATATTTGGTAACATGTCTTCAACATTAACTGAATAGACATTAGCCACTATACTTGTCCACATACTAAGCCTGAGCTCTCCAGTATGCAACTCCTTAAGACTTGATTTAGGATATTCTAAATGGGCTCTTAGTGTCCTTGAACTACCCAGTATAAAATTGGAGTCCTTGAACTACCCAGAATAAAATTGGAACCTGCAGTAACAGTACTAACCCAGACTTATTCAGTGATAAAGATGATGATGGTAGTGGTAGTGGTAGAGGAAGATGAGTTCAGTAAGACCTGAGTTCTAGTCCTATCTCTGGCACAAATTACCTATATAACTATGGGCAACTCAACCTATAATTGCTCCAGGACACTTTGTGGGACTATCTTATAAGTTTCAGTTCAGTTTCTAATCTGTATCTATGGGGGGAATTTCCACACAAGATATTCCCAACACAAACGTTATTTCAGTACAGTATTTTGTCCTCCCATAAAAAGAAGACATCATGCATTTGTAGTTAAGTTTACTTTCATATTTTGTCTAACATTGCCTTTTAAACATTGTGAAATACAGAATTATACTTTTTATTATTTTCTTTCATTCATCAAATAAATTTTAATTCCAATTCTTTATTTTAAAATTATGTTTCTATTTTTTTAATCATTCATTGCAATAGTGCCAAGCATGAAAGACAATAATGATTGTCCCTATTTTATAAATAAGGAGACTGTGACTCAGGGAGATTAAGGTGCGGAGAGGATTTTAAACTCTGATCGTAGATGGAATTTCTTCATCTGGGAGTTCCCTATACCAATGAAAATACTAAGTCCATTCTGTCTCCCAATTCTTTGATTAGTAAAGTTTAGCTAGCTAGTATGTGATAGAACCCCAAAAAGAACCCATGTCTGATTCTACATTCTTTTATTTTATTTTATTTTACTTTATTTTTTGCTTTTTGTAGGGCAATTGGGTAGTGACTTGCTCAAGGTCATATGGCTAGTTTTTGTGTTAAGTGTCTGAGGCTGGATTTGAACTCAGGTTCTCCTGACTCCAGGACTGGTGCTCTAGTCACTGTGCCACCTAGCCACCCCCTGATTCCACATTCAATGGACAGAATACTGTATCAGAAGGGTGTTTGAATTCTCCTCTTCCTTTTATTCTTTGTTTTCTATGTTTCCTTCATTTCCTATGAAAATAAAAAAGCTCTTGAAAAGATAGCTCGCTCACTGACTCATTTTTACAAATAAGGAGATTTTGGCATAGATATTAAGTGCCTAAAGCAGGATTAGAAGCCAAGATTGTAAATTCCTGAGTCCCTATACAAAACTCTATCCACTACTCCATGTTGCCTCTGATATTTGAAATATAATTAGCTGTTTATTGAGAAATTAACATTCTATTTTTCAAATTTTTAACTATTTTATAATATAGCCATCTGTTCCTTCCCATGTCCTTTCTATGTAAGTTGGTACAAGCTTTCTATCTGAACCTAAAGCTCTTTATCTATAATAATAGATAACAATAACCTTGATTATGATGATGACAATGTTGACGATGATGATACCTTACCTGTCTGATAACGGGGTGGTAGATGGAGAAGAGATTAATGTTAGGAGATCTTGAAGTCATTTTTAACACTGAGATTTATACATCTGGGTCAGATCCTGAATTTCTGATAAATCACGGGTGGCTATATGATTAGTAGATAGGGCACTGAACGTGGAATTAGGAAGATCTGAGGTTAGATCTGGCCTAAGATACTTATTAGTTCTTTGACTCTGGGCAAACCATTTAAGTCCTGCCTTGGTTTCTTCATCTAAAGAATGAGAACATAGTAGCATGTAATGCACAGGATTATTGTGATGAAAAAAAAATATCACAATGTCTGGAAAGCCTTTTGAAAACCTGGAAATACCATATAAATGCTAGATATTTATTATTATTATTATTATTATTATTATTATTATTAATTACCATCATCATCAAAATTGATTACATAAAACTAATATGATCTCATAAAGTGTGCTGAACCATATGCTCAAGAAGAACATGTGAAATTACAATGAAATCCATAACTGTGAGAGACAAATATAGAATCTTTTGGCAGATCTTTTGGTACAATTTTAGACCATTTATAGCCTGAAATATATAGAGGGAGAAATAACTTCCTTATCCCTCATATTGGTACAATTAGCAAAATTGGACCTAGAACGTAGAGTTAGCTGTTTGTTGTAAATGAAAAATAATATAGTTCTAGGGTAAAAGTTCTAGGCCTGGAGCCCAGGAAAACCTGGGTTCAAATGCAACCTTAAATATTTAAGTACAACAACAAGGTCCAGTTTCCTCATTCATAAAATGAGAAAATAATCCATGACATTCACCTCCATTATAGAGCTATTGTGGTAAAATTAGCTAATATATTAAAAGGACTATTATGTATGTCAATCATTGTGATGTTGTTGTTGTTGTACCTAAAACTATCATGGCACTCAAATTGTGCCAAAGGGGCTATCTCTAAGAGAAAAACTGACCAGCTTCCAATATCTACAAACATCATAGTCAATGAGTCTGTTATTAGAGTCTTTGCCTGCCAAAAGGAAGTAGTCAGGCTCTAATTAAATCCATTGCAAATGGCATGGAAGACATGATGATATCACCTCTTATGTGTTGAGACTGAACATGAGCCAGTGTGTGTGGTGAACACTGGTGGTCCTGATAAAGATTATCTAAGAGGAAGTAAACCTCTCAGAACAATGTGGATAACCATGAGCTATGATGTGATCAGACCTAGTCCAGTTAACAGCATGGTGAGTTTTCTAGATTTTTACAACTGTCTGCCAAGACATGCTAAATTTTGCTGAACAAGAGAAGAGGGACTGGACCTATGATTTTATTGGCATATGAGTCTCCAAGCTAAGGAAATTCTCTCTACCAACACAATTCAGTTCCTTCTCTACAATTTATAATCTTAGACAGTTGCCTAGAGCACTGTGAGATTAAGAGACTTGCCTACAATCTGACAGCCAATATATGTCAGAGGTAGTACTTTTTAAGCCAGGAATTCCTGGCTCAGAGACTGGTTCTGTATATACTAAATCATACTGCTGGCTCTCTGAATAATAGTCTCTGTCTCTTTCTCTTTCTCTCTGTCTCTCTGTCTCTCTCTCTCTCTTTCTCTCTCTCTCTTTCTCTCTCTATCTCTTTCTCTCATTACATTGTGTTGTTCTAAATTTGGAGAATAGGGATTTCAAATGGAAATGTAGGTAATTAGACAGCATTAAACTTTTGGGGTTGGGAGAGTGGGGCAGGGTAGAGGGGAAGGGCAAGGCCTACTTAGAGAGAAACAAGTAGTTGAGGACAAAGTTCAAACCACAATGATGGCTTTGTTGTTCTGCAGGTAGAAGTTCAAAAATTAAAGTTAGATGATGTCAAAGGTAAATTTTAACTTGAACCGGTTATGTACTCAGGGAAAGAAAAGGAGCAGATTGTTTCTCCTTTCTAAACTTCATCATTCACTATTCACTTTGTAAAATATTGGAATTAAACTATAGGGCCGCTAAAGTTCCTCCCCACTGTGGATCTATGATCTTCAGATATTCTGACATCTGTTGATCTGGACTTGAAACAACTTAGGCTAGAAATATTTATTCTTTGGTTCAGCTGCATCGTGGATCAAATAAACTCATGTATTAATTAGGGAAGAAGACCACTATCTGTCCATTGTTTCTATGCCAAAAAAAATGTTCAGAGTTATAAACATGGGGTTTTCCAAAGTCTTAGCACAGTTTTAATCTCCCTGCACAAATAGTTGTTGTTGTTGTTGTTTTAAGAGCTCTAATAGCTTAAACTGCACTAAGATATTTGTATAACCTTGTATAAAATCCAACCCATTCCTAAAACAAAGCTAATTATAGGACCAGGCAATTTATTTATTTTTATCTTAATTTCATCAAGAACTTATCAGACATTTCTATGTAAGGAAAAGAGCTAGGTACTGAAACTATTTTCTCTTCTCGTTTTCTTCCTCCTCTTCCTTTTTCTCCTAGCTGGCTAGCCTTTCTATAGCACATTAAGGTTTATAAAACACTTTATGTATATTATCTGACTTGATCCTCAAAAGAACCCTAGGGTATAGATGCTAATAGTATCCTCATTTACAGATGAGGAAACTGAGGCAGATGGAAATTAAGTAGCTTACCTAGGATCCTATTGCTAGTAAGTGTCTTAGGAAGGACTTGAATTCTGTTCTTCCTAACTTCAAGTTCAATGCCCTATCTACGGTGTCACCTGGCTGCCTATGACCAATACTCCAACACTGGAGACATAAACATTCTTGAGTGGTGTCTGGGAAGGCATTATCTGTATTAACTATTTTATGCCATGTATTCTAAATGATTGGTTCTTTGATCCCCTCTCCCCTTTTCAGTCTTTATATAGGCCTCATGGTATTGAGTTCACAGTTTCTCAAAGTACATCTTATATACTTACTGGGAGAACTGGGCTCTTTTTGCTAAATTTTCCATGGTAACATAATAAAAAGAGAGCTAGAGTAGTTTGTCTGAAGACCTGAGTTCATATATCGAATCTATGACTTACTTCCACTGTGACCTGGGGCAAATTCCTAAATGTATTTTGCCCCTATCTACAAAGAGTTAAGGGATTTAACTAGATCACTTCTTAATATCTCTTCTAGCTTAACATTCTCTTATGATCTTGGTGACTAGGGTTATAGAACTGATTTTTTTAAAACACCTATTGATATTTCTATTTCAAACAGCTCGAACCACTAAGCTTTTATGAAAATTATATGAAGCATTTTTCCAAAAATTCAGATTTACTCTGAGACATCTGTTGCATTACATTTGTTCTTTAATTTGTCTCAAAAATGGTTCCATTTATTTGACAGGATTTTGCTTTACCAAAGTACTTGTGATAAACTGGAAGCATAACATAAGGTGATTAGAGAATATCATGGTTTGATAATCAGGCTGTTAAGGATAAATGCTATGGTGTCCAGAGAATATTTTGAGAGGATTTCATACCAAAGTTAAATGAAATCTTGGTAAGAAGCCAATAAACTTCAATGCTCAAGAATTTAAAAAGAAATACTTTTCACATTACTTCATTTTTTAAGTCTAAAGCTAATGCACCTTTTGAAATGGAAAAGCCAATGTTCTTTTCTTCCTTTCAAATTTGGAAGGATTAGTTAGCTATATTCACTCCCAGGAATTGAAAGGAGAACTTTGACTCTGTATCTACCTCCCACATTCTCCAACTCAGGAACATCTATCAGGGCCTAACTATACATTGTCTTTGAGAGTGATACAGTTGCATGCACAGGGAATCAGAGGCAATAATATAAAGCTGTTTAGGTAAAAACAAAAATAGCATTTCCCCTGAAATATACAGGATAATAGACCCTAAAAGATGTATCTTCCTTACTCTCTTTCTCCATTGGAAATATGCAGTTTAACTGTCTCAGCTACACTTTGGTTTACATTCTGCCTCTGATGCTTACTATCTGTGTGACCCTAAGAAAGTATCTTAAACTCCTCAGAAATCAGTCTCCTTAAATAGAAAATGTTGAGTTTGAACTAGATGACCTTTATGATCCTATACTGCTATTGGTTTATGATATCCAGACAACATGACCTCTATTGAATGAATCTTAAAAAAAAATAGTTATGAGGATCTCACCTAACTGCCACTTTTTAATAAATCCATTTAGGAACAAAGTGAATCAGGACTTCAACCAAATTTATATGTATAGTAGCCAGAGAAGTCCATTTACAGACATGCTAAGATTTTGGTGTCTATCCATTTTAAAATACTGATTATAAATGAATTCTTTTGGAATGATTTACGATGAAATCCTCTCCCCAATGAAAATGTTTTGGGTAATGTTCCTTTTTGTTAAGGTCTTACATGCTACTTACTACATGCTAAAACTTCAAGACCTATATATCCTACTTATGGAAGAAAAATAAAAAAATATTGATAGAAGAGTTTTTTTTTAAACATTCCTGTTTCACTACTTTAGCCCAGTTTTATTAACCTAAGAAGTTAAAAGTAAAATTAATAATATGAGTTATTTCAATTAAACTGCTGTGCCGTCATGCAAAATTTCTAAATGTGATATACTCTAAGGAATAAAAATCAATTAGATTTTTTTAAAGAAGTGAAAGGTATAGGGGGGAAAGATAACTCTCTAGAGATCAAATAAAACATTTTATGTTTAGCTAGTGTCTTTCTTCCTCCCCCGCACCTCATGTACAAAATCATTTTCTAAAAATTCCGGATTTTGAACACAACTGACTTTCTATGACAGATTTTTTTTAGAATGATCTAAGAATCACTAACTAATGCAAGGTTTCTTAACATTTTTTTTCCATAGACACCTATAGCAATCCGGTAAAGCCTATGGAGCCCAACATAATTTTCCTATATTCATAAGTGATGGAAATTATAAATTTAAGTTGGAGGTTAGTGAAAACAAAGTATTTATTTTTCTTATCTAAGATCACAGATCATCTGAAATCTACCCACGAGATCTACAGTGGAACCCCAAAATAAACATCTCTGGGCTGAAATGCTTTATCCTAAAAGTGAAGAATATAATTAACTTCTGCACATGATTTGGCTTTCAGAAATGTTTTCTAAAAGGATAATGGCATGTGTATTATTGTTCAGCCCTCCTAGATTCATTAAAACTATTCCAATTCCCCTAATTAATGAAATTTCCCTTTTCTGAACACATATCTGTTTGTTTTACTTCTCTTATACATTTATGATAGTCCAATTTATAATATATAAGTATATATTTTACACATAAGTACATGTATGTCTTTATTTATATCTATATCTCCATATCTATCTAGAGATATAGAATTCTATGGGTATCTATATATTATTGTCCTTACTAGAGTGTAAGCACATTGTAGGTAAGGTACGTGCTTTATCTAACTTTAAGTGACCATGCAGTAGTCTCTAAAAAATGTTATTTCTTATATTCCTTATACCATTCATTCATTCATTCACTCACAAAGCTCATGGTAAGAAGATGAGTAGAGAAAAAAAATAAAGTGTTTTTTTGCTGATATTAGAAAGGAGAGAGTTGGGAAGGTTAATTCAAGGATGAGTTATTGTTAGGAGGTTAATGGAGAGGATTGGTGGGGTGAATGCCCTTGATTTTCTGGTTTCTGACACTAGACATGCTTCAAGCATAGAGGTCCCTTACCTACTGTAAGAGAGTTGGAGTCTCACTTTTTCTTTCCCCACAAAATTGGAGATGGTTCCACTGATTATCTGCCATCTGTTGTTTTCAGTGTTTTGGTTGCTGGAGTCCTCTAGAAAGGAGAGGAAGAAGAAGAGAGAGGGGGGAAAAAAAAGGCTGATTCTCAATGGATATACATTCAGAGGTAGCTTCAGCTGAGCAAGTGCCCAGCTAATCCCCTTTTGCACACAGGGACAAGGCTGCCACCAACTCTAATTGATTCTGAAATGAATCTGTATAGAAAATTAGAAGGTTTGGATTCCCATGTGAGCTTCAATAAGGAGCCAGGATGTAAGCCCGACAGCTGAATGGATTCAGAAATGAGAATCTGATAAGCGGCTTAAAATTGTACTTAAGTCCAGAAATGATTTGAATGCTGTTGTTAATGGCGCATTGTATATTGTCACCTAGTTAATTATCTCTGAAGATGAGTTCTTGCAGTGGAGGAGAGATGCCAGTCTTTCCCAGCTTTCTCTCATCACATATTTATTAAATCCCCCCTCCCTTTCCCCCTCCCCACCACAGTAGCTGGAAGGCAGAAAGGAAGGAGGATTAGGCCACTGCAGCAGCTCGGTGCCTGTCAGTTCCTGGTGCCAAACTTCAAATATGAACTGTTGCATGTACTGTCACAGCCATCGCCTTTACATCTTCATTTGCAAATGAGGGGCTGACATTTGTTAGGCCTTGTATTTGCACACAGCTCCAGCACATGAAAGGCAAACACTGTCACTGCTGGCTATTTTGTTTATGCCTTTGCAGATAGTAAGTATATGGCCTATTTAGAAATTTTCTTCAGAATCTTTTTTTTTTTTAACTAACTGAGATAGATAGTCATGGAGCTACATGGCCTCATATTTTATTCAGGAAGCTGGTCTGCAGTTTATGAAGCGTGCACTGCATTTGATAGCTATTTAAAACTGTATTTTTGAAACCTATTTGCACTTTTCTGGTTTATATTCTTTGCATTTTTATTTTCTCTCTTGCTCACTTTCCCTTTCTTTCTGTCTCTTTATTAATGTTATTGATTAAAAGTTTTCCTTTTAGCTGACATTTTTTTCAATAATGAGAACATATTTTCAATCTAATAAAAAGATGAAATGAACAGAAAAAAAACTCAAAAGAGTAGAGTTACTGAGTTTTGAAGGTTTTTTAATGCTTAATCTTTTCTTTTGAAGCAACTAGAAAAAGTAAAATAAAACTTGTCTCCACAGACAACAATAGTTAGAATCAAATGCCTTCATTTCTTTCTTAAAGAAACTTTAAGGAACTTCAGGAATGATATACCAAAGCTTTTTGTCTATTCTGCTCAGGACAGGCAAATAGAGGTTTGTGAATGGATCTGGTGAATTTGCTGTGGTGGCATAAATGATGGGTTATTCAAAATGCTTCCTAGTTCAACAAAAAACTATATAACAGCACAGATATTTCTTTTTTCTCCTATCAAATTGATGAGAACTATAGATAAAAACATATGGCATCACATGTTGAAAAGAAAAAAGGGACTATAGTCTAATAAAACTCAAACAGAAGTAAAGATGCTTGACTACAATTATTTAAAACATAAAAGCTATCAATAACATCAGTGTTCAGAGGACTTCCCCTTTATTCTTTTTATTATTTTGAAAGAATCATTCCCTAGGCCATAGGAACACCTGGATGGTTGAACGAATTTATTTGATATTTTGTTTTTGTAAATATAGACTTAATTTATTTGAATATTTTAAGTTATAGCAAAGGAGCAGAAGGAAAGAGAAGAGGGAGAGCATTGGTAGAGGAATTTGGGAGACAATGGGGAGAAAGAAGAGGAAGAGAGGAAGGACAGATAAAAAAAGGAGGACAGGAGGAAACCAGGATGATGATGATGATGATGATCCCTGATGTAGAAGGATGATGAGGGTAATGTAAAAACAAATCAAATGCTTTTATTTGTCAACTCTGTAAGTTACCTTTGTATGCCTAACTCAATCAGTAGTCAGGGCAATGGAAGAAGCCAGAGGCAAGAATTTATATGTACAAGAAGTTGTTATGGAGGAAACTGAGATTTTTGTTGTTGTTCAGTCATTTCAGTCATGTCCAAGTCTTTGTGACCCCAAATGGTGCTTTCTTGAAAAAGAAGTAATGAAGTGGTTTACCATTTCCTTCTCCAGTTCATTCTGTACATGAGAAAAGTGAGACAAATAGGATTTGCCCACCATCTCAAATCGAGTTAGTGTCTGAGGCAAGATTTGAACTCAAAAAGATGAATCATCTTCCTGACTCCAGGCTTAGCATTTTATCCACTGTCCCACCAAGCTACCTTTCCTCACCATCCCTTCACATCCCCCCCAAAAAAACCCTCTATTTTTTATTACAAGGTGACATTGGAGGTAAAAGAGCTTGAATCAACTAAGTATAAATATTGGGCTTATGATTTCATTGCTTCCTAATGAGGAAATGTTCTCTACCAATGCAGTTCTTTACCTTCTCTGTGACTTATAACGAAGACAGTTGCCTAGAGCAATGAGAAGTCCAGAGATTTGCCTAGGGTCATATATCTAGTTTGTGTAGGAATTTAACCTGAATTCTCTTGTCTCTCAGACCAGCTCCCTATTTACTATAGCATGCTGCCAAGATGAAGCAGTTGAAAGAAATGTTTCCATCACTGGAATGGACTTAGTAGAAATGCAAATGACATCCTTCTAGGAATTTCTAGTTATTTAGACATAAATCATCTCCTACCACTGCTTTTCAGGGAATGGATTCCTTCACTTCACAACTCCTTTATTCTATTTCAACTGGCAAAAAATATTCACATGGAGTTGTATAGCATATAACATTTAGCTGTATGAAAAGGGGCTAATACATGCTAAAATGAGCATTTGCTTAAGCATGGTTCCATCAATGGAAAATGAGAAAATGGTAAGACAAATTGTAGGAAAAATAAATAAAGGCTAATTGAGTTAAATCACTTAGCCACATAAATGTATCAGTGTATCTTGGGAAAACCAAAAATTAAATGTCTTATCCTGAAGCAAAGGGTAGCTAGGGGGCCAGTGAATATAGCACTGAACATAAAGTAAGGAAGACTCATTTTCCTGAATTTAAATCTGGCCTCAGATGCTTATTAGCTATGTGACCCTGGGCAAGTCACTTAAAATGTTTGCCCCAGTTTCTTCATTTGTAAATTGAGCTGGAGAAGAAAATGGCAAATCATTGAAGTATCTTTGCCAAGAAAACTTCAAATTGGGTCAAAAAGAGTGAGAAACAACTGAAATGATTGCACAACAACAACAAATTGAAGCAAAAGGAAACAGTAAAGATCAGGCATGAGGAAAGTCATCCATCCATATTATCATTATTATCATTTAATTCTGTAGGAAGGGTATTCTTTTTAATAAAAATAGAATTAAATTATAAAAAGTCACAAAATATTTATGTAGCTATTTTTAGAAGAATAAAATTTCCAAAAAGAGTTTCAAAAATAACTTTTAATTTCATATTATATATTCCTCTTTCATTTTATTCTCCACTGATAGGGCCAATTTTAACTGAGGAGCTCATTTTGTGTCTTCCTACTAAGACTTTACAGGGGAAAAATGATCCATTATCTCACACTTTTTCTTATCAGTTTATGAACCTATTATAATTTGGAAGGCTAGAAAGTCTGGGCATCTGTCAAATGATAGGACAATCCATTCATTTAAAGAGCATTCCTTTGGAATTAAAGAAGATAAATGTTTAACGGTTAAAAGTAACTAGATTAAAATGATTCAGAAATCTATATATTTTCCCAAATTCATGCAGATGAAAGTAAAAACATTTCTATAGAAAACAAATTTGTTAATATATCTCTATAAAAATAAGAAAATGAAATTTTAAAATAAATTCATATAATATGTATTCACAAAATGTAAGAACTTTAATTTACTTTTATGGATATAGAGTCTCCATGGTCAAACTACTCTGGGAAATATCAGCTAGTGTGAAATCACAGCTCTTGCCACATATCAACCAGTAGAGTGATAAAGAGATATTACTGCCTTTGGCTGGATACAGGATCTAAGGCTACAACAGCCACATGAGGTTCAATTCATCCAGGATAACAAGCAGCACTTCCATTACCATATCTCTCATGAACCTCAATACCTTAAAGCCCCTTCAGGACCAAAGGTTATAATTCCTTGCTATTCTGGGGGGCAAAAACTGCCATGTATGTCCTATGTGCCATAAAGACCAGCTGCTATTCAATATTTCAATGAATCTCATCTATGGTCCAATACTGCATATTATTCATCCTACTCATATCATCATATGCCCTTCTCAATATCTTTCATAAAAGATGTATGAAATGCATTGAGTATAAAGCACTCTATCCTACTATGCTCAGGGTAAGGCAGAACTGGCTTTAAGTCCTACCTCTGACATGTACTCACTGTAAGGCCCTAGGCTAGTCATTTAACTTCTGGGTGGCTCTAGACAGTTATCTCAGATTTTATAATGAAGTTCAGAAACTCATCTATGTTGGTACATAAAGTTTTCACATTGAGATTATTGTAAAAGAAAAATCACAAATCTGGACTAAAAACTTAAGAATGAAGGAAATAGACTAGGTGATCATTAATTTCTTTGAGCTTCAAGATTCAGTGATCTTTGATCTTTTATTTCACATATATCCTGTTGACCACAATCATTTATCATCTCTGGTAGCTATCAGTTGTCCATACTTTTTAAGCAAAAGAAGGTATTTGCACAGAATGTGTGTGCAGTAATTACTCTTAATGATTATTAATTCAATTAAATAATTTATCAAGTATTGTTAAAGTGCCTGCTATTCACCAGATACTGCATTTAGGAATTAGAGATACAAAGATAAAAATGAAAAGCTATCCTGACTTCAAAAAAGCTTATGTTCTATAGGGTAGAAATTATGCATTATATATAATATGTACACATATTGTATATAAGATGTGTAATGTATATGCATGTGTGTGCATATATATATAGAGAGAGAGAGAAGCAATAAATGATAAAGATATAGTTGAATAAAAACTAAATATATTCAAATTAAATACAAAACAATCAAATGAAAATGGCACTGACTACTGTCTGAATCAGGGAAGACATCATGGAGAAGGAATCATCTGACTTGAACTTTAATGGGAATTGAGGATTCTAAGAGGTAAGAAAAAAGGTGAGGTGGAAGGGTATAGAATTCCAGGCATGGGGATGGAGAGGGACTAAGTGAAAATAAAGAAATGAAAGAAAAAGGGGAGGGAGGGAGAAAAAATAGACTAATTTGGCTGGAATATATAGTGTATTTAAGGTAAAATAATGTTTGACAGTGATGATGAGGATGAGGATGATGATGATATAATTGAAATATATAGAGACAGGAGAACTACAAAGGGGACCAAAAAAACATATCCCTAAAAAAAAAAAAAAAACCTAGAAAAGTCTTCACTTCCTCTTCATTGAGCCTGCCCTATCTGTCTACTCCAATTGATTCCCTGTTTAGTTAATATAAACAAGACCCTCTTCAAGGGTTTCACTATTTCCTGATGACAAAGAGGACTAGGAAGGAATGTTGCATAGTTAATACTTCTTCTTTCTTTCCTTTATAGTATAGGACTACTATATTTGAAATACTGTAGAATTTGCTACAAATATATCAATATATTTTCATTATGGTTAATAAGATTGCTCTCACAATATCCTCATCAGTCACTTTAACATACTCTCACATGCAACATTATTTTTCTTCAGTGGAAAATTAAGATGAATGATCTTTATGGAAGTATTATTATAGCTCATCACTTATAGATATTTCCTGTGAGGTCTTGACCTACTTCACAAATTCAGAACTTCACAAATTAGTTATTACTAGATAGTGCCAAGAAGGCAGAGAAAAGCCAGGAAGTTGTCTGAATTCTCCCCAGTTTTCCTCAGAAACAACATTAAATCAAGCCATTAAATGGACTCTGTGGTGAGAGAACCTACAAACAGAGGGAGGGAAAGAATTTTACAGCTTAAAATAACTTTGAAGGACTTCAGGAAAGGTCTGTCTCATTTGGGTAAAAAGGGGACATTGCCCTGTACAACCAGGACCCAGACTAGCCAGTGAGAGGTTTTTAGCCACAGAGCAGCTGAGCAATTGAGGCACACCATTCCTGGCACAGCAGGCCAGCTGAGTGGCTTCCAGCCCCAGTGCAGAGGACAAAGTGTCAGTCTTGTAATCTAGTGCAAAAAAGGTGCAACTAGGCCAGACTACCCCAGTGGACAATCTGCCAACACCAGAGGCCACAGCACAGAAAATAAGTGACTGGGTCCCTGGTCCCCAGCACAAGAAGCTTGGGACAGTGCCCACTGTGTCCCAGGAGCAGAGCTCAAATTCAGAAGTCACAAAATAGGCTAGAAGAGAGCAAAAAATCAGAAAAGAACACTGATCAGAGAAAGCAACTATGGTGACAAAGAAGATCAAAAATCAAACTCAGAAGAGGACATGTCAAAATACCTATGTGAGAAGCCTCAAAGGGGAATATGAATTGGATTCAATTCCCAAAAGACTTTCTGAAAGGGCTCAAAAAGGATTCTAAAAGTCATGTAAGAGAGGCAGAAGAAAAATTGGGAAAAGAAACAAGAATTATGCAGGAAAGAGTCAATGGCAGGAAAAAGGAAGGACAAAATTGACTGAAGAAAGCAATTTAATAAAAAATAAAATTTACCAAATTAAAAAAATACTTAAGAAAACTCCTTAAAAAGTAGAATTGGTCAAAAGGAAAACGAAGTGAAAAAGCTAACTGAAGAAATTGATTCCTTAAAAATTAAAATTGGCAAAGTGAAAGCTAATGACTCTATAAAACATCAAGAATCAGTCAAACAAAATCAAAATAACAAAAAAAAATTGAAGAAAATGTAAAATATCTCATTGGGAAAAAACAAAACAGAACAACTGACATGGAAAAGGAATCCAGGAGAGATAATTTAAGGATTTTTTGACTACCTGAAAACTATGATCAAAAAAAAAAAAAAAGAACCTGGAGTAGCTTCTTTCAAGTCATTGTCAAGGAAAACTCCCCTGATATTCTAGACCTTGAGGGTAAAATAATCATTTAAGGACTCTACTGATCAGTTCTTAAGATCTCAAAATGAAATTTCCAAGGAATATTATAGCCAAATTCCAATATTATCAGGTCAAAAACAAAATACTGACAACAATCAGGAAAAAAAAAATCAACTATCAAGAAGCCATAGTTGGGATGAACAGTTTTGACACGAAAAGATTGGAGGTCATGAAATATTATATTCAAGAAGACAAAGAAGCTTGGATTACAACCATGAATCAGCTACCCAGCAACCTTGAGCATAATCTTTCAGGGGAAAAGACAGACATTAATGAAAAAGAGGACTTCTAAACTTTGCTGATGAAAAGATCAGAGCTGAACAGGAAATTTTATCTTCAAATACAAAACTCAAGAGAATAAAAAGGTAAAAACAAAGAAGAAAATGTTCTCAAATAAGGGCAAACTGTTTATATTTCTGTACAGGAAGATGATACTTGTAACCCTTTAGAATTGCTAAGAAGTTAGAAGGAATTTACATAGAGAGAGGGTGTGAAAATAAATTGAGTTTGATATGATATAAAAAAATAAAGAATTTTTTAAAAGTATTATACTGGGAGAAGAGGAAAGGGGATGCATAATAGGGTAAATCACATGAAGAAGTGCAAAAGACATATTATAGAAGAGGAGGTGAGAATTGTTTAAACTATACTTTTGGATTTGGCTCAAAGAGTGAATAACATACATACTCATCTGGGTATGGAATTTTATCTTATCCTATAGGGAAGCAGGAGGTGAAAAGGGAAAGAAAAAGGAGGGTGGTTGATAGAAATGAGGGAAGATTGATGGAGGTAGTGATCAGAAGAAAAACACTGGTTAGAGGGAAAGGCTGAAAGGAGAAAGAAGAGTATAACCAGGGGGAAAATAAGATGGAAGAAAATACAGAGCTAGTAATAATAATTGTGAAAGTGAATGGGATGAACTCTCCCATAAAATGGAAGCAATAGCAGAGTAGATTAAAAACCATAATCTTACAATATATATAAAAGAGAAGTAACTCCAAAACAGTAAGTATCTCTCAGCAAGTCAACAGCAAGCCCCACTTCAAGAAACCAGTGATATATTCTGAGCCCCAGTGTTATGAATCAGGCAAATGCCTACACCAGGACCCTCAACATGCAATGTATAGCAGGGGAACCTGCAGACTCAGCTCTGAGAACCACCAAATATTTCAGCATAGTCCTTGGCAATCGAGCATCCTCCAGCATGACAAGAAAGAAGGCCAGACCTCCATGTGCTTCAGTGTAACCCTAGGAAATGCAGAAACAACCCACCTCTGTCCTCAGCCCATACCAGACACCACCACTAGGACCTCAGCTCAACACCAGGTAAACTGCTAGAGACCTACTGCCTCCAGCAGCACCAGTCAGTCTCCACTCCTTCAGCACAGCATCAAATATGAGGTTCCCCCAGGGACATGAAGGCAACATTGGCACAACATCAGGTAAATAGCCGGGGCCTGCAGGCACTGGCAAAAGAAGCTTGAGACAGCGACTCTTCCACCCTGGAAGCAGAGCAGAAATTTGAAAGAAAAGAAGAAGGCACAGACAAGAAAAAAAGGATGAGCATAAGAACAACAATAAAAGATCCTAACCATAGAAAATAATCATAGTGACAAGAAGACCAAGACACAAATTCAGAAGAGGAAAACAATGCCAAAACATCTATGGGCAAAACCCCAAAGAAAAATGGGAAATGGTCCCAAACCCAAAAAGAACTCATAGAAGAGCTCAAAAAGGAACTTCAAAATCATATAAGGGGGTAGAAGAAAAAAATGTGAAAAGAAATGAGAATGATGCAAGAGATATGAAAAAAGAGTCAACAGTTCGGAAAACTGCTTAAAAAGTATAATTAGTCAAACAGAAAAGGAGATACAAAAATTCACTGATGAAAACAACACTGTAAAAGTACAACTGGTCAAATGCAAAACAATGTAGAACAGTTAATTGAGGAAAAAAATGTCTTCAAAGTTAGAATTGGATAATGATGCTAATTATTCTATGAGACATTAAGACTCTATCAAACATATTTAAAAGATTGAAAAAAAATGGAAGAAAATATAAAATACACCATGGGAAACAAAACAATTGACCTGGAAAATAAATCCAGGAGAGATAATGTCAAAATCATTGGAATACCTGAAAGCCATAATCAAAAGGGAGACCTCAACAGCATCTTTCAAGAAATTATTGAAGAAAACTATCCTGATAGACTGAAATGAAAGGGCAAAACAGGAACTGAAAGAATCTGCTGATCACCTCAAGAAAGAGATTCCAAAATAAAAACCCAGAGGAACATTATAACCTAATTTCAGAACTATCAGGTCAAGGAAAAAATACTACAAGTGGCTAGAAAGGAACAATTCAAATTTTGAGGAGGAACAATCAGGATCACATAGGACTTAGCAGCTTTCACATTAAAAGATCAAAGGTCATGGAGCATGATATTGTGAAAGGCAAAGGATCAAAGACTACAAACAAGTATCACTTGCCTGGCAAAATTAAGCATAATACATTGTAATGCTTCTTCATTCAGGTTGTTGACTCTCTTTTCATGATTTTCTTGCATCATTCTTATTTCTCTTCCCAATTTTTCATCCACTTCTCTCATTTTGTTTTCAAAATCCTTCTTAAGCTGATCTATGGCTTTTAGGAAGTCTACATGTTTCTTGGAAGCTTTTGGTGTGGGAGTTCTGCTGCTTTGATCCTTCTTTTCCCCAAAGAAGGAATCTAGAGTTTGGTTGCTGTTCTTACTTTGCTTCTTGTGCTTATTCATGGTTGGCCAGTCAGTGATTTTTTAGCTCTGTGGAACTCTGCCTCCAGAGGGGAAAGTTCTGTCCCAAATTGCTGGGGTTTTCCCAGCTGCCAGAGCTTTTAGGAGGCTGCTGGGACCCTCCCCACCTCTGGCTCACTGAAAAGACACCCCAGGACCACCATCCAAGACTGCGATCTGGATCCAGGCCACTCAACGCGAGAGCACTTGTCCTCTGAACGATTGCTTGGCCCCCCTGCAGTCTGCAGGCCAGGAGCTCTGAAGCAGCAATTTGGAGGCAGGTGCAGGACCTCCACTTTTGCCGCTTCCTTGCTCTGGAGGTGGTTTGGCCAGACCCGGTTTTCTCCCCCGAATTTTTAGCTGAGTTCCACTGACCTTTCACTTAGTCCTTTTTTTTTTTCTTTATGGCTTGATAATTCTGGAAACTTCCACAACTGCCTCAGATCTGCTCTTCTGTTGCTCTGGCTGCAGCTCAACTCATCTGGCTGCCCCCAGGGCCAAGCCGCTGTTTCAGAATGGGCTGGTTTTGGCTTCCAGTGCTGAGATGGTGCCTTCTAGCTGAGCTGCCTTTAGAGGACAGTAGATTTGTGTGCATTTTATAGTTCTAGAATTTGTTTAGAGTCATATTTTATGGGTATTTTGAGGTGGTTATGTGGGAGCTGTGGTATCTTGCTGCTCCTATGCCACCATCTTGGCTCTGCCCCCCAATACATTGTAATGTTAAGGAAATTTGAAGATCTGTTTGTAGTGGAAAGCTGATAGGTACTTATCAACTAGTTTCAAATTAAGCCTCTATAAAGAAACGGGTGGTATGAATCCCTGTTGCTGACACGACAGGAAGGGGCTGAACAGGGAACTCCTGTTGCTGTTGTGACAAGAAGGGGATGAACAGGGAGGAGCTATAGCATGTATAAGGAAGAGCACAAGCTGGATAGACTGAATTTTGTGTGGTAAGCATAATGGAGGCAGAGCAGCTGCAGCTGGACTGAAGACTGAACTAAGAATTTAGAAGAACTGAGGAGAGGAATGAGAATTGAGAATTGAAACAGAATTTCTTGGAGCAAGCCATGTGGAGGCTGGATAAAGTGATTTTGATTTTGAGAATGGAGCTTATGGTGCTGAAGACTTCCAAGGGCCAGCCAAAGCTGCTGAGGAGCTGCCAAGGATTTCTGGTGGCCAGCCAGAGCTGCAGAAGACTAAAGAAGTGTGACTGTAGTGCCAGTACTTCATACAAATGTTGTTGTGACTTTGTTAATATTCATTAATGTTACTGTGGCTTTATTAAGCCTTGTCTTCCAAGGAACTGAGACTGTGAGAGATCTGAGATCTGGACACTGTGAGCTTCAATATGGAGCAGTAACTGCACAGAGAGCTGGACAAGGAACTGGGAGCTGTCTGCCTTTGAACTCAGGTGGCAGTTGGTTAGATTGGGGCAGGGACTGAGACCATGGAAGAAGAAGCATAGAAGCTGAAAGCCTGCCCCAGGTCAAGATGAAAAGACCTCTCTGTGGGTACTGAGTAGTGACTGATTAAATTGTAATTTAGTGGTAACCTAGAAGTGGATGGCTCTTGTACTTTCCATTACCCTTAAGAGGGTACTGAGTAGTGATTGATGAAATTATACCTTGTGTAAAATCGTGAAATAATGGAAGCAGCAGCAGGTTATGGAGTTCTAGAGGAATGGTGTGACTGAAGCTGTGCTGAACTTGAAGTGAAGGGTAGGAGGAATCCTAACAAACCCCATCTCAGCTGACCAGCAAGAGATCCTGAAGCTCAAGAGACAGAAAGCACTAACACCAGAGGCCCACATAGGCCTTAGCAGAGTCAGGGAATCTCCAGAAACTAGTGTGCCCAGCCACCAGCTGCTGACCTGTCTGAGCTCTAGTCCAGGGGCACAGAGGCAGAAACATGAAGTGGCTAGACCACCTTTCCCCGACACATTACTCTCTCAGCCTCAGGGTAACCCAGGGGATATACTGAGAGTCCTGGCCTTGGCCTCAGTCTAGACACCCAGAGGCTACAGCACACAAAGTCAATAACCACACCCCTAGCTCCCAGCTTGAGAAGTGTGGGTTAGAGCCCTCTGTAATCAAGAAGCAGCAACACACTTTAAAAGCCAGGAAATAGGCAATCACAATGAGCTGGAAACAACTTGGAAAGGGAAAACCAAAGAAGATTAAATCCTATTATTATAAATGAGAAGAATCACTTTCAGGAGACACCATCAGCTCTATACCCACACCTGAGACCACAGAAGGAAATATGAATTGCTCTCAAGACCGAAAGCATTCATGGAAGAGTTCAAGAAGGATTTTAAAAGCCAAATTAAAGAGGCAGAAGACAAATTGAGCAATTTTTTTAAAATTACATTGGCCAAAATGGAAAAAAAAATCTCACCAAAGAAAACAAATCCTTAAAAAGTAAAATTTGTGAACTGGGACAAGAGGTTAAAAATCTAACCAGAGAAAATACCTCCCTAAAAATGAAATCTGAATATATGGAAAAGGAGCTTCTAAAACTAACTGAGGAAAATAATTCACTAAAAATTAGAATCAAATTGAAACTAATGACTCTATGATGCATGAAGAATCAGTCAACCAAAATATAAAGATTGAAAAATTAGAAGAAAATGTAAAATATCTCATTGGAAAAACAACTAACCTGGAAAATAGATTCAGGAGAGATAATCTAAGAATTCTTGGTCTACCAGAAAGCCATGATGAAAAAAACAGAATGGACAACATCTTCCAAGAAATTATCAAAGAAAACTGTCCTGAGGTTGTTGAATCAGAGGATGAAAGAGTTATTGAAAGAATTCACCAGACACCTCCTGGAAGAGATCCCAAGTTGAAAGCTCCATTAAATATTGTAAGCCAAATTCGAGAATTATCAGGTCAAGAGAAAATACTGCAAGAGGCCAGGAAGAAACAATTCAAATACTGTGGAACAAGAGTCAAGATCACACAGGACCTAGCAGCTTCTACATTAAAAGACTGAAGGGATTGGAATATGACACTTTGTAAAGCAAAAAAGCTTGGACTGCAACCAAGGATCAACCATCCAGCAAAACTGAGCATAAACTTTCAGGCAAGGAGATGGTCATTCAATTCAATAAGGGACTTCCAGACCTTCCTGATGAAAAAGCCAGAGCTCAATGGAAAATTTGATTTCCAAATACAAGACTCAAGAGAGACATGAAAAGATAAACAAGGAAAACACACACACACACAGACACACACACACACACACACACACAACTTGTCATTCAATAAGAGTAAACTGTTTACATCCCTATATGGGAAATTTATACCTGTCAATATTGAGAATTATATAATTACCTCGACATTTAAAAGGGATGTACGTAGATAGAGAATGTGGGTATAAATTAACTAATTGTAATGGTAATCAAATTCAAAGATCCCCTTGTATTGGATTGGTTTTCAAATTAAGTGTTAAAACCCAGAGCTTGTGAATCCCACTTACAGGATGGGCTTGTTGACATGAAGAGAGGGGGCTGAACTGGGAGTTGCTGGTACTGTGGATTTAGAGAGAGGCCCAAGCAGAGAGAAGGCCCAAGCACATAGAGGCCACAAAGACTCCTGGGAACCAGAATCTGGAAGCTGCTGCTACTGCTGGAGAGAGAAATGAGAACTGAGGACTGAACTGAGAAGAAGCATGACTGTGGTGCCAGCATTTTTTCTGTCTGTTTTGAGGTTATTTTGCCAGATTTGTCTGCTGTTGGAGGACATTGCTGTTGTTGCAGAAGTCCTGGGACCTTGCTGTTAATTTAGAATCCCTGAAAGAGGATCTTTTTGTGTGTTTACAGAAATCCTGGAGGAAGATCTTGCTGATGTTTTCAGGGGTCCTGGGACTGTACTGATAATTTGTGTTGACTGCTCAGACCTTGTTGTTGGGTCTAGGTTGATTTCACAGGCAGAGTGAATTGATGATGTCACCAGCACTGTATATGTTTGTTATTGTGTCTTCGTTAATCTGTGTCTTCCCAGGAAAATAAACTGCTGAGAACTTGCTTTGGGTCAAGATGAAGAAAAGACCTGTCCTTGGGTATTGAATGCTGTGAAGATATTGTAACGTAATTGTGACCTATGGGTGAATGGCCTTCTACTGTCTCTTGAAAGGGTTGGTAGTGATGGATGGTATTGTAATTCAGTTGTGATGCAGGGGTGGAAAACTTTTGACTTTTGTACTTTGTGACTGACCAAATGAATGTAATTTGTTTATGATTGGAAATTAATCTCCAGTTGAATCAAGAGAAGATTTTGTGATTGACTAAATGAATATACTGCCCAGGGGTGGAGTACTTAGACCTTAGTACTTTATGACTGAATTGAAGATTTACTAAATTATTGAGTTACACATGGTGAATGTTGTATTTTTATTTTATTTGAATGTTTTGCCTTAATCTGTCACTGAATAAATAGTTTGCTATTTGTGCAATCCAAACCTGGAAGTTACTTGCGCATGGCGTTACACTAATCTGATGACAAACAAATCTTATCAAGGGATGCAAAGGGATTGTAATGGGAGAAAAGGAAAGAGAGAGGCAGAAAAGGGTAAATTATGCCACGTGAAGGGGCATAAAAACATACTATAATAGAGGGAAAGAAGGGAAGGAGATTATAGGTACTTATAGGTACTTTACTCTCATTGGTTTTGGTTCATGGAGGGATTAATATCAGTTAAGTTTAGGATTCTAATGTGAAGAGACACAAAAACTCATTATAGTAGAGGAAAAGGAGGGAGAGAGAGAAGCACTGTATGAAATTTACTCTCATCAGTTTGGGTGCAAGGAAGTAATAACATACTTGGTTAAGTATAAAAACCTATTGTGCTCTACAGGCAGTAGGAGGGGAAAGGAGGAAAAAGGAGAGTCGTTAGAAGGGAGGGAAGAAGTAGTAAGGAGAAAGGGAGGGGAGTGCATAGGGAGGGAATACTGAGGGAGGAGGTGGTCAAAAGGAAAACTCTTAAGGAGGGGAAGGGAAAAGGGAGAATTAAAAGCATAAACAGGGAAGGGAATAAGATGGAAGGAAAGACACAGATAGTAAACATAACTGTGAATGTGAATGGGATGAACTCTCCCATAAAATGGAGGTGGATAGCAGAATGGATTAAAAACCACAATCCTACAATATGCTGTCTACAAGAAACACATTTGAAACAGGGGGATGCATACAGTGTAAAAGTAAAAGGCTGGAACAGAATATATTATGCTTCACCTAAAGTAAAAAAAAAAACAGGGATAGTAATCTTTATCTCAGATAAAGCAAAAGGAAAAATAGATCTAATTAAAAGATATAAGGAAGGAAACTATATCCTGCTAAAAGGCACTATCAAGAATGAAGTAATATCATTACTAAACATATATGCATCAAGTGATAGAGCATCCAAATTCCTAGAGGAGAAGTTAAGGGAATTAGAGGAAGAAATAGATAGCAAAACTATATGAGTGGGGGACCTCAATCTCCCCTTCTCTGAACTTGATAAACCTAACTGCAAATTAAACAAGGAAGAAGTTAAGGAGGTAAATAGAATTTTAGAGAGGATAGATATGATAGACCTGTGGAGAAAATTCAATGAGGATAAAAAGAAATATATCTTCTTCTCAGCAGTGCATGGCAATACACAAAAATTGGCCATGTACTAGGGCATAAAAACCTCACAATTCAGTTCAGAAAGGCTGAAATATTAACTGCATCCTTCTCAGATCATGATGTAATAAAAATTATATATAATAAAGGTCCATGGGACTAAAAACTAATTGAAATTAAATAATTTAATCCTAAAGAATGAGTGGGTCAAACAAGAAGTTATAGAAACAATCAGTAACTTCATTCAAGAGAATGACAATAATGAGACAACATACTAAAATTGTGGGATGCAGCAAAACAGTTCTTAAGGGAGGTTTTATATCTCTGAATGCATATGAAATAGTAATGAAATTTGAAGATTCCTTTGTATTGTTAAGTTAACAGGTACTTAGCACCTAGTTTCAAATTAATCCTCAGAAAAGAAACAGGAGGTATGAACCCCTGTTGCTGACATAAGAGGAAAGATCTGAACAGGGAGGAGCTATACCATATATAAGGAAGATCACAAGCTGGACAGACAGAATTTCCTGGGGTAAGCATAGTGGAGGCAGAGCAGCTGCTGCTGAAGAAAGAGAGAGAGAGGGAGAAAGAGAGAGAGAGAAAGAGAAAAAGAGACAGAGACAGAGACACAGATAGAGACAGATTTTTTTTTTTCTCAGCAAGCATCTGGAGGCTGGGCTGCTACTGCTGGATTGAACTGAGAATTGAGAAGACCTGAGAAGAGAAATGAGAACTGAGAAGTGACACAGAACTCAGACTTGTGGTGGCAGAAATCAAACTTGTGGTGGCAAAACTTCCAAGGGCCAGCTGGAGCTGCTGAATACAGAGAAAGTATGACTGTAGTACTGGTACTTTGCACAAATATTGTTGTGGCTTTGTTAATATGTGTGAATGTTATTGTGGCTTTGTTAAGCCTTGTCTTCTGGGGAGCAGAGACTGTGAAGGATTTGAGATGGACTGAACACTGTAGGCTTCAATGTAGAGCAGAAACTGCATGGGAAGCTGGACAAGGAACTGGGAGCAGTCTGTCTTTGAACCAAGGTGACAGCTTGTTTAATTCAGGTAGGAGCTGACTGGAGTAAGGATGAAAAGATCTCTCTGTGGATACTGAGTAGTGACTGATGAAATTGTGATTTACTTGCAACCTAGAGGTGGATGGCGTTTGTATTTTCCACTACCCCTTAAGAGGGTACTAAGTAGTGACTTATGAAATTGTAATTTAATTGCACCCCATGGCTAGGACTTTTGTACTTTGTGTCCCCTTAAGGAGGCAAGCTTTCTTGAGGATGTACAATCTTAAATGATTGTACTTTGTGGAAAACTATATGGCCACTTTGGTGAAAACTATGTGGCCATTTTTGTGATAAGTTGTTGAGTTGTGACACGGTGATTGCTGTATTTTGATTTTCTGTAATAAGCTGTAACATTGTGAATGCTATACCTTGATTTACTGTGAATGTTTTGCTCTGATTTGTTACTTGAATAAATAGAGAGTTTGCTATACTATGTAATGACAACCTTGAAAGCTGTTCACAGCGGCGGTCCTCTAGAAAGCTGCTCATGCTTGCCTTTACAGCCTACATGAGTAACATAGAGAAGACAGAGGTCAATAAATTGGG
>CM053586.1:123548005-123574489 GCA_028646515.1 Pseudochirops corinnae
AAAAAAAATAAGATGATAAGAATATGTAAATAGCTACCAATAAAGCCTCAAAGAGGGGGTTATATGTAAATTGGACATAAGCCTCACAAGAGTTTCTTTAAGACTTCAAAGGAGATTTTAGAAATCAAATTCAGGAAAGTAATAATTACAAAAAAGAAATGGGAGTTATGAAAGGAAGTTATGAAGAGTCAAAAGCTTAGTACATGAGTTATAAAAATACTGAAGATGATAACTGAAGAACGCAGTTAGGTGACTCAGTGAATAGAGGACTGGCCCTAGGGTCAGGAGGACCTGAGTTCAAATCCACCCTCAGACACTTAACACTTACTAGCCATGTGACCTTGGGCAAGTCACAACTTCCAATTGCCTTGCCCAAAAAAAAGCAAAAAGAAAATAATATCATAAAAAACAAAAAGGGCTAAATAGCAAAAGGGGTACAAACCTTTATCAAAAAAGAAAGAACACCTCAAAAAGTAGAATTATGCAAAGGGGAAAAGAGATATAAAATTCACTGATAAAAAGAAATCTTTAAGGAACAGAATTGGTCAGATGGCAAAGGAAGTACAAAGGAAAGTAGTATCTAATGAGTATATGAGACACCCAAAAACAATAAAACAAAATCAGAAGAATGAATAAAAAAAGAAGAAAATGTTGAATATCCCATGAAGAAAATAACTGACCTGGAAGATATATTGAAGAGATATAATTTAATAATATTTTAATACTGGGACTCCTATGATAACAAAAGGACCATAGACATATTTAAAGGAATTATCAAAGAAAACTGCCCCAATACCCTAGAACCAGAGGGTCAACAGGAATTGAAAGAACTTCCCAATCATCTCCTTAAAGAGATCCACAAATGAAAACTCCCAGGAACATTCTAACCACATTCCAGAGCTCCTAGGCTAAAGAGAAAATATTGCTAACACCCAGAAAGAAACAATTCAAATATCATGGAGCCACAGTCAAGAAAACACAATGTTTTGTGATTTAAATTTTAAAGGAGAGAAGGGTTTGGAATATCTTGTTACAGAAGGTGAAGGAAAAACCAAGAATCATCTACTACCTAAACTCAGTGTAATCCTACAGAGGAAAAAATGGATATTTAATGAAATAGAGGATTTTTAAGCATTCTTGATGAAAAGACCATAGCTGAATAGAAAATTTGACATCCAAACACAAGACTCAAGAGAAGCACAGAAAGGTAAAAATGAAAGGGAAATCCTATGGGACTTAATATGTTGAAACTACTTATAGTCCTATTAAGGAAGATAAATTTTGTAACTACTAAGAACTTTATCATTATTAGGGCAGATAGAAGGTGTATACATAGACAGAGGGCATAGGTGTGAGTTAACTATAATGGAAAGATTTTCAAAAAAAGGAGTGTGAAATAAGGATTTCTTCAGAGAAAGCAGAAAGGGAAAGGAAGAACAGGGACAATTATCACACATAAAGGAAACCTACAAGAAAGAGCATTTACAGTGGAGGTCAAAGCAGGCGGTGGTAGGATATGCTTGCACCTCACTTTCATCAGAATAGGTTCAAAGAGGGAATAACATATACACTCAGTCATTTATCAAAATCTATCTTAAACAACAAGAATTTGAAGAGTGTGGGGATAAGAGAAGGGGAGGGGATTGATAGAAGGGAGGATAGCTTAAGAGAGGCAGCAATAAAAAGCAAAAGACACATTATCTTAATTTCACGGTATACAAGATAAGAAGAGTGAAATAACAATAAAATTAAAAGTTTATGTTCATAAACTGACTTTGAATCTCCTACCAATGCTTTGAGTATATATTCTCCAAGCATGTGTGTATGTGTGCATGTGTGTATGTTTGTGTGTGTGTGTGTGTGTGTGTGTGTATGAAGAGTTTTCTGATTTTTTAAGAGTCTCTGGAAAGTCAAGTTCAAATAACCTAAACTAATATAAGCAGTGAGAATTCACCTAATGTGGAAGTTAGAATCAATTTGAGAGAATCTCTTCTTCATTCCTAACACTCAAAATCATTCTTGAGATAGAATCTGGAGCACTTGTTGAATAGCATTTTTTATGGTTAAAAACCTCAGGCCTCTAGAAAACAAAGGTGGACCCATTTTAATATTGTGGAAATAATAATAAAAAATAGTAATATTGGGGAGGCTAGGTGGTGCAGTGAATAGAGCACCAGCCCTGGATTCAGGAGGACCTGAGTTCAAATCTGGCCTCAGACACTTAACACTTACTAGCCATGTGACCTTGGGCAAGTCACTTAACCCAAATTGCCCTGCTTTCCCCCTCTAAAAAAGGAAAATAATAATAATAATATTGTGGAAATAATAATAAAAATAATATAATGGAAAACCAAAGAAGACTTCACAGTTAATATAACACAATGGAAAGGAACCCAAGTTTGAAGGAGCAGGACCTGGGTTCAAATCCTGTCTCTGCTTCTTGTTAGCTGTGTGACCTGTGTAACTTCACCTGTTTAGGCATTAGTTTCTAAATTTGCAAAATGAGAAGACCATATGATCCCAACATCTCCACCAGCTCTAGATCTAAGATCATATCATTTTCCAATATAATACTGATCTACTTTCACGAGCACCTCAATTGTTTGAACATGAACATTTCTAAGGAAATATTGAGGCCCAGGAATACCCTTTATGAGAATGTGCAGCTAAGTTAAATCATAGCCTCTAGGGAGAAAGATGACTTGATTAAAATGCAGCAAGTTGGGTCTAATAAACAGATATCTACCTGTAACTTTATGAAGTGCCAATTATGTACAAAGGACTGGCCTAGATCCTAAGGCTACAGTGATAAAAAGTGAAGCTGTCCCTGCCATCAAGCTTTAAGCTCTACTAAGGAAGAATGAGGAAAGGAGAAAGAAATTTATGTAGATACCCAATGCCAAGATATCCATCTGTTCACTCAACATCCTGTCACTCTATGATAGTTCTATAATGTGCCTACTAATGCAACCCATTGCATCTTAGAAAGACCTTTCATCCTTGAGTCCACTATGTAACAGGTTATACATCTTATCTTCATAACTAAACTGTTAGTCCAATGAGGATAGGCATCATATTTCAATATTCTTTGCACCCACTCTAATAGCAACTGACATTTTTCTTGTATATTGTAGATACTCAGTAACTTAGGTTATTTTAAGGAAAGCACCTGGTAAGAATGTTATTTTAAATAGGAACCATTTTAATATAAATATATTTATCAGTGCAGAAAATTATATAAAATTTAAATACTCTCGAAGGCTCTTATTTAAGGGAAAACTCAGCAATGACCAGTTCAAATTACTTAAAGATTAAGAAATCACTCTTTTTAAAAACACACACACACACACACACACACACACACATACACACACATACACACACACATACACACACACACACACACTAGCATTTACATTTGAAAGCAAATCCTCTTATTAGTTTGGAGAGTCCCCCATAGAAATCAATATACAAAAGAAAATCCTTTGGAAATATGTGCAATGTACATTATCATTTGAAAAGAACTATAACCTGGGCCTTACTTTCTTGTTGTTCTCCTTTGTAATATAAAAATAAAAATACTACAGGCTTCAGTCTCCTAGATCCTAAGCTCCTTGAAGGGAAGGGCATCTTATTAAAATACTTGTAATTCTCTAAATCCCTACCTAGCACAGTGTGATGGCCAGAATAGGGCATGGAAGGAATTAATTATAGTTCAAAAATAAGATTGATGTGAGAAAAAAAATGTGAACCCATATGAAATAAATTGCTTAATACAGACTTTACAGATAGGTATAATTATGCCTTCCACAATTAGCATATCTTCACTAGTGAAATCAATTTTCCAGCTAATATTCATATGGCAAGAGATTATCCACTTTCTGTTTATTTTGATCTGTACTCTCTTCTGCGAGTATGAGATGACAAGTGCACTGTCTCTAGGATCTGCCATTCTCGACAGGGGTATACTAGATGGCACTGATCTCTTTTACCAAGCAAACCAGTCTGGAAGGAACAACAGAAATAACGCAGCAGAAGTATTTGTATTCGTTGCTATGGCTAAATTGCATAGCAACAAGACATAGGACACCAGCCTATATTCAAGGGGGGAAAAAAGAAAGACATTTTAGCCTTTAGCGTCATTCAGATATTTCATTTTTTTTTTAAAATCCCAAATGATGACTTCATTGTTTATTAATGTTTCTGAAGAGACAAGAGATAGAAACCCTAAGGTAAAATATTTCAGGAGGTTCACTAAAGAGACAACGAATTCATTTTATCTGCTCAGAGACTGACCCCTATATAAGTGAATATTATCTAATTGCTGAAAGAACGTAATTTTAGAATAAAAGCTTTAAAGTTTTGTGCAAGTGAGGCTCCACAGGGAGAAGCCATTAAATTCTGGAATAATCTAATCTAAGATTTTTAGGTTAGGGAGATGACATATTTCTTCTCTCTGATCATACTGAAACTTATATACAGTAAATTTGAATCTACCTCATTTATGTCTATTGGTCCCACTTTTTACAAAAATCTTTATGTCCCAGAGAGACTTTTATTTTTAATAATTTCTGCAGCATGGCATGCAGTAGAAAGAGCTGTCTCAGAAGACTAGGATTGTAGTCTAGTTATACAACTTGGTGCTAGTGACTAAATTCTGAATTTCAGTTTCTTCCTAGTTGACATAATATTGCTACTCTCAGTCTTATAGAGCTGTTATAAAGAAAACGTTTTGTAATTTTATAAGGCAATTTCTCAATTTATGCTATGTTCAATAATTGTATAGATTACTTATGTTCTAATGGGAGAAGATAACAAAAGGAAGATAAAAGTCTGGAGAGGAGTAGGAGGCACAGATGAAAATACTCATGATGGAAGCATGGTAAAGGAAGTCTTCCAAGTGAAACCTGGAGAGGAAAGAGACATGGTTGGTCTAAGGGCATTCCTGAAATGAGAGTTCTGAGGAGTCACCCCATCTGAGAGAGATCCAAGAAATGAGGGTACTTCCAATGTATGAATTACAGTGCTGGAGTAAGCTTTGGGATGAAGAGCTGTGGTCTGCAGTTCAGTAATATATGAATTTCAGGGTTGGATTCAAATTGTCTTGGGTGTCACCTTTAATTGACTTGAGAATAGGAGAAAATCTTAATGTAGATAAAACTGAAGTGTGTTATGTGTGTATGTTTATATGCATACATATATTTACACTTTTACATATACATATGTTTATGCATAAATACACATACGCACATATAAACTCACACATATAAACACACACATATCTTTATATCTATCTTTCTACCACTAACCTCCAGAGAGCTGGTTGTTAATATTTACTAACATACTCCTGTCTGGAGTGACCTTAGGATAAAGAGTTGGAAAATGGTAGAGGAAGTCTAGAGTCCATCTTCAAAAATCTTGAGACAGGGGCAAAATTTCATTTCTTTTTGTACTCTCTCTTTTGCTCTGGATAATAATAATTTCAAGAAAGACAAATAGGTACTTCACTGATTGCTTAGCAAAGAAATATAGCAGGCACTTGACAAATGAGTGAATGTTCAGATGAATGAATGGATTACTTTAGCATATAAGAGAATGCTACACCTGCATGTATCTTCAGAAATTTCCTAGACTAACATCTTTATGTTATAACTCATGAGACTGACACCTAGGAACATGAAGAGATTTTCTGGGATCACTTGAATATAATCTCATCCATTGTATTAATCTGTATGCAAATCTTATGTCTACTGCAATATATACAGTATGACATTATCAAGGACTATATACTATTTGACTCCCATCAACCTGAATGGGGGTATCAACTCAATTCTAAATACATTTACTGGTGCCTAGACAGAGGCTAGGCACTGGGTATAAAAAGTTCATAGCAGATGCTCAATAAGAGATTATTGAAGGAATTTACAAGATGAGCGTTTTGTAGCATGGTTTAATATATTCTACATTTTAGTGCCCAAATTTATTTGGGTAAATAAAACTGAAGTTTAATATTAAAATTTAGAAGGAGAATCAAGATAGTGAAGCATGAGTCATTATGCATGTTTTCCATTTTAAAATTTGAACTGATATGTATCATCACATCCATTTCTATAAATTATTCTGATTTATCCAATAGAGCCAAGGCCATGTTCTCACTTTAATAACAACTGACATTTACATAATGCTTTGAAATTGGTGAAATGTTTGTGGCAGAGGAGAAAAGAAACTGAATTTGGAGACATGGGACCCAGTTCCACGCCTGTTTTTCCACTTTCAACCTATATGACCTTGTACAAGTTATTTAACCATCTGGGCCATAAGTATATGAATCACTTAACCCTCTCTGAGCCTCGGTTTCTTCATTTTGCTCTTTCTTCTCTCACTCTTTCTCCTATGTTTATGCAAAACCATATAAAGCAGTGGTTCTCAACCTTCCTAATGCCACGACCCTTTAATACTCGTATGTGGGTATATCTGCATGCGATCGGACCTGCCTGGAGAAGGATAGAGGAGTGGTGTCTTGGTTCCTAAGATCATTGGAAATACATGTTTTCTGATGGTCTTAGGTGACCCCATTTGACCCTCAAAGGGGTTGCGACCCACAGAGTGAGAACCATTGACATAAAGGCATATGTGTATCTACATATGCATGTATATGTATGTATATCTTGATGCATTTGTGTGTATATACAGTCAATTTAGGTATGGGTGTATACAGTTCATAAGTGTCAGAATTTGAACCCAAGTCTCCTCTCTGGATTTCAAATTCAGCAATCCTTTCTTACCTCTCATTATAACCTTGCATATCTTCACTTGGAAGCATATCACATATAATACTAAATTGTGTCAGCAGAGATAAAGAAAGGGAATATGTTTTTATGAAAAGTCAGATGGTTTATCCTTTTACAAGCTGTATGGCCTCTGTTTCCATAGATGTAAAGTGGGCATAATTATTCTTTCTTACCATTATGCAGCTAGGTAGAAAAATGTATAAAGCAGTGGTTCTCAACCTTCCTAATGCCGCAACCTTTTAATGCAGTTCCTCATGTTGTGGTGACCCCCAACCATAAAATAATTTTCATTGCTACTTCATAATTGTAATTTTGCTACTGTTATGAATTGTAATGTAAATATCTGATATGCGGGATGTATTTTCATTGTTACAAATTGAACATAACACACAGGTTGAGAATCGCTGGTGTAGAGCATTAGGCATGGAATCTGGATGACATGAATTCAAATCTGCCTCAGATATTTATTATCTATGTGACCCTGGGCACTTCACCTTACTTAACCTGTTTCCTTCTGTTTCCTCAACTATAAAATTAGAATAATAATTTCATTTACCTTACTGGGTTGTAATGAAAGGATCAAATGAGACAATATTTATAAAGGTTTTAGTATAATATAGCATCTAGAAAATATTAGGCACTTACTAAATGCTTATTTTCTTCCCTCCTAGTTCACAAAATTTTTCCAGTCAAATTTAATGATGTTTGTGAAAGTACTTTTTATCTGGAAAGCATTATCTAAATGTAAATAACTAAGGAGAAATTAAGTATTCCCAGTAGAAGTTATTAACAATATGTATGTTAATTGAAAAAGAAGGCCTATCATTTCTGAACCTGGGAATAAGTTTTATTCTGAGATAAGAAAACTACCTTACAAACACATTGACTCTAGGTATATCATGCTTTTCTTTGTATTATAGTTGTTTGTGTAGAGGTAATAAAATAACTCAAATCTGCATGGATTTTTGAGGTATATGAAAGTCTGTCTTAAAAGAAAACAACTCTGAATGTCCTGTGTTTATTGTATTTTAGTACTAATAACTCCACTTTACAGATAAGGTAACTGAGGCTCACTTATATTAAATGACTTATCATAGCCATTCAGCACTAAGTAGTAGAACTAGGAATATAGCATAGGTTTCATTGTGGAAGAGACCTTAAAGATCTAAGGATACCTCTACGGTCCCTTCTAATTCTAAACCTACTAACCTAGTAATGAATGTTATAGAGTTTCTAACTGATTCTCTAATCACATCTGAAAGGTTAGAAGGGTAAGGCTAAATAGTTGTTGATGGTTATATAGCTAAAATATGAAGCCTAGACCTATGATTCCAAACCCACTATTCTTTTTTTTTCTTCATTAGGTTGCTTCTAGTCACCTTTACTGTGTGTATGGCAAGTGCTTTGAAGAGAGGGAATGTCTTATTTATCTTTACATCCAACAAAGTACAAGGTCTAATACCTATCCTATAGATATCATTCCCATTTTTCAGACAAGGAAACTTGCACAAGTTAAATTTCTTGCCAAAAGTCACACAGATGATAAGTGTCTGAGGAAGCCTTTGAACTCAGGTTTTCTTGTGTGCAACTGTACTATTCAAACCACATTGCCATGCTCATATTCAGCAGAAACTTCACTTCTAAATTTGGAACTATGCCTAAAGGGCTATAAAAATACGCATACCCTTTGACCCAGAAATACCACTTCTAGGGCTTTATCCCAAAGAGATCATAAAAATGGGAAAAGGACATGCATGTAGAGAAATGTTTATAGTAGCTCTTTTTATGGTGGTAAAAAATTGGAAATTGAGGGGATGCTCATCAATAAGGGAATGGCTGAAGAAGTTGTGGAATATGAATGTAATGAAATACAGTCATTCCATAAGAAATGATGAGCAGGCAGACTTCAGAAAAACCTAGAAAGACTAATATGAACAGATGCTGAGTGAAGTGAGTAGAACCAGGAGAATATTGTACATAGTAACAGAGACATTGTGCAGTGACTAACTTTGCAATGTAAGGATCTAAGACAACTCCAAAAGACTTGTGATGGAAAATGCTATCCACATCCAGAAAAAAGAACGGTGGAGTCTGAATGCAGATCGAAGCACACTATTTGCTTGCTCTCTCTCTCTCTCTCTCTCTCTCTCTCTCTCTCTCTCTCTCTCTCTCTGTCTCTCCTTTCTCTCTTTTTTTAAATTTCTTCTTTCTCATGGCTCCTCCCATTGTTCCTTGGAAGCAGGTATTTTTATTTTCTCTTTTTTTATCCCAATTACTTGGCATGTACTAGATATTGGATGGATAATTATTGACTAGAACAGAATTATTTATTAGGCTCTTAATTAGCAGTGGCTCGCCAGGGACCAGTCGTGCTAAGGTCACAAAGTCTGCCTAGCCACATCAGTTCTTGTCCTTTACTTTCCCTTAATGTTTGCCCTGTTCTGAAGTTGCCTGGCTCCTCAATATGAGGAGTAGGCTCTGCAATCCATACTTTTATTCATCCTTTGATAATTCTGCTTTGAGGCACGTGACACAGTGGACAGAGAACTAGGCTTGGAGTCCGGAAAACATGAACACAAATCTGATCTCAGACACTTACTATACCCTGGGTAAGTCATTTGATGCTGTTTGTCTCAGTTTCCTCATCTGTAAAATGGGGATAATAATAGCAGCTACTTCCCAGGTTGATGGTGAGGATCAAATGAGATAATAATTGTAAAGCACTTGACGTAGTGGCTCACAATAGTGTTATATAAATATTCTTGCTAATGTCCTCCTCATCATCATTATTTGGGGTTCTCACCTACCCTCTATCCCACCTCCCAGAAAGGACACATTATACAACATAAAGCAAGTATGAGATAGGATTTTTTTTAATACAGAAAAGGGAGTGCTAAGTAACAACAAATAGTTAGACCAGGATCCAGTAATTCAATACCACTAATAAAGTCATTTGAGAGGCTAAAATTTCATTTGGAAAGCAATTGATTAGCAGTTTAATATTTTATATTCACTGAAAACAATGCAAAGAAACACTAAGTAGTATCTTTTTTTACAGCTTACTCCTTTTCTTATAGCAAATATTTCTTTGATATCAGTGTGATTTCTCTATTGCTGTATCTGCAAGCGTTCTGGGGCCTGCTACTGCTTCTCCTGCTGCTTCTTGCCACCACTTAAAGACATTTGGGGGACTTTGATGCTCAAAGGTTGAAACTAAAGGAAGGGAACACATAAGAGAGACAAATTAAGAAGGTCCCCAGTACAAGTCTGGATGACTGAGTCCCTGTAACATCTGGGAATCAGGGGGCCATCTCAGATTATTCTGGGATAAAGAAAGACCTTCTTCCCCCTTTCTGGCTGAATCTCATCTTGTTGCCTAGAATGCAAAAGGGAATATAGACCCTAGTTGGAAGCTTCTCCTTCTTTAAACCATCGTGGCAACTGACACCATCAGCTTACACCATGCAGCTGGAAATTAGGACACTAAACCCAAAGATGAATCTTATACAGTCAGAAATAGGTGGAGAATATCTTTGCATTCCCCATGTGGTTTATGGATGAAAGACTTGTTTCACATGCTACTTGCTAATAACTTAAAAATACAGCTATCTATAGATGCTTAATAAATACTTATTGATTCATCATGTTGCTGGTATCACTCTGTTTGCCCCATCTACTGTCATCAGGCAAATGCTTTACTTCTCCAGGTCTAACTTCTGAGTTAAAAAACATTTTTCACTTACAGCATTACAAAATTGTAAAGCTGATTCTCCTATGAAGTCTTCTCCTGTGAATGTTGAGAAGTGTTATCTCTTCATTGACCCCCCCAAAAAATTTGCTTATGATTTCGGGTGTCCTTAAGTTGTGATCAATTTTATAATATAAATGGAAAGCAGACTAGTGATGCTAGTAATCCTTCTCTGACAAATGAAAATGATATGATATATAGCTCATGCTTATTTTATTTCTAATATTAACTGTGTTTAAATATCCCCTAGCACAGTACTTTGCATATGTATTAAGTCCTTAATAAATCTTAAATCCTTGTTGAGTGATTAATAAACCTTAGTAATAACATTACTACTATTTGAATTATTTTTACATATTTTCTTTTTGTTCCAGCCTAAGATTGAGGGAGACAATACATAGAGAGCTGAACTTGGAGCCAGGAGGGCCTGGGTTTAAGTTCAGACTCTGATATCTGTTAGTTATGTGACCCTGGATGAATCACTTAACCTCTCAGTACCTAGGAAATACTCTAGGCTTATAAGATTCAGAGAAATTGACAAACTGCATTGGTAAAGGAATGTAGGTTTCTTATGTCAAAAATATCACATATCCATTCTGTATCATATTCCTATCCAAAGCCTAAAGTTATGGACTCTTGTATGACCAGAGTATAAAAAAAGAAAAATTATGTTTCTGGAAACAATGGGAGAAATCTGCATATGTATTCAGGGTTATTAACAAAGATATATACATATATGCATACACACGTACCTATACATACATATGTCTATATATAAAATATGCATGTAATGTGTATGTATATGTGTATATATGCATGTGTATGTGTGTGCGTGCGTGTGTGTGTGTGTACGCAAAATGAAACTCCATAAAGTCATATGAGCATAAAGGTTAGCTGTTTATTTCAGGATCTTCATTTTGAAGTATCTTTTGACAAGAAAAAGTACACAAACTTTCAAAAATTATTTTTTTTGTGACAGATTGACATGCATCAGGCAATGTCAATGACAGTAGCAAAGTAATGAACAGTTTTCAAAGTCGTACATAGATGTGAGAAGTACAGCTTGATTGCCTCCATTCTCTGGTTTCCCTATACCATTTTGAATTTAATGATAGGAAATGTAAGTTTGGTATAGATAAAAAAAATAACTGAAGAAAACTATATTCTTGGGCATTGAAACCTATTTTTATTTTTAGGTAGTCAAGTGAAAATAAATGTTGGGAAGGAAGAACTGCTATATGGCAACTACAGATAGAGTTAAGTTTAGAGTAAAGATAGACCACAAAGGTCATTGAGTCCAGTTACTTAGTTTTATAAATGAAAAAACTGAAGTTTAAACAGATTAATCCGAAGTTGTACAACTAATAGGTGAAATCAGATTTGAACTCGGCTTTTCTGCTCCAAGATTAGTATACTGTCCTCTATTCCTTGTTACTTCATCTACCTCCAACTGCTCTCACTGTAGTTTGCCCACTGGGGAAACATGATATACAAGGCTCAAACTTCTGAAGCTTGAATAGTTGTCTAAATGATCTACTCTATCTCATGAACATTAACACTATCTCTTAAAGCTCTTAATTTTAATGGCAACATGGTACTATATCACATCATTAGGAATATTTCCTTGTAATCCAGAGTTGATGCCATGAGATCTTTAGGAAATTTTTTTTTCCATTAAAATATTTTAACTTTCTGAGTTTAATCTTATACAAAGAACCAACTACAAATAAATCTCACTACAAATTCCTTGTCACATCAATGAGCCACTGTTATAGTACAATGGGAATGACCACAGCCTGTAAATATGGGCCTTTCCATTCATCCTGCAATCTAGACAAGTGGCAGGTGATTGGTTTAGTCTGAAAGTGACATTAGGCATGGTTTAGTAATGGTTCTGTCAGACTTCTGCTTAGATTAGAAACTCTTCTTGAGTCAATTGTGTCAATAGGAAGAAAGAATTTAAATATTTTTGTGGAATTTTATTTTTTTTCCCCTTAACCATTTTTTAAAGCTTTGAAAACAGCTGATGCTAAAATAACATAAATGAATTGCAGATTGTTATCATTTGGACTAATATTGTGAACTTAATAAATGAGTAAATAAATAAGAAAAAAAGAACTCTCAGTGAGGGACTCCTGGGTTTCTAAAAGAGTGCACTGGAGGTATGCAGACAAATCCTGTTATTGGCTAATGGGATTTATGTGCATGTCCAGGGTGTATTTTGAAAATCTTTCTCCGTTCAAGAACTAAGTAGGAGGCTCTTCCTTCCTTATATGGGACAAAAATTCTGTCTTCAGGAAAGATGAAATAAATTGCACTAAAGTCGCCCTCCCTCCTAGCCCCCATTCCAATAAATAGCTTGAAGTGAAAGGAAGTCATTGCTGACACAGAAATTGCTGAAGACTTATATTAGTCCTTTTGAAGTATTGCCAACAGCAGGGACTCCACAAGAGAATAGCAGGACATTGGGAAAAGCTAGTTCTGGAAAAATGAAGACTCTCTCTCTCTCTCTCTCTCTCTCTCTCTCTCTCTCTCTCTCTCCAGATAGAATTTCCATTGTTTAGAATGCCAAGAAATTTTCATGTTTTATAGCAGACAGTGAGAAGGCACATCCAGGATATGGATAATATGCATATTTTCACTGTCTGATAGGCCAATGAATGACCAAGATCTGGGACTCTGCTGAATCCTACATGAGCATACCCCAAAACAATATTTTTTTAATTGTAGGAAATTAGAATTTTTTTTTATTCTTCATGAAAGTTGAAGTGAAGTATATAGGCTCAGTATTCATATATGGAATATATATATAGATATAGATATAGATATAGATATAGATATAGATATAGATATATTGATATTAAAAGTGTACATAGAGATATTGATATATGAAGTATAGAAAGTGTTCCTTTCTGTCCCCTTTAGTAACATTTGTTCAAAATAAGGAAAGGAAATGTATTTTCACTGCCATAAGGAAATCCCAGGTGAGGAAACTCCTACAAATTCAGATTAGCATCTTCTCAGCAACTCATAGTCTTGAGATTTGCACGGAGCACAGAGAAATGAAGTGACTTGTCAAGACCACACATGCAGCATATGTTAAAGGTGGGATTTGAAGTCAAATCTTCTTGACTTGAAACATCCTCCATGCACACTGCCTCTCATTTCTTTAAATATTAAGTGAGGAACAAAGTACACATATAACTTTTTAACTCTAGAAGTTTCTCCCCTGCTCAATCCTGACTTATCTATAAACTCTGCCATCAGCAGGAAATACTTAAAATGATTTCTTCAGCTGTTTTGTAATTAGGTTACGCTTTGTCTATAAACCAGATGAATGAGAACAAGAATGCACACACACACACACACACACACACAAACACACACACATACACATACACACACAAAACACAAGAACACACAAATTTAGTGCTGAGTTGGGGCACAGTAGAGTAATTTAGTGAACCCTGCAAACAAATCTTCAAAATTATAGCGTGAGGTAGTGACTATTAAGAGATAGCCTGAAAGATTGAGAAATGATACTTTAAAAAAAGTCTTCCTTAAAAAGGTAAAGGATCTGACCACTGAGACTCTTGGGCTAAAAGTATAAGCCTTAAGAATGCATTTTTAAGAGGATTGTGTTCCTTTAAAATAAGCTCTGGACATGACCACAGCACTTTTTTTCATGTCTTTGTCATTGTGGTTCAGTCACGTTAGACTCTTAATGACATCATAAGTGGTTTTCTTAGCAAAGATACTAAAATAATTTGCTATTTTCTTCTCCATGTCTACAATGTTTAACTTGCAAAATAAATGACCAGAGGTTGTATAGCATTCGAAAGCATTTTCGAATGATTTGATTTGAATGATTTGAACCAGTCTTACTTGTCCTTTTCAATAGAATAGGAGCAGCCCTCAATTCCTTTCAGGTTTTTTCCACAACTTCATATAATTGATTCTGTCAAATGCCATATTCCTGGAGTTTTAGGTGACAGTTTCTCGCCGATAAAATTGAGATAACGATGATTAGACTTCCCATATTTGTTGCTGTTCAATCGTTCCAGTTGTACTGATTTTTCATGACCCCATTTGGGATTTTCTTGGCAAAGATAGGGGAGTGGTTTGGTATTTCTTTCTCCAAATGATTTTACAGAAGAAGAAACTGAGGTAAACAAAATTAAGTGACTTGTTCAAGGTCACATAGCTAGTAAGTGTCTAATTCAAACTCAGGTCTTCCTGACTCTAGGCCTGGTGCTCTATTCACTAAGTTAGTTGCCCAGAATTCTTATTGCCCCCTTTAAAAAAAAGGAACATCAAGATTATTAATTGAACAATCATAATAAACTTCTTTTTTTTTTTTTGGAAGGGCAATTGCGGTTAAGTGACTTACCCAAGGTCACTCGGCTAGTAAGTGCTGAGTATCTGAGGCCAGATTTGAACTCAGATCCTCCTGACTCCAGGGCTGGTGCTCTATTCACTGCGCCACCTAGCCACCCCCATAATAAACTTCTTAAAACTATCTAAGAAAAAATGTTCTTGATGAAAGAAGAACAGATTAATCTCTATAATACTCTCTACCTAGAGATACCAGAACAGAATGTACTGCAGCATCAGCAAAAGGTTACTCTAATTAAGCCCTTTGCCTTTTTCTTTAAGAAGCTAAGACTCACATGGAAATGCAGGGAATTACTTGAATGTTCAAACTAGTAGTTTTAAAGGGACTAGTGGAAATATACACTACACAACATGAGAATCTTAAAACGGTAATTTTTCCAGGGGTTCTGTTGATATATTTACTGGTATGCAGTCAATATCAACTAGTCTGATCTAAAATTGGCCAGCTGACCTCCATAAATTACTATTTATCTTCCTTCAGACCTTGCAACATTTCTTACTCTACAAACTCCCTTTTTCAAATTATAGATATTGTTATCACAGTGGAAGGTCATTTCAAACCTGTTCTTTGGTTCAAATAATGCTTAAAATCAATAGTAGTTACTGCATATTTCCACACCCTACTTGGCTCAGTGGTTAAAGAGACCATATACTACACCACATGGGATTTTTTTTTTTTTTTTTTTTTGCTGCTGAAAGTCACCTTTAACAAAAGAAATGGCATAAAGGTCTTATTTATTTTTGCTTTGGAGTTTTGCTTGAACTGATTCATATCATACCAGAATCTGCTGCTAGCTGGTGGCTCTAGAACTGGAAATATTATACAAGACTAGTATTTATTCAGTTCTGGATTCAATCTTAGTATAGTATATATGGAACATACTAGTCATATGAAACAGTCTATTTAAAATCACCACTAACAACAAAGCTAAATATGGAAATGTGATCATTTCAAAACAGAAAACTTAACCTCCCTCTTTTCTTTGCAAAGGTGGAGAACTATGGATATGGCACATTGCATGTCAGACTCAATTGTCATATTAGTTTTGCAAACTGCTCTTTTGCTCTCAAAAGTTTTTTTTTTTCTTATAACTGATGGTTCTCTGGCAGGAGAGGCAGAGTAAGACATTTGGAAATAAATGTGGGCTAAGAACAAAAGATAGAAACAACTACCACTAGGGAATAAAATGGCTGGCATAGCTTTGCATATGTACATACATGATTACCTATGTAAGTGTGACCCTGTGAAATAAGGAGACCTACTTTACATAAGCCACACTGTTCATGTGCCCAAGCTCAATGGCATTTACTCTGGCTAAGTGAAGCATGTTATTTACAAGCACCTGTGGTTTAAACCATTGACTTGGCTTTTCACACTGGTCACAGCAGGTAGAGAATTGCAATGATTATCACCACTACCACCACCGTCACCATCTCCCTTTAACTCTTTGATCTCAACAATGTTTTTTCAAACAATACATTTCATTTTATCAGGACAGAAATAGATTGCTCTAGGTACTTTGATAAGCAGTAGCCTTTTGAGAATTTTTGCTATAAAAGTGCACATTGGGTCAAAATACAGGCCTCATTTTCTTATTGCTACATAGACAACTGTCTTCTCAACAAATTTTTTCATAAGTTTTTTTCTTGCTCAGTACTTGCATATTTTATGAATTTCATTAAAGAAAAACATTTTATTTTTATAATCTCAAATTGAACTTGAAGATTATAGTTCTCATAAAAATCATTACATTTAAAGATCAGTTTGAATCATCTCCATTTTCTATCACATAAGAGATCATGTAAAATTAACAATAATACTAATCCCAAACCTTAATAAAATGATTTAAGGTTTACAAAGAGTATAAATTGGAAAGGTTTGGAAGAGCTCACAAAGACAGTACATTGGGTGCTGAAAGATTCTTAAAAGGAGATTGTCTAATTGTGATTCCTTTCCCCACCTTTTGCTATTAACCACTCATGCTCCTCAAAATTACTTTGTATGTATAGTATTTCATGTTTACTTTTCTGCCTATGTCTTGCTCCCTCCCTAATAAAGTGTAACTTTCTTGAAAAATGAGATTACTTCATTTTCATATTTATATATCCAAGAGGTGGTATAGTGCCTGAGATATAGTACACACTGAATATATGCTTGTTGAATGAATGAATGAATGAATGAATGAATGAATGAATGAATTCATCTGGTCAGTCTCTTCAGGCACAAATATTGATAATGGAATCAACACTTGAATGCATTTAAAAATATTTCTGCAATGTTCATTTTCTTTCTTTTCTTATTTTGTGGTATCACTATCACTAGTCTTCCAATCCTTCCTAAATTAAAGAAAATTCATAAGTATAATCAGGGAAAATAAATCCAAACATTATGTATAGATGAAAATTTTTGCCCCATTCTAAACCTCTAATCTATCATCTCTCTGATGAAAGGTGAGAAATATCTTTCAGTATTTCTCTCCTAGGGAGATGGTTGGATATTCCATTCCAAGTTCATAGAATCTTACAACTTTTCCTTCCCAAAAAATATAGTCATTGAATAAATGGTTCTCCTTGTTTAGCTCCCTTCACCCTGTCTCAATCCATGTTTCTTATGAGGTTTGTCTTAATCATCTCTTTTGCATTATTTATTAAGGCAATACGATTCTTTTACTTTCATATACCATGATTTGTTGAGTCATTCCCCTAGTTGATAGGTACCCCTGTATTTTCTAGTTCCTTGATACAAAAAAATTTCAGCATCCATTTAAAGTCCCTATTAGGTGCCATTCTGTCACCCACAAAACAAACACAAATAAAATAAAATAAAAATATTTACTTCTTGATGATTTACTTTTTTCCTGTTTTTCCTTCTCCTAATCATTCATGATGGTACAATTGTTTTTCTCTGTAAAAAAATCATAAAAAGATAACAAAACCGAAACCTTAAATGTTTCTCAAAACCATTTATGAGCTATAGTACACAGTTATGCCTTGAAAAATCTCAATGAAAATATATCCATATAAACAAAAGTCTGCATTTGTGCAAGGAGATCAAGCTATTAAGAAGACCCACTGATGTGCATAAGCACTTCCACATTAGCACATTAACTCTGCTGACAAAACACACACACTTTTACATAATTTCCATTGACATAATTGAAAAGATACTCTGTAAAAAGGTCTAATGAGGATTTCACTAGCAATAGTTTTCAAGCTTGTTTTAAAGGCAATCAAAAGAACATTGCATCTTTGTTCAGCTTCCAACTGTTGCCCAAAATTACTTTCAAATGCTAATAAATTAATATGAAATGAAACAAAAGTATTAAATTATATTAAGATTAAAAACAAACTTTAATAACTGTGCATATTTTCTTATGAAATTCATATGATGTCTCTATAATGTCTTAAACACTAAAATCATAGTCAACTAAAAACTTAACACACTGAACTTTGATTTAGAGTTTGACCTCTAAATGAAATTACCATGAGCCTTCCTTCATTGGAATATGGTCAATTTCATCAGTGTTTTACAGCATTACTGGTTGTCATTTTATTTTTTCTTTGTACTGTCAAACATAATACCTTGAAGGTATCATGTGCCAATACTCGAGTGAATCTATGGGCCTCATTTATTCAGATCACAAACCTTCCATGCATGTATTAAGCTCTTAGCAAATGTTTGTATGATTGAATTAAAAAATGTTCAGTTTATCAGGGATCACTGATTAGTGCTGATATAATTTTGTAAAGGAACCAAATTTGTCATCCCCAAATATAATGATCTAATGTTTTGTTTTGCTTTTCTTGAGCATTTAAATTTTTAATTTATAGTAAAGAAATAATAAAAATGTTAGATGGGATTAATACAAGTCATCGTGAATGTCTACTTAGTTTGGAAGACAAAAAGTTTCCCCAGATTGACAAGGTTTTTCTGTTTTGTCACATCTGTCCTTGAAAATATGTTGCAATATACATATGCATGTATACATGGATATAGACCATATTAGAAATGAAAGTGGATTATAGTACTAAATCCAGATCATTATCTTTCCAATTCTATTTCCATTGTCCATTCTCCTTCAGATTAGGTAAGAGGTTGGAAAAGAGTACATTGAAGTAGAACATTGGAAGTAGACTTTAAGTCATTGCTTTGTTAATATTTCCTGCCATTTCTCCACATTGCTACTGGATGCTTTAGCTATAATTACAAATGTAGATAGCAAACCTATTTTGCCTGATTTTAAAAGAAGACAGAAATAGTTCAGGGGGAAATAGCATATATAGCTATTGTTGATAAAAGAAGTCTCTGAATATATAATATATACACAGGATTTGCATAACAAAATTAGCTAAAGGCAAAGCAACATAGTTTTGATTTTTAAATCATTTATTTAAACAGAAGACAGATCACTAGTGAGGTGTTTCTTAACATTACTAACACACTAATTTTTGATTATCCCATATAATATGAAAACTCAAACAAGTCCTCTCATCATGAAAACAAACAATAATGATAATAATTTATTCTTAAATCATAACATTGTTTAGGCAAGAATTTTGAGAATTCATATTAAATTCAGTATTTATCAATCACCTTTTACCTGTAGTGTTTTAAGAAGCAAATTCACTTGCCAAAAGTCTTTCCCCTAGGATTCTGTCAGAAAACTAACATTCTCTCTTTTGGAGCCAATAATTGGGAGTTTCTAGAAAGTACGATCAGCTAAAATTTAAATATGCCAACTTATCAGTACCTACTAATATATTAGCAGAGACAAAAGCATGGCATACCATAAGATTACAACTGAAACTGGAGTCAGAGAGACCTGGTTTCAAGTCTACCTCTCGAGTAGATCTGGTTGGCAAAGGGAATTTCCTCATCATGAGTTCTCTTTGCCAATTACATCACATACTAGATTTAGAACAAAGCAAAACACACTTGCACAGAATATTTTTTAAAACATAAACTAGCTATCATAGAGCAAAGAGGCTTTTTTTTTCAGAGAGGTGACAGAAGTTTTAAAGAGGAAAAGGTTTGCAGGAGAGGGCAATGTCTTTGGAAAGTATATCCTTATGGGAATCAACAGGGAAGCTTCAAATACATAAAATACATGAAAGCTAGAAATGACACACAAAAAGGATTATTTAACCAACCTGAAATTAATGTTACCTATTGACAATTCAATAGAATTAGATCCTTAACATGTAGCACTGTCTAGATGAAAGAATATGCATTTGGAGTCAGAAAATTAAATTATCTTCTTTGTACTTTTAATATGATATGTTTTTGGAGAGAGAGAGGCAGGGAGGGAGAATGGAAGCAAGGAAGGAAGAAAGGAAAGAAGGAAGGAGGGAAGGAAGGAAGGAGGGAAGGAAGTAAAGAACAAAGGAAGGAAAGAAGGAAGGAAGGAAAAGAAATAGAGGAAGATACAATATTTTAGATGATTTTTCTCCTTGACTCAGGATCTTCATGGGTGGGATGATTGTGCTATGAAGCAGAGAAAAACAGTATTTAAGAAACTATAGAGAGAGGGAAGGAAGGAAAGAAGGAACAAAGAAGGGGAGAGGTGACACATAAAGATAATGACAGAAAAAGAAACATATACAAAAAAAGAATAGAGACATTCAGGGGAGAAACACAAAGACATATACAGAGAGAGACATGGAAAAAATAAGTTTACTCTGAGTAACTGAGAAATATAACAAAACAGGACTTTTGGGGGGCAATCAAAAGAACCATAATGTTCCAAACGACACAATAAATAATTTTGGGGATTAATAGAGACATTTAGGATGAAAAATCACTCATTCAATGTTTTCTGCCCTGTCCCCTTTTAATAAGATTGCTGTAATTTCAAATAGTGGGGAACAAAACTTTTTCTATACTTGGAAATCTCATAGGTATATTTTCCTAGGTTTCCTGAGTGAAGGCATCCCTATTGAGTATCTATGTTTTCTGAATTTTATAAAATGAGAGTTACATGCAATAATATCATCTCTACCTTTTTGTGCTTGAGTTATACGTAAAATCAAATAAATATCATTTTCCTAAGTCAGACTTCTAAGCTAAAAATATCAAAAAGTCATTTCAGGCACAGTGAACAAGAAAATTCTACGCAAAAATAAATATTTTTCTCAGTTGTGAAGATAAGCACAATGGACATGTTATTATATAGTTTCACAGACCTGTAGCTGGAAAGGAACCACAGAGACTATTAAACTGAAGCCTGGAAAGAAATGGAGGCCCATAAAAGTTAAACAACATAACGTTACATATAGCTAATATTTATATAATGCTTTAGCATTAGCAAAGTATTTTACATACATTATTTCATTTGATAGTTAATGATTGTGGGGGGATTTGAACCCAGGTCTGTTGACTCCCAAGCCATTATTCTCCATTAGTACTCTTTTGTCTCCATTAAGCTCAATAGAATATTAAGGCAAATTGAAATCAAAGAAAAAATGTACCTGCAGTTAAAATATAAGGATGCAATTATTTGCTTTAGCATTCTGGGGTCTGTGGGAGAAAATACCCAACGTAAAGACTCTAGGTCATTGACTGTTCCTTAAAAGTCTGCTCAGTTGGAGTGCTTTGGCGATCGATCCCAGGAGTCTACAAACTCAGGAAGCAAGTAAGTGACAAGATTATTTTTTTTCTATCTCCCAGGCTTAATTGACTGGGCACAGACTCATTGCTAGACCTCCCAGGTACAAGTTTGTCAAAATCAAAAGCTATGGTTTAGACAAACATACAATTTGGGAATGTTTGTGACAAGTGGAACTGTATTTAGTCTCACCTTACCCATTTAGAGGACAGAAAAGAATGCTCACTGCGGATGGAGTATTCTTTGTTGCTGTGCTGACAAAGACTAGTTTATAGGGCAGCTACCCTATCAGCATGCCCTTCAGTAAGTGGATAGGTTTTTGCCCTTGCCAGGACAGATAAAAGGCTAAATTAATGGAGCATCTTATTTTTGTCACTAAATATTGTTTGAGGAAGGGAGAACTAGCAATTATTTCCTGCTCTACCTCTGCCAAATGCTTATCTCCAGTTCTTGTTTGTCTCTTCCTCCTTCACATTTTCCATGGACAGTGGAATAGGGCAACCGATCCCCTAATACCTTTGGAGTCCTGTCAAATGGATATCAACAAAGGCCAGGACTGAGGTAGTTGCCTGGTTCATCTTCTAGAATAAAATATAATCAAATTTTGGGACAAAAAATTGAAAAGAAAAGAAATCTTATGCATAAATGCCACCTTTCACTAACTTACAAATTCTCTCTTTTTGACTACAAAAGTCTTGTAGTATTCCATTTTCTATAGCTGCATATTTCAGAAGCAAAAATGGGAAAGATAACAAATTAGAAATCTATTTTCTAATTAATTGCCATTTAGTAATGTGTTCTTTAGTAAATACATAACTAAGAGCTGGGGTCAGGGTGGAACATATAAAATAGGGGTAGCTATTGAATTCTCTCTCTTTTTTTTTTAATGGAGGGTTGGAATAGAATTTATTATGCTTCAGCTAATACAAAAAAAGGCATGGGTAGGAATTTTGATCTCAGATAAAGTTATGGTTAAAATAGATTTAATTAAAAGACATAAAGTATCTGCATTTTGGCAAAATGTACCATAAGCAATGAGGCAATATCAATATGAACCTATATGCATCAAATACTATAGCATCTAAAATTTTAAAAGTTAAATGTAATCATAATTCTTATTTATTAATCTTTTCATAAATCCTTTATAGAAGATATATCTAATGAGAAGACCAAAGGAATACCTCCAGTCAATTTAAAATCTTTGAGGTACCAATATAACACTTGGACAATTCATGGCTTTTCCTACTCTTACCATGACTCATCTGCCTCTTTTTCTTGTAACACATGACCTTGATGCATGTTAGGACATTTTTTGTTCACAGTTTGTCACTAAAGCTTACTTGCATCCATGATGTGTCTTTCCACTGCTGTTTGGAGTTAATTTTAATTCTTCCAATAAAATGATCTTCCTTAATTTAGAGTCATTCAACAACACCAGGAGATTACAAGTGTTACAGAACTGAATTTTTCCACATCAAGCAGTCTGATATCACTAAAGCACTATATACTTTCCCAAAGACAGTGTAATCCAATCTCTTCTAATTTCTGTATAGGGACTCTTTCTGACTTTGTTTTTCTTTTTTGCATCCCTGGTATTTAATACAGTTCATAGAAAACAGTAGGTATGCAATAAATGTTAGTGGAATAACTGACAGGAACCTCTCCATTGTCTTAAACATATAGAGATACAAATAGTTGGATAGATAGATAGATAGACAGACAGATAGATAGATAAATAGATAGATAGATAGACAGACAGATAGATAGATAGATAGATAGATAGATAGATAGATAGATAGATAGATAGATAGACAATAGATAGACAATCAATCGGTCTAACTGAATAGGGCAATTTTTAATTTACATGTTATAATTTAAGCAATATACATTTTCATTTACTTTGTTTTTCTGAGGAAGGTCATCAAACCGATTTATTTCACATTGCTATACATTTCACTGAGAACACTGTATAGTATTATTGCTCTGTGGTGAGAAAAGATAACTATTTTACTCTGATCCAATCAGTTTCAATCAATCCATCAACAATTATTTATTAAGCACCTACTATGTTATTGGCAACATAACATAAGAGATGATTTGAAGGGTAAGGGAGACTTGGATTCAATTCCCATGTTTGGCATGCTATATCATATTTGTGTAACCCTGGACAAGTTAGATAGTCTCTAAGTGTTCTAGCCAACTCTAAAACTAGGTGCTGCAGAGAAAGAAAAAACCTGCATTGTAGAGAAAGAGTTACCTTACCTGGAAATTCCCAATATCAATGAAGTTATAGGTATATTCCTTATTACTACACCACAGACACTGTGCTAGAGCAAATTGAATAGTCCTTTCCCTTGGGGAGCTTACTTTCTTTTAGGAAAAATATCATATTGTAACAGCAATGCAATATTCACAATATCTACAGTAACTATAAATATGCTGGCATAGGTGTGAATCACAAAATGTAACAGGCTCTCCACATGGTGGACAGAGCCAAAGAATTTATTCAAATATCAGAAAGCCAAGTTCCAAAACCAAAAAGTCAAAGTCATTATAATGGCCACTAAGTTGGTACACATAGTGCACTTAACACCCACATTCCCAAGCCATTAAAACAAAACAGGCTCCCTGAGGCAAAAATCCTTCTCTCCTCAATCACAATAGCTTCTCAGCCTCCATGCTTCTTCCTCCCAGCAGTTTCCATTCCCAGCAATTCTCTGCAGAAGCCCTCAGCAGAAGTTCTGGCTGGCTCTCAGAAGAAGCTCATGTCACCACTGCTGCCTATACCTCCACTGCCGTGCTACTGCCACAAGACACAGCTTCAACTTGCGCCTCCACCCACTGCCGCTCAGCTGCTTCTGATCACCAGGCTAGCTCCAGCCTGGCCCTTACTGGTCTCTGGCTCCTCTCTGCCCTACCCTCTCCTCCCACATAAGCAAGTTCATCCCATTGGGGGACTCACAAGATCCCGGACCAAATACTTAACACAATTATGAGCTTGAAACCAAGTGCTGAGCACCTGCTAGCCTGTCAACACAAGGGGCATGGAAGATCTTCAAATCCCATTACCATTACACATATACATATATAAGTATATACAAAATAAATACACTGTAATCAGGAAGGTGGGAAGACACTAGCATCTGGGAGATATCAAGAAAGACCCAAGGTAGGAGGTAGTGTTGGGGCCAAAACTGTTGGAGAAGTAAGGATGCCAAGAGATAAAGGTAAGGACAGAACGTACAAGGAAGAGATAAAAATAGGAGACAGAGCATGTGCAAAAAATAGCAAGACCTGTTTAGCTACAGGGAAGAGTAGGCAAAAGAGAATAATATATAATAAGACTGGAAAGGTAGGTGGAAGTCAAGTTGTAAAGGAATTTTAAGTGACAAAGAAGTATGTATTTGATCCTAAAGGTAATGGAGAGCCACTGGAGTTGACTGACCAGGTGTATTACATGATTAAGCATGTATTTGGGAATAACATTTTGGCAGCTGTGTGAAAGACAGACTGGAATGAAAAGAAATTTGAGACGGAATAATCAATTAGGAAGCCATTCCAATAGTTCAAGTAAAAGGTCTTGAGAGGAGATGGCAGTGTAGAAGCAGCAAAACTCCACAGCTCTCATCATAACCACCTCAAATACCTATAAAATACAACTCTAAACAAATTTTAAAGCTTCAGAATTCAAAAAGTCACAGAGTGGCAAAGCTCCCACTGAAGGGAGACTGGCAGGCAGATGGGAAGGGGTTCATCAAAGTGTGTTGGGAGCCCAGACTAGCACCACATGAACCTACAGCTGGAACCTGGGGCTGCCAGAACAAGTTGCAGCTGGAGTGCAAATCACTGGCAGCTGTGGCATTTTCTAGATTTACCCATAAGAAACAAGGACTAAATGAAAGGTCAGTGGAACTCAGATAAATTAGAGAGGAGAGTGTCTGGCCAATTGCCCCAGGTCTTAGAAGCTGCTGAAGTGGTGGCACTGCATCTGCCTCTGAGTGGCTGCTTCAGAGTTCTTGGCCTGTAGATTGCAGGGGGGCCACGCCATCACTCAGAGGCTAAGGGCTCTTGCCTTGAGCTGCCTGGATCAGCATTGCGGTTTTGGGTGGTGGTCCTGAGGTGTGTTTTCAGTGAGCCAAAGCTGGTGGGGGCTGCAAAAACAGTGGCCTCCTAAAAGCTCCACCGGCTGCAAAAACCCTAGTGATTTGGGATAGAGGTCTCCCCTCTGAAAGCAGAGTTCTACTGAACCTAAAAGTCAAGTAATTGACTGGCAACATGAGTAGGCAAAGGAAGCAAAGCAACCCCAGCAATGCAACTTTAGATTCCTTTATTGGGGACAAAAAGGATCAAAGCATGGAATGGGAGGAAGACAACACAGTCAGAACTCCTGCACCAAAAGCTTCCAAGAAAAATGTAGATTGCTTACAAACCATAGAGCAGCTTAAGAAGGATTTTGAAAACCAAATAAGAGAAGTGGAAGAAAAAAATTGGGGAGAGAAATGAGAATGATGCAAGAAAATCGTGATAAGAGAATCAACAACCTGACTGAAGAAAATAGCACCGTAAAAAATAGACTTAACTCCAATGGAAAAAGAGGCCCAAAAAGCCAATGAGGAGAAGAATGCCTTAAAAAGTTGAATTTGCCAGATGGAAAAAGGATCTCATAAGCTTTCTGAAGAGAATAATTCCTTCAGAATTAGAGTGGAGTAAATGGAAGCAAATGACTTTATGAGAAATCAAGATACTATGAAACAGATCCAAACAAATGAAAAAATAGACGGCAATGTGAAATATCTCCTTGAAAAAACCACTGACCTGGAAAATAGATCCAAGAGAGACAATTTAAAAATTATTGGACTACCTGAAAGCCATGATCAAAAAAAGAACCTAGAAATCATCCTTCAAGAAATTCTCAAGGAAAATTGCCCTGATATTTTAGAACTGG
>CM053586.1:123574989-123596189 GCA_028646515.1 Pseudochirops corinnae
TGAAGTCCGTCTCCTTCCCATTTCTTATAGCACAATAGTATTCCATTACATTCATATACCATAGCTTGTTCAGCCATTCCCCAATTGATGGGCATCCCCTATATTTCCAGTTTTTTGCAACCACAAAGAGAGCTGCAATAAATATTTTTGCACATATGGGACCTTTTCCCACTTCTGTAATCTCTTTGGGATATAATCCTTGGGTACTTAATACTGACTGAGAAGATCATGATTTACTGTGGCCTAGGGTTGGAGAACTTTGTACTCTGTACCTTGTACCTCTTAAGGATAATTGAGTTAAGGATGGTTGGAAACAAATCTCCAATCAATAAGAAAGAAGACTTTTTGACTGAGAAATTAAGACAATGTGACCTAGGGGTGGAGAGGCTAGCTCCTTAAGGATAAGTGAGTGAAGGACTTACTGAATGCTATCTTTTGCCTAAAACTATGTGGTCACTTTGGTAAACACCATGTGGCCATTTTAGTGATAAGTCATTATAACAGTGTGACATTGTGAATGTTGTACTTTGGCTTCTGTGAATGTTTTTTTTTTTTCTTTAATTTACTGCTGAATAAATAAAGAGTTCACTATACTATGTGATCAGAACCTTAGAGCAAAAATACAGCCCAAACAAGCAGTCCTCTGGAAAGCTGCTTGTTCTTGGCTTTACATGACCAAATGGGGAATGGCTTTTATCTTTATAAATCTGACTGAGTTCCTTATATATTTGAGAAATGAAGCCTTTATCAGAAAAAAAAAAAAAAACTTGCTAAAAACTTTTCCCCCCCAGTTCCCTGCTTTCCTTCTAATTTTGGCTTCATTGGTTTTGTTTGTGTAACACTTTGTTTCGTTTTTTTTTTTTTTAATTTAATGCAAGGAAAATTATTCGTTTATTTTACATGAGCCTCTCTCTCTTGTTTCCATGTTTTCTTAATTAGTTTCTGATATCACTCTTTATGTCTAAATCATGTACCCTTTTTGACCTATCTTGTGAAATGTTTTGAGATGTTGGTTTGTGCCTCATTTCTGCCAAACTCCTTTCTAGTTTTCCTAGCAATTTTTTGTCAAATATTGAGTTCTTATTTAAAAGCTTGGATCTTTGGGTTAATTTAACTCTAGATTACTATTAATTTACTACAGTAATGTGTTAGAAAATGTGTGTATGGGGTGTTAGGAATTTTTCTCTTTTAATCTTTACTACATAACTTGTCCATTTTTATTGAGTATTTTAAATGCTGTCTCTGGTACCCTTGTTGCCACTTTGCCACTAACCTTAAATCTAGCTTTCTGAAGAGTTCCTCATTTCCTGAGTGATTCCAAAGAGGTGCTTTGAATATAATTTTTAAATGTTTTATTATGCAATCTGATAGATTGAAAATTATATTCTTATTTCTCTCATGAGAACTATGATAAAAGAAGGATTTAAAATTTTAATGTAACTCATTGTTGAGTTATCTGTCCACTAGCCTCCATGCTGTTTAAACTACATTTTGTTTAGGCCAAGGAAAACTAGAAGGAATAAACTTCTGCAAAATTTGCAGGGCTTATAAATTCAGTATTAAGGAGTAATGCCAAAGTGCTAGTCCTTAGCTAATCTTTCCTCCTGGATATAAGGAAGCTTCTTTCTTATCCTTATTCTTTATGATTCTTGATCACAAACAAGATTACTTCTCTTTCCCCTCTTCAGAATTTTTGTACTTCATATAAATTCAGACCCTCTTGTTTGGGCTGTATTTTTGCTTTGTTTACTTAGCTGCAATCTATCTGCCAAGTAAACTTCAAAACAAAACCAGTTGTCTTTGAAGTACTGGAACTACCAAGCTGAGGTCATTTGCATCTCTCCATTAAATGGTAGGGAAGTTTGTTTTCTGGTTGGTTTGTTTCTTTAAAAAAAAAAATCAGAATGACAACCATTAATGAGAAAAAGCTTATTGAGGCCTGTTTTCCTTTTCCTCCAACTAACCTTATAAAATGATAATATGGAATGGATAAAGAGAAAAACCATAACTTAAAGGAAAAATTCAAGAAGATGTGCCAGCTGTAAAAAGATTTTCAGAGGGCTTTACCATCTTTTAATCACCACCAAACTTTATCAAATAAGGCATGTTCTTGGCCTGCATTGAAACGTGTTATTTACAAGTAGTCACTGTACTCTTTCAGGAATGATGATTCTCAATGTAGGTGATCTCCTCATTTAAATTCTTCCCAGACTTGAGTGTCTATCTTTCATTGGAATACATTTTAAATAGTAAATTTGCATATTTTTGTGAGTATACCTACATGTGCATATGCATATGTATGCATGTATGTGTATTTAAGTATTATTGTGTAATACACATATGCATGTGTGTTGACATGCATACAGTGAGAGAGAGAGAGAGAGAGAGAGAGAGAATCTTCTCATATAATGTAAGCTCCTTAAAAGTAATGATTATTTCATTCTTTGCATTTGTATTCACAGTTACTGGCACTGGGGAGGGCTAAATAAATACTTGTGACTAACTGAAGGGGAAATAGTTTGTGATCCAATGTTACAGCACAGTCTTTTCTGATAGAGCTGAAATTGTTTCACCCTGTGAGTAGGATGTATGTTTCCATGCATGTGGGTATGTAAGGATATAGATTGTATGCATGTATGTGTATATGTATATGTGTGCAATGTATGCATGTATATATTTGTATATATGGACATTGTCTTTCTGTATTGGGTATATCTATGAGTGTGTGTGTGTGTGTGTGTGTGTGTGCCAGTAAGGGGCCGATAACCTGTATTTGGAGGAGGTACTTGTCCATTCAGACTTTCATCTAACAATGACTTTTTCTCATACCCAGTAGAAGTTACAGAAGAAGCTTAGTTGGAAAATTTGTGGATATTTATTTAATGGGGGGAGGATTTATACACACATATACAAAGATGCATATATACATGCATGTGCACATACGCACAGTCATTTATACATGTGCCTATTTAGGAGTGCCCTTTGAGGGAAAGACAAGAACAAGTTTAACTTCTTGAAAAATCTCTCTTGGAAAACTTCCCCCCAGGCTAATGCACTTGCTTTCTTGCTTTATTGGCTTCCTCCATCTTTCTAGGGCATTCTCAAATAAAGCTATTGGGATATTGAAACTTGTCCCTTTCTTAGTTCCTAGTCAGAGATTGCCATTTAAACACATATATACAGACACATACATGAGCATGTGAGGTGTGGGTGTGAGGGCACTATACAGAAGAATGTAAAGAGAAAGTAAACCAAAATAATTAAAATTTGTCAGCAAGAACTATTATCTTGCTAGTTACAAACCAAATTGCTTTTGCTACACTTTAAGAACCAAGCATAGTTTATTTTTTTATGATAAAAAAAAAATTGGTTCATCATTTGAATAAACTTTGCTGATTAATTAGTTCATGTTTATGCTCTGAACATACACACACTCACAAACATGCACACACATATACACACATATATGAAAACTATACATGTATAAATATATGTTCATGCACTTTGCAGAAAATAGCAGAGCTTCATAATTGTGGATTAAATTGTTTCACGCTATGTCTAGGATAAGTAAGTCAGTTTCAACAAAAAGCTACTGCTAACTTTCAAAACAATAATATTTTAAGTGTGATGTTCTTTTATATATACACACATATAAAGTATTAAAAAATTTTCACATGATTTCTCATTTAAATAGTCTTCATGTGTTTCAACTAAATGCTGTGCATAAAGAATCGAGTTCATAAATTCTGTTAAGCACTGTCCTTAGGTTAATTATCTACTAATAATTCAAAAAATTGGTCTCAGATATAAGCTTTACCAAAGTTGTACCATCACAAAGTATGCATTGGAAGGTTTTTGTTTCTTTTTAAACCTCACAATCTCCTGACGATTCAAGGAGTAAGGATTATAGATATAATAAAATATAAATCATACCTAAAATGGTTTAAGTAATTGTATTCTCAGTCTTTAGAGAATGAAAATAAGAATTCTGAAAATAAGGTGTATAGGTTAGGTTCTGTATAAAGCTGATAACATTAATTATAGAGTAATTTAATTGGTGGTGAATTTGCAGTGCCCTCACCTTATGTAAACTTTGTTGCCAGTTAGGGTTTGAGCAGAGCACATTTTAAAGTGTAACCTATTTTTTGAACATCACATTCTCACTAACTTTCACTTCCCTTGGTTTAGAAACAAATCTGCAAATTCTGCAAACTGGGGGTTATAAAGTTTTATTCATTCTTTATTTAAAATGGGCTCAGGGTTGATAAGGGAAAGTAATTGGTATATTTTCCTAAAGAATATCTCCCTGATAGTCTTTTGAAGAGATTTTGCCCGCTAGATTTATTATAGCTATGTGATCCAATATTTCAAAAATTCTTATCATGTTAGGACCAGAGGAATCTCAATAATTATCTATGCAACACCATACAAGAGAAAAACCACTGCATTGGGGTCAGAGAGAACTACATTCAAATTCCAACACTGCTACTTACTATCTGTGCGATCTTGGGCAAAGTATTTAACCTCTACAAACCTGAGTTTCTTGTTTTAAATCTTATGATACTACCTTTGTGTTCCCTCATTTTACAGAGTAGGAGATTTAGGGCTAGAAGAGAAATTTGAAAATACCTAGTTCAAAGTCTTCTCATTTTACTGATGAGGAAATTTTACTGATGAGGAAATTGAGGCCTGAGAGGTGAAATTATTTTTTACCAAGGTCAAGAAAACAGAACTAGCAAACCCAAATCCTTTGGCAGTGAAATGAATACTCTTTCTACCATGCCACTAATGATGCATCACATTTCCATTAAGTATGAGTTCTTAACCTTTCGTGTATGTATACCACAGACCCCTTTGACTGTCTGTTGATACCTTGTAATACTTTCCCAAAATAATATTTTTAAATGCATTACACAAAACACATAGAAATATAATGAAAATCAATTCTATTCAATTATAATCACCACAATATTAAAGTATAAAGTTCACAGGTTAAGAGTCCCTACTAACAGAATGTACACGCTAGCAGTAAAGAGTTTTATAAACTTTAAAATATTATATAAATGGGAGTAATTTTAATTTAGTGAATGAAATAAATGATGACATGTTATACTTAATATGTAGAAATATGTTACTGGACATTCAACAATCAGTATTGTTGAACAATTGGCATCAAGCCATCTATTTCCAGGAACATTTGAAACTCATCAGCAGGTGCTTATAAGTTCAAAGGGAGCTAGGTAATAAAGTCTGTAGCACAGATAAAACTTGAGTTTGAATTCTGATTCAGACACTCAGTATGTTGCTGTGGATAACAGTTCAGTTCAACTTCATCACCTTCACCTTTAAATGGGAATGACTGTACCACCTACCACAAACGACTGTTATTAGAGTCAAATCAGATTTCACGTTTAAAGTTCTGTGATCTAGCCTTAAGTCTCTTGATCTGTAAAAAAAAGAGATAATAGCACCTACCTCAGAAAGCTATGAGGATGAATTGAAATGGCACATTTGATTTGCTTTTCCAACTTTATTTTTTTTTTACCTTAATAATACTTATTCCTGTACAAACCATTACAAAACTACCTTTCAGGGCTGAGGAAATTGGGTGGTGGTGGTAGTGGCTGCGTTGGTGGTAGTGCTGACAGCCAAGAACAGAATGTACAATTCCTGCCCCAATGTGCTAGCATAGCCTCTGTCTTCAATCTGCTTTCTTCTACATGGCACCCCAGACACCCTCAAAAGAGACACACCCAAGAATGCTTTATCATGTATCCCACGACCTTCATCTTGATACTTAGGAACAAGATGGCACTCTGAGTAGGTAGGGACACCTGCTCTATCCCCACTACCTCTTTGGGGCTGCCCTCCTAGGGAAAAAACAGTGTCAGCAATTAAGTGGCAGATTGGAAAGGAGGGAACCTGGAAGCAAAGTGCTTTCTCTTCTGCTACTTGAGCAGCCATTTGTTTTTTTGGTTAGTAGGGCTTTTAACCCCTCCAGACAGAAGGGATGGACGTACAAAATTCCAGTTGTAGTTAGAATGTCCATTTCCTTTTTCTGGAATCTGGGTATAAGTCAAAACTGCAGCCATAAGTTCCTTCCCAAACTAGTGGAAAATCACTTAGTAGGTGGGAAGGGACCTCACTGAGGCGAGACTGAGACATCGTCAAAGTGGGGAGGTGGGATGGGGAACAAATGGAGAAGAGGAAATGAGGCACTATAGATTTAATTTTCAGGGAGATTAGCAGCTGTAAGGGGGCAGAGAGGAGGGAATGAATCTGATCCCCTCAGGAGTGGGATGATCCCCCTATCCCTTCCCTGCCAATCACAGCCTTGGGAAGAAAGAGGTATTGGAAGGACAGGGGAGCAGGGGTCTGGGAGAAGTCTTTGCCTATCCTGATAGAGCAGAGTTCTGGAGTCATTAGTTCCCAACCCACACCTGCCCAGAACCAGAAATAGAACGGAAAATAGAGGGCATGAGGTCAGAAATAGAATCCTAAAATGTCTGGATTGGAAGAGACCATAGAGATCATTGAGTTCAAACGCTTCAGTTTACACAGGAAGCAAATGAGACACCATAGAAGGAAAGTCACTTGCCCAGGTCCAGTAGCTAATTAGCAGCAGAGTTGAGAATAGAACCCAGAGTCTCAGTCCAGGGATGCCCTTTAGCATACAATCATTTCTCTCCTTTTCTTCCCATTTTGAGTTCCAGAAGATGGGGAGAAGCAAACACTTCCAAGTTGCATGGAGTGAAGAAAAAGGCCCCTGGAGAGGGCAGGGCAACAGAAATGCTAAGGATTGTACTTGGCTCTCTCATTAGGCCAGGACAAAAGGAACTCAGCTAGCAGAGAGAAGGAGCAGCTGTGTCCTGCTTCACTTTGAGAACTTGCTGAGACAGCAGGCCCAGGTTTCAGTGGGCAGGAGCATTGAGACCATTCAAAGTGGTTTGCGACTGTGGCAAAGGGCATGTTATGTCCCTCCTCTCTCAGCTCTTGGTCTCTGGGCCCAGGACTTCCTCTAAAGTCAACTGGAAAAAAAAATGGAAGATTTTTTGTTTTGTTTTGTTTTGTTTTGTTTTCTGGTGTCTCTTTAGAGAGAAACACCTTAGGGCCAAAGAAATCAGAACTAAGGCCTCATGAGGAAGGTCACGTCCTTGCCTTCTAATTAACTCAGAAATGAGATCATAGCCAGATTGGCTGAAGGATACCCCAAGACCTTGATTTATTAGGAAATGCAACCCAGACCCTGTTTAGTTAAGATATGCCTCTAAGACCCTGATTGGCCAAAAAATACCCTCAAAATGCCAAATAACCTGGAGATCCTGCCCTCCAGGCCTTGAATTATTAGAAGAGGTTACAAGATCAATTAGCTGAGATATTGATTGATCAGCAGGATTCTCCTGAGTCCCAACTGGTCAGGACCTACCCCCTATACCCTGATTGTCCAGGAACCTACCCTCTGAGCCCTGAATGTCCAGGAGATACCCTTAAGTCCAGGAAGGATGGGAGAAAGTAATATTGTAGGCCCTAGACCAGGAGAAGAAAACCCTCTTCTCAGTGATGAAGTGGTGGTGATTCCCCCTGCGGCTACACTCATTTTGGATGTAGGTGACACATTCATCTGGCTTCTTGGACTCATAGTAGTAACAGGGCATCTGGTGGGGCTGGGGCCACTGGCTGCAGTAGTTGGGGGACACCATCCCGTAGACGTGGACTCAGTCACATAGCTCCACGGCAATTACCATGGTGAACCAGCCTGTGCTCAGGCAGGATCGAGACGTCCCCCTGTCTTTGCCTGTCTCACCCCGAAAAAGGTCATCAAAGTGGCGCATTGGGGTGGGTAAGACAGCATAGTCGCCCATGTTGGGGAAGGCAAGACCCATGCGCTGGATGATGCGAAACCCGCTGCCATTGGGTTTCTGCATTTTGCTGGGAGGTCCCCGGAAGATGAACACAGTCTACGGTGTCTTATTGACAAACTCCTGGGCCGTCGTAGGACAAAGTACATGCTGGAGTGAGCCACAAGCAGAAAAGTGGTCTTGCTACCCACGTCCACTTCATAGCCTGTGGTGGGTGCATCATTCATACATATGGCACACTCTGCCCGTTCAATCTCTAGTCCCAGCTTCGTGCCCAGAAGGAGGCTTGAGGTGGTGATGATCGCACACTGGTGACAGTGAGAGGTGAGTGTCTTGTTGCCAAGGACTGGGACATAGTTGTCAGCTATGGCCCACTTCTTCAGGTTGGGTGCATGGTGGAAACGACCTCGAATAGAACTATAGGGGAAGACGTCATTGACTCTGTTGGAGCTGTAGTGGATGAGGAGGGTGATGAGTGCAAACAGGGCCCTTAGCACCACTGATCATTGGCCCTTATTTTTATTCATGTCTCTCCAGCAAATCTTGGGGTAGGAACAGCCTTCCGGTCACCCGGGGAGGGGAAAAAGGGTTATCACACCTCCCCGGGTGGGGGCCCATACCTGGTCCCTTTCAAATGGCGCTGAAGCTGGGCCCCCAGCAACCCTGCAGCTCGGGAGCCACTTCTGGCCCAGGCCCGGCTGCAGCCAGAGCCGGAGCTGGAGCCGGAGCAGGAGCCAGGAGCCAGGAGCCAGGAGCCGGAGCCCAAGCCTGAGCAGCGTGAGGTCCCAGCGCAGCCCAGACTACCGCTTTTCTAACTTTAAATAGTTAATTGTTCTTTATTACTAATTGCTATTTTTTCATGAAATCAATTTTAGTTATTTGGACCATTTAGAGATGACATGCTAACCATCATATCAGTATCACACTTTAACTGCCTGAGCTATGCTCCCCCCACCAGAAGATAAATGTGATTTTTTCTGACTATAGCCTAGAGATGACAAGAGATCATTCGCACTCAGATGACAATTGAATATTTGATAAAGTAACTATGTCATCTAGATAGACTCAAGAGATTCTGAATCTGTTTAATTAATATTTTAGCTGACAATCATCTTTCTGACTCATTATTTTGTAGATCAAATTTACCTCAATAGACCAGTTTAAATATCTTTATAAGTACCTTTAAAAAAAGCACAGCACAGAGGTGGTAATACTATATTAGCTATCATCACAGGTTGTTTTAATAGGATTTAAAATTACATAGTAGATAATTTTCTGCAAATGTCAGAATTTGTAGTTGATTTTCTATTTTACTCCACTGTCTTTAGGCAAAATTTCTTGTATAGTAAGTTTTTAGAGCATGGATGTCATTTTTTATTTGGATCAAAACAATTAGATGCTGAATTATCTAGTGGGCAGAAAGTACAAGATTCAGATTGTGAGGACCAGAGTTCAAAACTTGATCTACCTATTATTGCTTTCATGATCATTTGCAAGTCAGTTTTCTTTCTCAGATTTTTCATTTACAAAATGATGGAGTTGATCCAACAGACTGATAAGGCTTCTCCCTCCTCCGAATCCTATAATCTTAAGATTTGTCTCTCTATATGCATCAAATTAACCAGAAAATCCAAGCAATTTTCCATCCACTTTGTGGGCTGTGTAGACATAGCCATTACCAATTCATGAAAATGCTTTGGCACTGCAGGTATTTTGACTCTTGTGGGTTTACAAGGACAAAGTTTATCCAGGAGTAGAAAAGTAACAGTAAGATTTATTCAGTTGCAAATCTTATCATTTGGATAGAAAAACAAAACAAAACAAAACACATATGCATTGGGATAAATTATATGGACTTGTGATTAGGCTAAACCAATTTGCTTTTTAAGTTTTCCATCTCCCCTACAGCTGAATAAACCTTATTTCTGTGCATAAGTGGAAGAGACCCATAATAGTGAAACTTTATTGCATTTCTTCCTTCCTCCTGTCCTCCCTCCCTTCAATCTCTCTTTCCTTCCTTTCTTTTTTTTATTTTCTTTTAAATTTGGTAAAATTGGGTCAGGAATTCCAGACTGCTTTTCCCCTGGAAATGTTATTTGTTTGCGGAGTTTGTCTCTGAAGCACTTGGGAGAACTTACCTCTTTTGTTAAGGGTTTCAAGCAAATCTAAACATCAAAAAAAAGATAAGAGATCAAGGATGTTCCTTGTGTAACAGTACGTATTACAAAAACAAGCCCAAACAAAACAAAACAAATTCATAAAAATAAAAAAATCAGGAAATTTCTCAACAGTACCTCCTTGAGTCAGAATACTCACCCATTAGCAGAAGTTGTGAGTCAATCAAAGGGCATATGCAAAGGAGAAGTGGATAAATACCATGTTCAAATTGATTGGACAGTAGTATGCTCTCATGGAAAATGAACATGATATGAATAGGGTAAGTTAAAACTCTGCATCTGCCCATCCCAATGTTCTAATAGGCCCTGAAATTTATCAGGAAATATTTATTACAAACTATACATATTCACTTGTTAGCTGTGTGACTTCGAGCAAGTCACTTAACCGCAGTTGCCCTCCAAAAAAAAGAAAAAGAAAACAACCAAATTAAACATATCTCTGCAGAGTAATCCCTTTCTTAATGTGCCGTGCATCTATATATATATATAATCAATGTGAGGTTTTGTTTGTTTTCACTTTTCAGCTGGTAGGGTGCAGGAGGAAGCAACGAATAATTTATTTTATTGAATTATTTGGATTTTCATAGGAAATATAATTATAAACTTAGAGCTGGAAGAGTTAACAGACATCTCCCTCACTTTATTGGTAAGGAAACTGAGGCCTCTAGAAATCATATGAATTACTCAGGGCCAGGGAAAAAGAGTTTTTATTATTCATACTTCAATCTCAAAGAGAATGAATAACATCAAAGGGTATTGTTTTGACTTGGATTTGAATTGGATTTAAATCAGGAAGTTATGCAGAACTGTCAACCTTACTCTCTTCTACAGAGTCATTGCAGTCCAGTGGCAAGACAAAATTCAAGATGAGTGGTGATGGCCCAAGATGCAGTGGATAATCTTGGCCTGTGTTAAAATCTTCCCCAGCCTTCTGTTTGTTTGGAAAACAATGACCAAAGAGGAATAGTGAGTGTAGGAGAAATTATTTGAATCCAGGTCCTCTGATTCCAAACCTCCACTGTTACCAATGCCCATTTGGTGAACAGAACAGAAATAAAAGCTTTGCAATATTTAAATATTCTATTGCAAGGCAATTCATTGGCAATATCTACTTTTCAAGCCTTTGTTTAGCTTAACATAAGCATACTGATAGTAGTACTTCTTGGCCTCCCAAACAATCAATGGAGTAGTAGAAAGAAATGGCTCTTTATTTCAATGTACATTCATATTTCTGATTTATTTTATGTTTTGTTCTGTTTCTCTTATTTTTGGTTCTTGGATAATTGTATGAGGAATTTTCATTGAAAGATTTAAGAACTGGAAGTTTATAATCAGTAGATAGTCATCTTTCTTTATCCTTACTTCCATGTTTGTGTTGATCATTGTTACCAAAGTAGATATGTTGAATTTAGTAGCAAAGGGATTTTTAAAATCACTAATCCGTATAATGTGGACCTTTTGAGATTTAAGTAAAAAAATATCTTTGATACTAAATCTAGGTCAAAAAATCTGCAGATTCCAATGAACAAATATTGGTTACTTATTCCTGAGGAAGGTATAGGTATAGCATTATTTTCGAAACCACCACTAGGTACATGGATTGAAATAGCCTCATCTTTAGTTTTAAAAATGTACTATTGTTGTTTTTGTCCCCTGTTGGAGTTTTATCATTGCCCGGTTGATACTGAATCAGAAATAGATGACAGTGGGCTAAACTATTATTCTACTTACAGCTACAGCTACAGCTGTGCCATCCTGTCTCTGGAAAATTTATTCTTGGAAAAGCAACATGTGCATGTCTTTGGAAAGGTAAATGAGTCCTTGTAGTTTTCTTGAAAATCTCAAGCAAACCATGGAACCCAGAGCCCTAAGAACAAAATAGTCTAACTTTTCTTTTGGATTATAGTGGTGCCATCGACAACTTAAAATATGATGGCAATACTGCAGTTCATTCCTATCCTTTGATATTTTTAGTGGTTTATTTTCTTCCCCTGAGTGATAATAATAATGTTGGGTTTAGCCCAGTTTTCTCATCCCCCAATTTCACTTTAATATTAAGTAAATGTTGAAAAACAAATGCTTGTTTCTATATCTATATATGAATATAAAAGATAATATATGTAGCTAGTTGAAAAGGTGTAAGGGAAGAAAAAAGATAAATTTTCAATTAAACTAAAATCAGTCCACCACTAAATATTTACCAAGTTCTTAAAATATACAAAATATTGTGCTGTGGGAAGTTAAGGGAGAGGGGGAAACTCTAAAGGGGAGAAATAGGCAACAAACTAATCACCACATCCAACTATTAGTTAAAGTTTAAGTTTACTTTCTAATGTAGTATGAACAAATCTTAGATACGGACATAACTTACATCCTGTTGTCCTCATCAATGACATTTCACAATAACACATAGGTTTGTTACAACTGAACCTCACCCTTGTTCAGTTTGGCAGGAATTTGTTAAGTATCTACCATTACAGACACAAATAAAACTAAAGAAAAAAAGAAAGTATCTCTGCCCAAAAGCACTTATCGCCATCCCTTATGAAGATTAACAAGGAAGATTTAAGTGTGGTGGTAACTTATCTGATCCAATGAAGAAGCCCCACTGGCATTTACCCACCTGAACCGTAATCTGGGTATCATACATCCCAGCTATAGAATTACTCTCATGAAAGGAACTGTACTGTCCTCTATATTGTTTTGTCAAAGTAACCAATAAGTAAAACTAGGTCATCATATTAAATGATATCCTTTAAAGTATGCAAAGTTTAGGTAGGCAGTTTAATATTAAGAAAAATAACACTAAGGATAGAAGCAAACTATTGGAGTTCAAATTATGTCTCTGATGGTTAATACCTATGTAGCACTGATTCATCCATTTAGCTTCCTGGATTTCAGCTTCTTCATATGCAATATAATGGAGTTGGAATAAGTGACTTCCAAGGTTCCTTCCAGATCAACAATGATCTTTTAAAAGCAACTTTTATGAACCATTGATTAGAATGTACAGCACATGCATGATGACACTGGAGTCTTATGATGATCTCATAGAATAGGTAGTTCAGGATTTTTTCTTACCATTTTGTAGATGAGGAAACTAAAGCTCAATGAAGCTAAGATTTGTCCAGTGTTATACATCTACGAAATATCAGAGAGAGAATCTGAACACAGGAATTTCTGATTTTTAATTTTGGCACTATTTCTACTATACGGAATTTCTTTTGTCTTCACTAAGGAATCATTTCTTTATCACTGTCTATGCAATAGGTAGCATGGTACAGGCAAACTATTCAGTATTCCTTCTGGTTAGATTATCATCTTTGCTGAGCTTTCACTCAATTAAAAAAAAATCCTAGAAAACTGGAAATTGGTTATAAAACACTAAAATGGAGAAGTCACTGAAAACTGAGAGGCTGGCTCAAAGAGAAGAACTGGTTAAGTTCAGAGAATCTGATTGGACTTTTGCATAAAGAGAGTAAAAGGGAACGTGAATAAGGAGAAGTGAGGCTTCATCACATGAAACAGTTTGTGAACTGGGAGAATTCACCATTTATATTTACTTGCAGAATATTTCCAAAAGTGACACCTATGATTGACCCTAATGTTAATTCTTGAAAAGGCTATGATTTTCACAACTCTGGGTCTGAGTTAAGTCAGGTATAAAATAAGGTAGGTGAACTATATGATTTCTAGAGTCCTGTTCAGATCTAAATTTATGAATTACTGACCTGTATACGATGATATGCTTCTGCATAATAAGAGAAGCATAACATCTATCTTACTCCTTCATCACTGGTGGCATCCTAATAAAGCTGCCCCCATCCCCAATATTTGAACTTCATCATAGGTCTCACTTTATAGCAGGCCCACTGTATCTACATAGGCCCTCCAACCCTGCCAATATCCTAACTTCTTCATATATGCCTCACTGCTCACTGGAAAAATAGGTGTATCCCTGAACTCTTAGTTCCCACAGAAACAGCAGGTGTGTCCATGTGATGGGAACCCAGCTACTGCCTCTACCTCCTTGCTGCCTGTAACAGTAATTAATTTAGTAGGTACTTAGAACTAAAGGCTAAGTACTTCTGTGAAAGAAACAAAAGGTGTAAACTCTGTCTCCTGTTGCTGACATAACAGGAAGGGGTTGGCTGAGACAGGAAGCCAATGTGAGTGTATATATTAGAAGAGTTCCAGAGCCAGAGAATCAGAATCAAGAATTCTCCTCCTGGTGGCTCCTGGTAGAGGGAGCCGAATTTTCACAGCATTTAGAAGCTGGGCTGGGCTGCTGGACTGAGAACTGAGTTGGAGTTTTCTATGAGACCAGAATCTGGTAAAGGATGAAGTTGCCTGGAAGGCTGCCTGGAAGGCTGAGATTTCTTCTGGGTCCTAGGGCCAGTCAAACTGTTGGAGGACTGAAGAAGCATGACCAGATAAGATTTTGTTTGTTTGTGGCTTGGTTGATGCTTGAGTTCCTGGCAACAGAAGTGGTGAAGGTGTTGAGATGTGCTGGACCCTGTGAACTTCAGTGTGTAATAAGAACTGCCAGAGGACTGGACAAGGACCTGGGAGCTGTCTGCTTCTGAATCCAGGTGACAGTTTGGTGGATTCAGGTAAGAGTTGGGACCATGGAAGGGGATCCAAGGAATCTGAGAGGCCACCCTGAGTCAAGATGAAGAAAAGGCCTCTCCTGGGATATAGAATGCCAATGAAATTGAAGTTTACTAGACACTGAGGGGTGGAGTGTTTGTGTAATTTTCTAATGATTGAATTGAGTGACCAATGATGCTTAGTGACTGATTGCTAGATAAGTGACTCATTAAGTTAATCTATAATTGTCCCATGAGTAGAAGATTGATTATTGTATTGTGGAATGATTGAATGATTAAGTAAGGAGGGTTTCCCCCTTAGGGAAACCAGATGATTATTCTTTTGTTCTTTGTTATAAATACTGTGGCCCTTTAGTGAAAACTATGTGGCCATTCTAATGTTAATCTGTTGCGAACACTATATCGTGATTTTCTGTGATAAGATGTATTGTCGTCAATATTATATTGTGATTTGTAGTGAATGTTTGCCTTGATTTGTAATGAAATAAATGGAATGTTCACTATACTGTGTAATCAGAACTTAAAAGCTGTTCACAGTAGCATTCTTTCAGGAAGCTGCTCATGTGTGGCATTACACTGCCCCCAGACCCATTCCCACAGAAACAGGTAACTGTATTCTTGTACTCAACCACAATCACATCATCTATCTAGCCCAAGACAGGACCACAATACCTACCTATCTATCTTAACCAGACAGAACCACAATAGCTAACCAACTGGAGCATCATGATCAAAATGTTTAACCACCAAATCATGAATAGGACCCCTTCTCCATTACCTAATCCCTTAACAAACCCCTCCTGCCTTTTTAATATTCATGATTTCTATTATGTAATTGCATCTTTACCTTATAGAAATCCATCTTGCTTTCTCTGAAGCTGCTGGTTCCGCTTGGAACTTAGCCTACGTCATAAGAGGCATCAATCTCAATAAATGCCTATACTTGAATTAGAGGGAGTCTGATTGTGAATTCTTTGAGACAGTTCTGTCACAACACATCATGAAACCCCAACAGTTTGTGGGTGGTCAGAGCCCCCACCTCAACAGTTTTTGGCATCCCTGGCTTTAAACTGTAACATCATCATGTACTATCTCTCTAGTAGCTCCAAAATTGTGCATTTGAGTGTGCATGTTTGATGTTTCTTAATGTTCACCCATCTCTATATCACTCAATTTCAAACATTTCTGTGGTACTTTGTCAGATGATTTTTGAAACTATTAATGCAACTGAAACTATTAATGCAAATGTAAAATCTTAGAAACCATTCTTTTCCCAAAACAAGAGTTATGAAAATGAACCTCCTTAAATTCCTTTGAATAGCTGAGGGACTATTAATTCGGAAGAATGAACATATTATAAAACTTGGATACAGTCTTGTTTTGTTTTGCTTATTTTTTTGTTTGATTTCTATTATTTTTATAAGAGAAATTTCTTTGAGAGGGACGTTACTCTGGAATATGTAGGTAATGGAAAAACAAGGATGATAATACCATATATTATTAATAGAGAGTCTAAATTCATCCATGCATCCCTTCTCACTCTCACTCCCCAAAAGGGGGAAAAAATTAAATAAAAGACATAGGAACTAATGCAAAAAGAAGAAAGCAGAACCAGGTAAACAATTTATACAATAAAAAAATTGTTTTGAAAAACAACTTTGAGAGATTTTGGAACTCTGATCAGGATTTAGAAATAATGACTAACCATAATTCCAGAGAACTTAGGATGAAATATATTATTCATAGAGAAATAATGGTCTCAAAGTGTAAAGTGAAGCATGAACATAGATATAGTTATAGATTAGACATAGATATATATAAATATAGATATTACATAGCTATAAATAATGCAGAGGCATAGAGCACTTTGCCTGGAATCAGGGAGATCTGAGTTCAAATTCAGCCTCAGACACTTAGATGTATGAACCTGGACAAGTCATTTAACCTCTGATTGTCTAACAAAATGGATCCAATTGGTCCACTGGAGAAGGAAATGACAAACCATCACTATATCTTTGCTTAGAAAACCCCAAATGGAATCACAAAGGACTGGATGTGACTGAAACAAATGAATAACAAAAACATATGTATCTATATGCATATATGTATGTATTTGGGCATGATTAAATTTAGAATTTGCTTTGCTTATTCATATATATTTATAATAGCCTTTGTTTACTTGCTTTCTCAGTGGGAACTGGGGGGAGAAAGTGGAAAGGAGAGAATGTGAACCTGAAAATAAAATGAAATTTAATTTCAAAAAAGAAAAAGAAATTATGAAAGATGATACATATATAGTTATGAAATACTTTTATATGACCAAGATTTCATGATTCCCCTTATTTTTAAGGACAAAGGAAATATGTGTTATTTCTTTCATGGTTTCTCATAATAAAATACTACATCCTTTAGAAGATTGACTTCATGACAATGGCCTTCAGTATCACATCTCTAATAACTTCCTCCTCATTTCTCTAATTCATTGTAATGGTAATTAATATGAATCTGAAGACCCCTTTTTGTATTGGCAAGTAAGTAGGTACTTAGCCCTTAGTAATTAATCAAGCCTCTGTGAAAGAAACAGAAGGTATGAACTTCTGTCTCCTTTTGCTGACATAACAGGAAGGGGTTGGCTGAAACAGGAAGCCAATGCTGTGTGTATATAAGAAAAGCACCAGAGAGGCACAGTCAGAATTGTTGAGACCAGAATCTGGTGGCAGAATCTGTTCTGCTGGGGAGAGAGAGAGAGAGAGTTTCTCTCAGCAGCATCAGGAGGCTGGGCTGCTACTGCTGAACTGAGAACTGAGTCAGAATATTCTTCAGACAAAAATTGTGGAGACTGAAGTTGCTGCCACCAGGAAGGCTGAAGAGGAACCCCGCCTGCCCCTCCTCAACCCATTCATTCCTGGTTGGAGAAAACAATTTTGATTTTGAAAACATGGGAGGAGGGATTTTCATTCTGGGAGCCAACTGAGATTTCTTCTGGGTACTAGGACAAGCCGAACTGCGGGAGGACTGAGGGAGCATGGCTATGGTGCTAGTATTCTGTTTGTCTGTTTTGGTGTTGTTTTACCACAATCGTCTGCTGGTGAAGGACACTGTTGTTGTTGCAGAGGTTCTGTAACCTTGCTGTTGGCTTGGAAGCCCTGAAGAAGGATTTTCTTGTTGTATATTTACAGAAATCCTGAAGAGGGTCTTGCTGATGTTTTCAGGGGTCCTGAGACCATTCTGCAGGCAGAGAGTGAATTGATGAGGACACTGACAATGTATATTGTGGCTTTGTTAAGCTTTGTCTCCCCAGGAGCAGAGATTGCTGAGAACTTGCCTCGGGTCAGGATGAAGAAAAGACCTCTCCTTGGGTATTGAATGCTGTGATGATAAAGTGGTTTATTAGTGACCTGGGGTGGAGGGTTTGTGTATTTTCTAATGATTATACTTAGTGATTAATAATACTTAGTACTTGATTGCTGAATAAGTGCTGATTGAGTTAACTTAGTTGCTCCATGAGTGGAAGACTTTGACTATTATACTTTGAGATGACTGAATGACTGAGTAAGGAGGCAAACCTCCTCAGGGATACCAGATGATTGTTCTTTGTCCTAAATATTGTGACCACTTTGGTGAAAACTATGTGGCCATTGTAATGATAAGCTGTTGTGAATACTATATTGTGATTTTCTATGATAAATTGTAATATTGTGAATGTTGTACCTTGATTGTCTGTGAATGTTTTGCTTTGATTTGTTATGTGATAAATAGTGTTCACTATACTGTGTAATCAGAACCTTAAAAGTAGCATTCTTCTGGAAAGCTGCTCATGCATGGCATTACATTCATTAATTGTGCAACATTATGTATATATGCCTTATCACCTCATTTGATTATAAGTATCATGAAGGTAGGAATGTAATGTACCTAAACTGTTTAACTAATGTTGATATAAATCATAAAATAGGGAGATGTGTCAGTTTTTATTTGAAATCTTCCTTTCTCCCATTCAAATGATTCAGTGTGTGTTTACAGAAGTTGTGTCAATATTATTCCATGCAATACACTTTAAAAAGTAAAACTCTAGAACATCTGATTATCACTAGCTTGAGGAATTTTTTGAAGAAAAGGAAATTAGTGCAAATTATTCAACAAGCAGTTATTTTGATTGATAATAATAAAGTTGATTGATTGAAAATGTTAAAAAAAATGAAATTACTGTAAATTGTAACACACTTTAAAAATACTCACCTGAAAGGAGTATATTATAATCTACATTGAAATAGTCAATGTATCAGCATGAGGAAAGAGAAAATGTGCTTTAAAAGCAGTGAAGCTGTTATTTCTATTTGTTTCTGAGACTAAAAGACATATAAGAAGATAGAAGAAAAATATCCTAATTCATTATTCTTTCCTTATAATTTAAGAAGTTAAAAGTTTGTCCATTTAGATCAAGAAAATATCATAATTTTAAAAATTAATACCATTGTACTTCCTAGGTTTTTGAAATAGGAGACATAATCCTTCATCCCTCCAATGCCTTAGTCTTTGTCAGAATAGTAGGTCTTGGAAAAGGGATCAACAGTTAATCATGTGACTATTGATGGGATAGTTTTCTGGTAGTAATAGAACTAGCCCTTATCAATTTGAAATATCCATCCTTTTAAAGAGGATACTTCTTCTCAGTGACCCTCCCTCCTCACAAATCTGATACAGAGCTTGGAATGGAGGAAGTTATCAGTAAACCGGAAAGCAGGAACTAAACTTGAAGACTATTTGATGAAGGCACACAAATCTTTCCCTTAGCTTTCTTTTCTCTTCTGTTGGGTAGAGAAATCTCTTTCAGCAGCAGTCCTATTGGTCTTTCTTTTGAAGTAATATCAGGAGTGTCTTCATTTGTAAACCATAGTTTCTCTAAAAACACTTTATTTAACCATAAACCATAAAAACCTCTTTCTCCATAAACACTTTATTCCTCCTTCCTCTCCATTCATTCTAGGTTTTCCAAAATGATCTCATGAAAGGAAATGCAATTCCATACTCTAAAAGGATGTAAAGGGATCCTTATTTTTGAGGTTACTAATAAGAATTTGTGCAGCTAGATGTTGAAATGAATAAATTGCTAGGCCTGGAGTCAGAAAGACTCATTTTCCTGAGTTCAAATCTGGTCTTAGACACTTGCCAGATGTATGACGCTGGGAAGTCACTTAACCCTACTTGTCTCAGTTTTGTTATCTGTAAAACAAGTTGGAGAAGGAACCACTCACTTTCTTTGCCAAGAAAACTCCAAATATGGTCATGAAGAGTAAGACATGATTGAAAAATGACTAAACAACAATTAAGAATCATACTTATCTATATAGCTATAACTATATATAACAATAACTATAACTATATATGTATGTATATATGTGTGTGTATATATGTGTATGTATCTATTTCTAAGAGTTATTTTTGTGATTTCAAAGAACTTGAAACAAAGTGGTTCCTCCTTATCAGGGAATGTCTGAATAAATTATAACATCTGGATATATGAGGATACTATTGAGATCTAAGAAATTATAAACATGATGGTTTCAAAGTAATCTGGAAAGACTTCTCTGGTTTCTTTCAAGTCTAAAATAAAATTCCACCTTCAGTTGGAAGACGTGCCTTTCCTTGGTTAATTATTTCCTATTTATTCTGTATATAGTTTATTTGAACATATTTGTCTATCGTCTCTCTCATTAGACTGTGGAACCCTTGAGGACAAGGATTGTCTTTTGCCTTTCTTTATATCCTCATTAAACACAGTATCTGACTCATAGAAAGTCTTTTTTATAAATCAACTAACCTTTAGTTTTCAAGATTCATTTTTTTTTTTGAGCAGCAGGACCAAAACATTGTATTTACTGCAATATTATAAGAACAATCAACTCTGAAAGACTTAAGAATTCTGATCAGCACAATGACCAACCACAAAGCCAAAATATTCATGATGATACTTGCTATCTCCAGACAGAGAAGCTAGATGGACTCAAGTCAAAGCATACTTTTTTCTTTCTTTTATCCATCTCTTTCTTCTTTTCTTTCCTTCCTTCGTTCCTTCCTTCCTTTCTTTTATTGGACATAGCTGATGTGGAAATTGTTTGTATCACTATAGATATTTGTAATAGGCTTTGTTTTCCTTGACTTTTCAATGGATGAAGGAAATGGAAGAGGAGGGAGAGAATTTCATCTTATGATTTCTTTTCCGTGTTTATCTTCTCATGCTTCTTGTGTTAGAGTGTCAAACTTTCTTTTGAGTTCTGGTTTTTTCAGCAGGAATGTTTGAAAGTCCTCCACCTCATTGAATGACCATATTTTCCCCTGGAATACTATGCTCAATTTTGCTGGGTAGGTGATTCTTGGTTTTAATCCAAGCTCACTTGATCTCCGGAATATCATATTCCAGGCCCTTCGATCCCTTAATGTAGCAGTTGCCAGATCCTGGGTTACCCTAATTGTGTTTCCACAATATTCAAATTGTTTCTTCCTGGCAGCTTGCAATACCTTCTCCTTGATCTGGGGATTCCGGAACCTGGCTA
>CM053586.1:123596689-123613946 GCA_028646515.1 Pseudochirops corinnae
GTTTATTTAAATTTAAACTATCTTGTACAATGAGAATATCTAGCAAACATCTTCCTTCTTGATGCAAAAGTATTATTCTTTGAGCTATTAATAGATCAAATGATTCTAGAAAGCAATTGGGAACGATTTAGGAAAAATAACTAAATTGCCTGTGTCCTCCAAACAAGATATACACTGCTATAGCACCAGAGAAAAGAGGAAAATATTCTATCTGTACAAAAATATTTATATCAGCTTTTTTGTAGTATCAAAAAAATGGGAACTAAGTGGATGCCCATAAATTGGTTGAACAAAGTATAGTATATGAATGTAATTGAATACTATTGTGTTATATGAAATGCTGAGGAAGATGATTTCAAGAACTCATGGAGTTTCATGACCTGATGGACCTATCTGTTTTCTTTGATTTCTTTAAAGCAGTGGCTCTCAACCTTCCTAATGCCACGACCCTTTAATATTCATATGTGTGCGTATCTGCATGTGGGCAGATCGCCTGGAAATGGATAGAGGAGCGGTGTCTCCGTTCCTAAGACCATTGGAAATATGTGTTTTCCTATGGTCTTAGGTGACCCCCAAAGGGTCGTGACCCACAGGTTGAGAACCAGTGCTTTAAAGAATCATTGACATCATATTGGCTGAGTGTATTAAACAAGATGATAGAAATGCCAATACCCAATTACGGTTCCCCATAACTGCAAAGTGGTATTCTCAGGATACAGAGTCCCCTCTGTAGTATGCCGTGGATAACATTTCTTTACTTTGCAACTGAAAGTGGTCATTGCACCTTTAGTTTCTTTTATTCAGGAGATTAAAGAAAAAGAGCCTATGAATTCCCAGCACATATGGAGGTCCTTGAACAAGAATAAGGTCACCTGGCACTCTTCTCTGGGAATATTACATAGTCCAAATATATTTCTACATAGAAATGCTTCCCATGGTTGTGAAAAAAAATAATATTTTGATTATCTCTCAGAAAGTTCCACTAACAAATGGATAAACAATCTGGACAGGAACTGGAATGTAGAAGTGGAGAAAAAAGTTAATTTTCAGCTCCACTTAGTCCAGAAGAAATAATAGAGTGCTTTTCCAGGGAAATTCTCAGATATCCCCACTTCCGCAAACATAGGAACCAACTCACAGAGCATAAGAACATAGAGAATAATAAAAAATACTCTTCTTAAATTCTTTACTCTTGAGCTGAACTGTTTGGAACTATGCTATCAACAAGGATGTTGGGAAACAATGAGCAATGGGAACAATGTGTCTAGGGGCCGGGGTAGGCTGTAAGTTTTCCTGGTGATTTTTATTTCTGTGTGTCTTTGTATTTTGATAGTATCTTCTTTTCTGGGAAAGATCATGGGACAGCGTGTTCACTGTTCTCTCAATTATTTATCAAATGTTTATATGCGATTGGCTATATTTGCTATCTCGTTAAGAGCTGGAACTCCAATAGTAAGGTAGTTCAGTATCTCTAAAATGAGCATGGTAAATGACACTGTATTGGGTGAATACATCTTGTAATACCAGCAGAAGTTATATTTTTAAATATATTATTTTCTTCAGTGAGCTTTTGAAATTCCCTTTCTGTCTGCCCAAATCTGCTTTTTAAGGCACTCATTAGATTTTTGGACCTCTTTTGCCATTTAAGTTAGTCTATGTTTTAAGGTGCTATTTTCTTCAATAATTTTTGTGGTCTCCTTTAGCAAACTGTTGACTCATTTTTCATGATTTTTTGCATCACTCTCTTTTCTCTCCCCAATTTTTCCTCTACTCTTCTTACTTGATTTTCAAAAATCATTCTTTTTTTATTTTTATATTTATTTTAATTTACAACATTTATTTCCACAAGATTTTGAGTTATAAATTTTCTCCTTGTCTTTACGCTACCAGCAACCCAAAACAGCAATCCCACTGAATATCCCCTCCCACAATCTGCTCTGTCCTATGTCCTCCCCCATTCCCTCTCCAACTTTCCAGCAGGCCAAGATGGATGTACATACCCCAGTGCCTGTATATCTTATTTCCTAGTGCATGTAAAATAATAATAATAATATTTTTTAAACATTGGATTTTAAAACTTTAAATTTCAGATTCTTTCTCTTCTTCCCTCATCACTCGCCCTTACTGGGAAGATAAGCAATTCAAAATAGGTTGTATATGTGTAGTCATGCAAAACATTTCCATAGTGGATATATTGTGAAAGACTGACAGTATTTCCCTCCATCCCATCCCACTCCCCACTTGTTCTATATTCTACTTTGACTCTGTCCCTTTTCAAAAGTGTGTGCTTCTAACTACCCTTGCCCCCAATCTTCCCTCCCTTCCATCATCCCCCTTCTTATCCCCTTCCCGCCTCCTTTACTGTAGGATAATATACTCCATTTAGTGTGTATGTTATTCCCTCCTTAAGCCTAATTCAATGAGAGTAAGGTTGACCCACACCCTTTTGCCTTCCTGTTCTTCCCCTCCATTGTAACAGTTTTCCCTTGCCTCTTTTATATGAGATAATTTATCCTATTCTGTCTCTGCCTCTCTCTGCTCATTATATTTCTCTCACCATTAATTTTATTTTTTAAAATATCATCCCTTCCTATTCAATTGACACTGTGCCTTCTGTCTATGTATACCTACCTATCTATCTATCTATCTATCTATCTATCTATCTATCTATCTATTTATCTATCCATATACACACACACATATATATACACACACATACGTATACATAGACACACACACACACACATACACACACACACACATATATATTAATATTCCTTTCAACTATTCTCATACTGAGAAAACTTTCATAAGTTACAATTACCATTTTTCCATTTAGGAATGTAAATAGTTCAAATTTGATAAGTTCCTTATGATTTCTTTTCCGTTTACCTTCTCGTGTTTCTCTCCCTTCTTGTATTTGAATGTCAAATTTTCTATTCAGTCCTGTTTTTTTCATCAAGAATGCTTGAAAGTCCCCTATTTCGTTGAATGACCATATTTTCAACTGAAGAATTATACTTAGTTTTGCTGGGTAGGTGATTCTTGATTTTAATCCTAGCTCCTTTGACTTCTGGAATATCATATTCTAAGCCCTTTGATTCCTTAACAGAGAAGCTGCTAGATCTTGTGTTATCCTGATTATGTTTCCACAATATTGAAATTGTTTCTTCTTGGCTGCTTGTAGTATTTTTTCCTTGATGTGGGAACTCCAGAACCTGGCTACAATTTCCGAGTAGTTTTCTTTTGGGGATCTTTTTCTTTTTCTTTTCCATTTCTCTTTCTTTCTTTTTTGTTTTTTAGGGTTTTTTTCAACATTCATTTCCACAAGATTTTAAATTACAATTTTTTCTCACATACTTTCCCCTATCGTCCACACCAAAATAGCAAGCCTACTGAATACCCCTTCCCCCAGTCTGTTCTCTCTTGCATCCTCCACCTTCACCCCTTAACATGCTAGTAGTACAAGATGGATTCCTATACCCCAGCAGCTGTATATCTTATTTCCCAGTTGCAAGTAAAAAGCAAATTTTTAAACATTTGTTTTTAAAAGTCTGAGTTCCAGATTTTTTTTTCCTTCTTCCCTCCTCACCCACACACTGTGAAAATAAGCAATTCAATATAAATTGTACATGGGTAGTTACCCAAATCATTTTAATAGTGGTTATATCACAAAAGACTAACTATATTTTGCTCCATTCAATTCTGCACCCCACTTATTCTGTTTTCTCCTTTGACCCTGTCTATTTTCAAAAATGTTTCCTTCTAACTACCCTCTCCCCCAATTTGCCTTACCTTCTATCCTCCCCCCTCTTATCTCCTAACCCCCTATTATCCTGTAGGGTAAGATACCCAGTTGAGAGTCTATGCTATTGCCTCCTTAGCAAATTCAATGAAAATCAGGGTGTCACATTCCCTTTCACCTTCCTGCACTTCCCTTCTATTGTAACAGTTTTCTCTTGCCTCTTTTATATGAGATAATTTACCCTAATCTATTGCTCCCTTTCTTCTCCTTCCAATGAATTCCTCTCTCTCACTTCTTAATCTTATTTTTTAGATACCATCCCTTCATATTCAAGTCATCCTGTGCCCTCTGTCTATATATACATGAACATAGAAATGCCCACTCACATATATATTTATATACACATACATGCTTCTATACATATATACATGTATTTATATATCTATGTATCTATGTGTATATATATGTGTGTATGTATATATATGTATGTATATGTATGTGTGTGTGTATGTGTGTGTGTGTGTGTGTGTGTGTGTGTATATATATTCCCTTAAGCTATCCTCATAATGAGGAAAGTCTTATGGGTTACAGTTATTGTTTTTCCACATAGGAATGTAAATATGTCAACTTTAATAAGTTCCTTATAATTCATTTTTCCTGTTTACCATCTCATCCTTCTTGCATTTGAGAGTCAAATTTTCTGTTCAGCTTAGGTTTTTTCATGAAGAATGCTTGAATGTCCTCTATTTCATTGAATGACGATAGTTTCCCTGTAGCATTATACTCAGTTTTGCTGGGTAGGTGATTCTTGGTTTTAGTCCTGACTCCTTTGATCTCTGGAATGTCATATTCCAAGCCCTTCAGTCCCTTAATGTACATGCTGGTAGGTCTTGTGTTATCCTGATTGTGTTTCCACAATACTCAAATTGTTTCTTCCTGACAGCTTGACATATTTTCTCTTTGACCTGGGAAGTGTGGAATTTGGCTATGATATTCTTAGGAGTTTTCTTTTTGGGATCTTTTTCAAGAGGTATTCTGTGAATTCTTTCCATTTCTATTTTGCCCTCTGTTTCTAGAATATCAGGGTAATTTTGCTTGATCATTTCTAAAAAGTTTGTGTCTAAGCTCTTTTTTTTTGATTATGGCTTTCAGTAGTCTAATAATTTTTAAATTTTCTCCCCTGGATCTATTTTCTAGGTCAGTGGTTTTCTCATGAGATATTTCACATTGCTTTGCATTTTTTCATTTGTTTGGATCTGTTTTATAGTATCTTGATTTCTCATAAAGTCATTAGCTTCCAATTGCTCCAATCTAATTTTGTAGGAGTTATTCTCTTCAGCTTGTTTTTGAAATTCCTTTTTCATCTGGCAAATTTGGGTTTTTAAAGCATTCTTCTCCTCATTGGCTTTTTGGGCCTCTTTTGCCATTTGAGTTAGTTTATTTTTTAAGGTGTTAATTTCTTCAGAGTATTTTTGAGTCTCCTTTAGCAGGTTGTTGACCCTCTTTTCATGATTTTCTTGCATCATTCTCATTTCTCCTCCTAATTTCTCCTCCACTTCTCTTACTTGATTTTCAAAATCCTTCTTGAGCTCCTCCATGGCCTGTAACCAATTGATATTTTTCTTGGAGGCTTTTGATTCAGGAGTTCTGACTTTGATGTCTTCCTCCCACTCCATGCCTTGATCCTTTTCGTCCCCAAGAAAGGATTTTATGGTCTGTTGTTGCTTCCTGTGCTTGCTCATATTGGTAGCCAATCACTTGACTTTTGAGTTCTTTACCACAGTAGAATGTTGCTTCCAGAATGGAGAGAACTATGTCCCAAATTGCTGGGGTTTTTGAAGCTGCTGGAGCTATTATATGGGTGCCCTCTCTACAACCCCTACACTCTCTGGCTCACTGGTCACACACCCCAGGAGCACCACCCAAGACCGTGATCTTGATCGAACCAGGTCAAAAGCAAGAGAGGTTGTCTTTTGAATGGTGCCTTGATTCCCCTACAATCTGCAGGCCAGTAGCTCCAGAAGCAGCCATGATGCCTCCATGGCTTCTCCCTCTGGGGCTAGCAGTGGAATTGCACTCTTCTCTCTCCCCCTGTTCCAACAAAGTTCCAAACTTACCTTTTACTTTGTCTTTGGCATTTATGGATTGAGAATTCTGAAAATTGGCACAGCTGTTGGTGATTTAATCTCATGAAGGTTGCTCCAGCCATGGCTGGTTGGGGCCACCCTGGGGCTAAAACCATACCTCAGGCAGGACTGTGCTCTGCTCCCAGTGCATTGTGATGGAATCTTCCGGCCTGCCAGGCTCCCTTCAGTGGATATTTGTTTCTCTTTCACTTTGTGGATTATCTTGCTCTAAAGTTTGTTTAGAGTCATTTTTTTAATATGAATTGGAGGAGGTGGAAGTGGGAGCAGCACAGAAATGCTGTTTCTACTCTTCCATCTTGGGTTAACCCCCCAGCTTTTTTGGGATGTTTTTCAAGAGGTGATTTGGTGAATTCTTTCAATTTCTGGTTCTAAAATATCAGGGCAATTTTCCTTGAGAATTTGTTGAAGGAAGATTTCTAGGCTCTTTTTATGATCATGGCTTTCAGGTAGTCCCCAAATTTTTATCTGGATCTTTCTTCCAGGTCAGTGGTTTTTCCAATGAGGTATTTCACATTGCCTTCCATTTTTTCATTTGTTTGTATCTGTTTAATAGTATCTTGATTTCTCATAAAGTCATTAGCTTCCATTTGCTCCAATCCAATTCTGAAGGAATTATTCTCTTCAGTGAGCTTTCAAAATTCTTTTTCCATCTGGCAAATTTTGGTTTTTAAAGCATTCTTCTCCTCATTGGCTTTTTGGGCCTCTTTTGCCATTTCAGTTAGTCTACTTTTAAGGTGTTATTTACTTCAGTCAGGTTGTTGACTCTCTTTTCATGATTTTCTTGCATCATTCTCATTTCTCTTCCCAATTTTTCATCTACTTCTCTGACTTGGTTTTCAAAATCCTTCTTGAGTTCCTCTATGGTCTGTAACTAGATCACATTTTTCTCAGAAGCTTTTTGTCCATGAGTTCTGACTTTGTTGTATTCCTCCCCTTCCATGCTCTGATCCTTTTTATCCCCCAAAAAGGAATCTAAGTTTCGACTGCTGTGCTTGCTTTGCTTCCTTTGCTTGCTCATGTTGCCACTCAATTACTTTACTTTGGAGCTTTTTGCCACAGTAGAACTCTGCTTCCAGAGTGAAGAGCTTTGTCCCAAATTGCTGGGGTTTTTGCAGATGCTGGAGCTATTAGTAAAGTGCCCTATCTGAAGCCTCCACAAGCTCTGGCACCCAGTCACACACCCTAGGACCTCCACCTAAGAGAATAATCCAGATCCAAGCAGGTTAAAGCCAGAGTTATTACCCTTCTGAATGGTCACTTGGTCCCCCTAAAATTTGCAGGCCAGGAGCTCTGAAGAAGCCACATGGAGGTGACTGCAGGGCCACCCTGGCTTTTTGCCTTCTCACCCTGGGGGCAGTGGCCAGATTGCACTTTTGGTCCCCTTGTTCCCACAAAGTCCACACTGACCTTTTACTTTGGCTTTGGCATTTAAGGATTGATAATTCTGGAAACTGCAACAGCTGCTGATGATCTACTCTCAAGATGTTCCTTCCAGTTCTTGCTGGTTGGGGCTCCCCTGAAGCTAAAACAACAGGCTCATGTGCGGCTGGGCTTAGCTCCCAGTGAGCTGCAATGGACCCCTCCTGGCCACCTGCCAGGCTGCCTTCAGCAGGATATTTGTTTCTTTTGTCACTTTGTGGGTTCTGTTGCTCTAGAGTTTGTTTAGAGTCATATTTTACAGGTATTTCAGGTGGTCATTGAGGGGAGCTCATGGAATTTTCCTTCTTCTATATTGCCATCCTGGCTCCATCCCACCCCCTTCTCCCCACCCCCTACCCCCTGCCCCCTGCCAAATCCTTCTTTAGCTCTTCCATGGCCTGCTACCAATTCATATATTTTCACGGAGGCTTTTGATGCAGGAGTTTTGACTTTGTCATCTTCTTCTCATTCTATGTTTTGATCTTCTTCTTTTCCTGTGTCTGCTCATTTCTCCAGTCAAATACTTTACTCTTGAGCTCTTTGACATGGTAGTACTCGTGGAGAATGCGGTATCCCAAATTCTTGTGTTTTTGTCCAGCTGTTGTCAGAGCTACTTCTAGGCACCTGCCTTAGAACTGTGAGGAGGACTACCTTGCCACAGCTGCCACAAGCTCTGCTCTACTAGCGCTTGATCCTCCTCACCCCAGGACTGCCACACAAAACTGTGACCCAGATCCAAGCAACACAAAGTAAGAGTATCCTGCCTCAGTGCAAGCAAAGAGATTCCTGCAATTCCCCTTTGATCAACCACTTGTTCCCCCCACCATCTGTATGCCTGGAGTTCTGGAAGCAGTCAGTGCTGCTGCCACTGCTGTTACTTCTGCTGCTGTTGCCACAGCAGCCACCACCTCCACCATCCTGGGAGCAGGAGCTGGACCTTACTTTTCTCTCACTAATGTCCAACAGAGTTTTCCCACTGACCTTTTACCTTGTTTTTGGCATGTATGGGTTGAGAAGTCTAGAAACTGCCACAACTGCTAGTGATTCTATCCCTGGAGGTCTGCTCTGGCCTGATTTGTGCCAGTGAGGCCCTTCCAGGACTGTGCTCCACTCTTAGCCTGGTGTGACAAACCCTTGATGTTGGCTTGCCAGACTGTGCTCAGCAGATTTGTTTTACTCTGTCATGTTTTGGGTTCTATTTTTTGCAGACATTGGAGATAATTGGGGGATGAACTCTATAGCAAGTTCCTGCTTATGCTCTGCCCTTTTGGCTCTGCTCCCCCCCCCCCCCCAGGTTTCATATTTTTAAAGTAATAGTGTTACTGATTTTGATGGCAAATGAATACACAAATTATCAGTTCCAATATAAAATAAATTTGCCTCAGTACACAGGGATTGTAAAGGACATTGGCAAACAGTTATTTTTTTGTTTTGTTTTTGTTTTAATTTTATTCTTATAAACATTCCAAAAACTCAGAATGGGACAAAAATATAAAATCTTAACTTTGTCACAGATTTGATCATATCATATCATTTTTTCCCTACTGAAAAAATTTCACTGAATCATAAATTTTTCATATTTGGAAGGGACCTTAAAGACTATCTCATCTAAACTGGAGAAGACCAAAAATCTTCTCTGGATCATAAATGCTAGTTTGGTGGTGTTGATTGTGGAGATTCACTAACTTCTGAGGCAACACATTCAAATTTTTCACAGCTTTATTGGTTAGGAAGTTTTCTCTTATAACAAAATAAAGAAATATGCCTTATTCAACTTTTACCTACTGTATCTAATTCTCTCTCTGTATCCAAGCATAACAAGACTAATGTTGCTACACTTTGATAGCCTTTAAAAGATTTGAAGATGCTGAACTTATGCCCCTTAATTTTTCTCGTGGTGATTAGAATGCCATTCAATACCCTTTAGAAGCCAATAACTGCTCTATATTTTCAGGGTTATTTCATAATATTCCTTTCCATGTATGCTCAGGTCCTGTCAAAGAGGAACATTGATCTCCTCCTGACATACTTACATGTTCCTGTCTTTATGCTTCTTTCCTGTGTATATAATATTTTCCCAATTCTATCCAACTACTAAATTAATTCCTATTCATCTTTTGACTTAAATTTAACTTAAATCCTGGCTCTTCCACAATTTTTCCCAAATATTTGACCACCAAATAATTATTAATCTATGCCTCCTAATGCCTAAAGTAGTGCTTGGTTTTAATTTATTGTATTTGCCTCTTACATAATACATCAAACTTAAGGTGATTTGTGTATGAGATATATATCTCCTTATAAAGCTGTAAGCTCCATGAGAAAAAGGACCATGCTTTAAGCTAAACTTTCTATCTCCCCAGGATATAACATAGTGTTCTACTTATAGTAGATGTTTAAACTTAATAAAAATTGGATTGAATATACTAGGTACTATTTTTCTTTCTTTCTTTTTTGCCTTAGCACCTAGCACAGGGACTGGCTTATAGTAGGCATTTCATAATCACTTGCTTAATTAATAAACCCTGAATTTTTAAAATTATTATCTTTCGTATATTACATACTGATATATAATTCATAGGATTAAGCAGTAACACCAGAATGTCAGAAGTCATCTATTCCAACCTCATTTGTGAAATAAAGAATATGAGACCCATTATATAATGTAAAATTATGTTATGTAATATTCCTAAGGTCACACAAGTAGGGTAATGGTTGTGGTAAGGCATAACACAGTTTGAATTAGATTATCAAAATCCTGATTACATAGTAGGTGCTCAAAAATAATTTTGGACTGAGTATATCTTTACCTTATTTTGTTTGAAATTGTATCTCCAACTTTCCTAGTATTCTATAATAAATGAAAATGTAGCAGACCTCTGGAAAATTCATTCTCTCTTTCTCTCTCTCTCTGTCTCTCTCTCTCTCTCTGTCTCTCTCTCTCTCTCTGTCTCTCTCTCTCTCTCTCTCTCTCTGTCTCTCTCTTTCTCTCAGAGCTTTATAAAGATATAATTTATGTTACTTCAGGAAAATAAATGATTCCAAAGAGGGGTCAGTAGCCAATGTAGATGAATGTGCTTCCACATCATTGGGCTTTTCCACAATGATAGACCTATTTTTTTTTCTAATTCACCTATCCACTGCCATGGAAACAAACTCATGAAATAAAAAAAGAAAAATGCTTTCATTAAATTAAAATTATCCAGCTTCTCAAGTTACTCTTTTCTCATGTTGGATAGAAAGAGAACACAGGAAAATCTTTGCTAATATTATTCAGATGATGATAATAAAGCCTCAACATGATGAACTACTGTCTCTTGTTTGTTTGCTCCCTTCCCTACAGCATTTCAAGAAGATAAAATTTTCTTATCTAACAATCCAAGGATGTATCCCCAAAACCTTCACTTTAAGCTACTGAAATTATGTAAGTGAGTTTACACTAAACTTTCAAAAAAAGAAAAAGAAATGCCAGAAAGGGCTATTTACTCAGAGATGCAAATAGTTCTTATGCATAACAATAATGCAAAGTTTGATCCTAAGATATACACTATTTCTAGTAAAATTTTTGGTCAACAGAACAAACTCTCAGATAACATGACCTGCTTCTTGTTCCCTGAACACATGCTGGTATTCCTATCACTTTCCTTTTATTTCTTTTCCACATACCTCATCTCTTTCATCACGTGCCAGCTCAAATCTTATCTCTCCTTTCAAGACTTTCATAATTTCTTCCACTAGAGATGGAATCACACTACTATTCCATGATACTTATTCTCTACATCACTTCTATGGTGCTTTTTATGGGGTGATTTGAATAAAAGTTTTTTATATACATGCCTTATTGCTACTGATAAAAGGACTTCTAGAGGATGAAGCACTGTCTTTTTTATATTATCTCCTCTGGGAATTATGTCCCCACCAACTTGCACTTGTACTCTAAGATTTAGGAATAATAGGAGAAACCAGTTTAGCAATTTGCATGATAGAGGTACTATAACCAGGGAGGATAATATGAGGATTCCCCAAGAAGAGACAGATCATCTGAGCCCTGTAGTACCAAAGGTGTGGTTTCCCTTGGCCATACATAATTCTCATGAGTGTATCTCTGAGCCTGCTCATCATAGCTTAGTTCTTGACTTTTGGTACTAATTCTCCCTTGAATAAATGGCTGGATTTCTTCTCTGCTACCAGGGTTTATGTGTCTTGAAATTGTTTCTTACAATCAACTCTCAGTGTATGGGTTTCTTACTAGTACAGTAGCAGCACTACAAAACACCATAGGCAATGGGGGTTAGGAGAGAAAAGAAAAGACCCAGGTTTCTGATAGGAGCACAAGTGTCACACTCCAAAAGCTGCTCCTTGCCTTGAATGCCTTAATTGTTCCCAGGGTTCACAGGTTTATCTTTTAAATGTCATCAAAATTGTAGCCAATAGTTTGTTGGGGAAAGATCATTTTCTTTGCTAATTTTAATGGAGAATTCTTTAATACTCCTTAAAGGGATAATAGTATAGAGAAAAATATTTGAATTTGATTTTTAATGTACTATCCCCTTGTTACCATTGTTATATGTCCATTACTTTTTCTGATTAAGTCAGTTAGGCAAAGAAAGGGATCAACTTCCTCCACATCCTGAATAATTACTTATACTTATTTTAAATTCTCCAATATCTGCAGTCCACTGTTCTTATCTAGTTAAAAAAAGTATAAAAGATGTGCTAAATCAATATTATCTATGAGGTAGGATTTTTAAAGGCAGAATTTATATCTTAATGAGTGAAATTACCAACATTCAAAGATGCCAAGTTCTGCCCTGTGAATTTAGCAATAATTTTCAATGAGTTATATTGAATTAATCACAATATTATCTACATATATTTGAAGAGCAACAATAAACATAATACACGAGAGACATTTATTCATCCTCTAGAATGTATATTTACTCATTTATCAATTTGCAGACTTTTTGGCAATTGAAGTCGATAGTCCCAGGAATCTGTAGTCCAAAGGTTGCAAATGAATGGTCTAGTAGATGTAAAATGATTAAAAAATAGAGTTATGTTTAGAGGGAATAATAATATTCATTTAAAAATATGCTAAATCCTGGTATGGGTAATGCCCATATGTCACAGTTGCATTGAGTATATGAAATCTGGTGTTCAGACTGCCAAACATAAAAAACATTTACTTTCAAATCTGTTCTCTGAATTCCTTCCTAATTGGACCCTAGTTTCTTGCAAGCCCTTCACTGTGGTGTGTATATGTATGTATGTTTATATGTTTTTATCAGATTGCCTGTTATGCTAAATGGTCTTTAATATATTGCTAAATCTCTTACTGTTTTGAACCATGGCTTCATGTTCTGAATGTATTAAAGGTATGTGAGCATATATTGTATATGTAGGCACATGTGCATGTAAGTACATATACAAATATACACCTATACTTGTATGTATACATTCAGAATTTGTAGACACGGGACAAAACAAAATGAGATTTAGCAATACATTAAGCAGAATAGGGCAATCTGATCAAAATCATATATGCATATATACATGCATGTATGTGCATACATGTTTACATATACATACTCTTCTCTATATGTGCATGTATGTATATGTGTAGATTTGTAACATATATGTATATAGGTATGTGTATACAAACATGCATTTATGTGTATCTCTCTTTATCTCTCTCTCTCTCTCGATCTATCTGCACTGTCAACAGGATGTCTTGACATAACCTCACAGATTCTACCATAGAAGTTAACTAGAGCCAGAAAGGATGACACCAAATGGCATTAAGTGGCTATAGGACAAGCAACTTAACTATGATTACTTTAAAATCTCTCCCAACAATGCTTCTCTCTCAATAAACTTAATTATGCTTATTTCTAACTTCAAAAATAATTTATACACAACCATTCAGCCATTCATACACTTGGAAAATGCCTTGCTGTTATTTATTCATAAACTCTCAAAATACTTCTACACACAAGGAGGATGGCAAACACTGCTCTTTCCATTTTTACAAGGTCCTTAAATGACTTGTCAAAGCTTTCATCAAGAGTAGATAGAGCCAAATGGAGTGTCCATCAGTTTCTGCTTCCTAGGTCTCTTCTCAACCCACACTACATCCCAAACAATCTATTGCATGCTACTTCAAATGTTGTTGTTTTGTTTTTTTTGTAAGCATTCCTAAAGATGAATTGCTATTGCTTTCTCATTATTATTTTATATAGTCTATAAAACTTAAGACCTATGTTTATGGTGTTATGTAAAATTGACACTGTCAAAAGGCATGTGCAAAATGGATTGTATTAAGTCTTTACTTTGGTCCTTCTAAAAATCTATAGTTGAATTAGTGTAGGCACCACTTCTAATAATGCAAATTGTAGTCTTTCTTAGCTAGACCTGAAATGGCCAAAAATATACATCATCCAAGACCTCTTCTCCTGGGGATTAGTGTCTTTGACCTTCTCTGCCCTAGTCCTTTGATAATACACAGTCTGCTGACAGGTCTATAATTGGAAATTTCCTAGTTGTAGGACTCGCTAACACTAGCATTTTGTAAGTGGACTTTGAGAATCCATAGTCATCTTCATTCCAGATTTACTTTTTAGAAGCTATTTATTATTAGCCATCACCCAAAATAAATGTTCCACTGTGTGCACATGGGGAATGCAGGTAACCATTGGTGCCTAAATTCTGTGCCGGCAAAGTACAAACACTGGAAGGTTCTACAATTGGTTCCCAACATATCATACATACATACATCCCTTCAATAGACTCTGTTATCATAGGATCATCCTACCTAATTCAAAAGAGTCTTACCAATAGAAAATGGGTCACCAGGTAATGACTTGATTACACTTTTTTGTCACTGTGGTGATCCATGGATCAAATTAAAACCACAAAATGTCTATTAGTATTGTGTACCTGTCTTTACTCACCTGAAAAAGTGATTACCAATGTTGCTAAGTTTCCCACCATTTTATGCCTCTATAAATAATCTGAACATTGATACTTCTCATCTACAATCTTTTTTTTATAGGCAATGAGGTGATTTAGTGATGAGAGCACTGGGCCTCAGTTCAAATCCATCTTCAGACACTTACTGATTTCATGATTTTGAGCAAGTCACTTAACTTAGTTCTGTCTTAGTTTAATTATCAGTAAAATGGGGTTAATAATAACACCTACCTCTCTGTTTTTGTGAGGATCAAATAATCTTTGAAATGATTTTTGTAAATCTTAAAAGGCTATATTAAATTGCTTTATTAATGTCATGATTATTTTTAATGTCTTTTCTAGTCATAGGACCTGACAACACTTATATTTTATAAGCAAGATTTGAAGACTCTGTTAGTTCCACAACAGATTGAGGTCTTGGAGGCATCATGGTGAAGTGGAAAGAAGACTGAACTTGGAGGGCTTAGCTTGATGTTTCTGTAATGGATGGAATGCATGGAGTCAATACTTGAGTAGAAGAATGGAATCAAATATATCCATAGGAATATTTTAAGTATAAATGAAACCAAAAGACATAAAAAACAGCTGATAAACCAAAACATGGCTTACCCATATTACTCATGGAAGTGAAAAAAAAAAAAGCAATTGGAGAGGGTTTCATCTTACACAGAGGCTGCTTATCTCAACTTGCAGAGTTCACAATGCGCAGAAGCAAGCAGACCACCATGAAGATAATTATAGCTCATGCACACTCATGTAGAGAAATTATGGAAAGAACTTAATGAGAATTTGCCAAGCTGTTACCATTTGCATTGATATTTGTTTCATTGGGTAATTACATGAAAAAAAAAACTGTTAATAAAAAAAAATTAAGGAATAGAACATTTCTAGATGACTAAGAAGTCTACAGATTTTTATCACTTTTCTTTCAAAATGAATATTGGGATATACTGAGGGAGGGGGAAATGAAAAATATAAAATATTGAACTGATTATACTTTAATGGAAAATCATGCTTGTTGAAGAAGTCGTTTAAAAATCAATCATCTCTTCATGCATTACCTTCACCAACCATTTAAATCAAATGTCAAAAATAATACAACATTCAAAGACATAATAGTAATGGTGTTAATAATGATAGTAATAGTTAGGGTAGTAGTAGTAGAAAAGTAGTAGTAACTGGAGGAGGAGGAGGGAGAGGAAAAGGAGAAGAAAGAAGAGAAGGAATAGTAGTAACTTTTTTTCTGTAGTATATTATTCTGCTACAAAAGCACAATAAAATACGGAGTATATTCCTCACCTATGAAAGTAAAAAACCATATGTAATTACAGTAACTTCAACTCAAAGATTTAAACAAGTTGTCAACTCCTAAAACTGGGAAATATTCAAATGCAAAGACATTGACTTTGACAAATGATTTATTAATTCAAAGTAGTCATCATAATCTAGCATATGCTATATGCGTATATGTATATGTGTATGTGTGTGTGTATATATATATATATACACATATACATATATATGTGTGTGTATATATATGTGTGTATGTGCATATATATATTATATAGATATAGATATCTCCCAAATCACCTTAACTATCAAACACTTGATTTTTTTTTTTAAGTCAAAGAAACATGGTGGCACAGGGCAATATATCCTGTGACCATTTATCATAATCAATATTTCCACTTTGTCTTCTGTAATTCTTTCTGTCCCATTTGGTCATGACCTCTTCCCTTTTCCATAACTGGTGAAGTTATAATCTTCCGAGCTACTCCATTATTTTTTTTTATTGTTATACAATATGAAATAATGATCTATATGTAATTTCTCCCATACTTTTTTTACCCGCTTTTTGTCAAACAGTGATTGAGTTCTTAATCCTGTGTTTGGGTTGAGACTAAAATTTAGAAAAAAAAATCTTTGGGTTTCTTCAACACTGTTTTGTATCTAATGTGTTATGCAAATTAACCTCTCTTTTTTCTTTTCTTTTAATCAGTGCAATTTATTAAATTAATTACTGGTTTGTGGCAATTTTTGAGATAGTACATCTATGCTCCACTCTTTTCCATTTTTTTTTATTATTTCTCTCAAGATTATTGATGTTTTGCTTATGCAGATAAATTTTATTGTAACTTTTAACTTCATAAAATAAATATTAGCTTGATATTGAATAAGTTAATTTAGATAGCATTACCATTAATATTATGTTGTTGTAACATCATTACCCAAAATTATACTTCTATGATTTTTAGTTATGTATATTTCTATAATAAGTTTTTTTTTAATTTTATGTTTATAGTTCCTATGTGTGTTCAGGTAGGTAGATTCTAAACTATTTTGGATTTTATAATGGAATTTTTTTTGTCTCTTCCTATTGGGTATTGTTGATAATAAATAGAACTGTTGATGATTTATGTGACAGTATTTTATATCCTGATAAAAGACTGAATTCATTTCTTCAATTATTTTAGTTTACTTTTAAGGTTCTCCAAGCAAACTATCTTATACAAAGAAATTGACACACTTCTTTCTTTTTTTCAAATGCAGATTATAGTTGCTATTTCTTCCAAAATGGTAAAGAGTAAGGATGATAATGAACATATTTCTTTAGCCTGATCTTATTGAAATGGACTTTTATCTTTTTTTCATTACACATCAAGTTAACTCTTGGTTTTATATTGATACGTTTTTTCATCTTATGAAAAAGCCATTTCTTCCTATGCATTCTAAAGTTTGTTTGTTTGCACTTATTTTTGTTAACATAATTGAATGATGGATTTTTGTCAAAATACTCCTTCAGTATCTTTTATATATCATTTATAAATTGTTTTTGCTATCAATATGGTGGATGTTTTTAAATTTCCTTTATATTGAAGCAATACTCCCTTCTTAGTATAAAACCAAAATGGTTATAATATATGACTTTTAAATATATTATGAGGCATTTGCTAATTTTTATTTGGTATATTGAATC
>CM053586.1:123614446-123635407 GCA_028646515.1 Pseudochirops corinnae
GGGTGCCTATGTGAGAGCTGTGATGTGTCGCTGCTGCTACGCTGCCATCTTGGCTCCGCCCCCCATTAAGTGTATATTTAGTAATATCTGTTTCAGTGCCAATAAATTGATATGGACTCAAATGAGAACATTTTTAGAGAAAAATAAACATGATTAAAATGGCATTTAAATATATGTCTAAATGTATGATGTATTTGCCTCAAAATGATATTTTTCTATCTAGGCTTTTGTGTAACGGGCACATTAAAGCATTTTTTTTTTGGCATATACTTTACTGCAATTTTACACAGGTGGATATTATGCGTTTAATTTTTTTGGTGGATGTCAGAAACATACAGGCATTCTGATGTGATCTTGGGAATTTAATAATCATTTGAATGACATAGAAACAGTAAATGGGCTTTTTCATATAGTGATCAAAATATGAGGATATTTGTCATTTATGTAACAATACTGGGTCATTTTTTGCACTCTAAAATTAATTTAGCCAGTCAGTTGCACTTAATATGTAATTGACAGAAAAGAGGTTCTCCTTAAGGGGCTTACAACCTAACTGGATAGAAAAAGCATGTCTATGAAACAAGAGAAGAAGAAATTTATAAAGAAATCCATCAAGCAGAATAAATGAATGCAGCTCAAACTGAAAACATAGTTGTCAAGGAATTACATAAGTGTTCAGAAAGGAAGTAATGTAATCTTGTATAAATTCATACGAAAGGTTTCCTTGAAGAGGAAAAATGGGAATTCTTAGTTGGGGTTTTAATGAGGTGAGGCCTGTGGAATTAATAAAAAAGATTAAGGCATTCTAAAGAAATTAAAAAATGTACAAAACCTTTCCCTCATTTGTTCATTTAATATTTACCACTTAGTTTGGGCCTAACAGTGCTTGGGATATAAAATCTAATAAAAGATGGCCCCTGACCTCGTAGAGTATAGACTGTAGCAGGGAAGAAAGGATATATAAAAAAGTTGGGGTAGACTATTATATGGTATAAAAGAAACATTAACTTAGTGTTATAGGAGTTCAGAGGAAGCACAGAAGTCAGATATAGTCAGGTTTGCAAAAATACAAAAAGGAGATTAACTCAACTGGGGCAGAAGTTCATTCAGAAAGTAATGGGGAAAAAAAGAAGAAGTTAGTGAGATGGGTGAGTAAGAGAATATACAGTGAGAGAAGAGATTTGAATAATTAGTTAAGAACTGAAGAATCTCAAGGAATAAGGGAGTGGTATGATTAAAATAGTGCTTCAGAAAGATTATTCTAACAGCTATGAACAAGAAGGATTGGAGTAGGGGAGAGATTGTATATAAAGAAAACAACTAGGAAACTTGTTATTGAATTTAAAATTCATGTATTTAGCATCCACTAAGTGCAGAGCGTTGTGCTAAGAAATGACACAAAGATGAATCATAAGGCTCCTGTCTTCATTTAGAGGAATGGTGACACATACATAAGTAAACAGAACTCAAATCAGAACCTACTTGTCTGAGTGATACAAAACACTCCATGACACCCAGTAAGGGAAGATTACTTCTTGTTACAGGGGCCAGGGAAGCCTTTCTTGCAGCACTGGCATTTGAATGGGGTCTTAGATAGTTAATAAGATTTCAGCAATTCAGGACAGATGAAGAAAACACACCAAAAGAAAAGAAATGGTCTGACCAAAGGCAAAGAGATAGAAAATTATAGAGTGTATTTGGAATATGAGAGAGAAGTTAAGTTTGGCTAGGAAATAGGGCACATGGGTTTGGAGTAAGTGGGAAATCGGTTTCCCTAAGCACTACTTAGCAAATATTAGGCACATAAATATACTTATTGAACAGTTGATTCATCAGGGATTTACCTTTTGTCTCTTCTTTTTTGACAACAGTCAACATTTGAAGACCAAAGATTCTCTTTAGCCTCTTACTTACAGCCTGGGGCAGATAATCAACTCAACATCAGAGTGAGTAAGTATCAAGACAAATTGACCTGCTCAGGTCAGAACCTCAAACATTCTTTATCTTTTTATAACTAGCAGCTTTTCAACATTCCAGTGGCAATACTGAGCATGAACAAGGAATCTGCATCCTCCATCTTGCCATATAGTACCCTGCAACTCACGCTTATGAGCTTGCTCATGGATTGATAATTAAATCATAGCTGCTATTGCTATTCTCAAGCATATGATAATCTATTGCCCTATGGTTTCATCCAAAATTTAGCTAATTCCTTTCTACGCATGTTGAATTTAATTATCCATGAGAAGGTGATTTTTTCCCTCACTGCTAACCATAAAAATAAACCTACAACTTTCCTCCAGATTTTTTCATGAAAGGGGATGGATATTTCAAATATCTTCAAAGAGACAAACTGGAGTCCAATTTTTTTTTAATGTAAATTTAGTCTTGGGCTTCCTGCAAATAAGAAGGAAGTTATGCCTTGAACTTCCTTAACTCCCTATTCTTACCTAACTGATCTCCATGTCCCTCCTACTTGCAACTTTTTCTTGAAGTCAAGCTATCCTGCTAAGACCTTACAGACACTTACCTCAATTCAGAATATAGGGGAGAGGAAAACAGTCACAAGACAAATCTCTTCTTTCAAGTGGCTCTCTGTATTCTTTATCTTCCAGACTTCAAGAACATGACAGGCTATTCTGATTATGCTGCTGATCTTTTGTCAAAAAAGTAATGGTGATTGCTTCTTGGTGTGTTGGGATAGGAAGTTAGGCAGATCAGTTAATGAAGGAATGAAGCAGACTCTATGTTTCTTTCTATTATAGTGACAGGATTACTCTTGGAGTGAAAAGAATGAAGTCAAAAAGACTCTTGATGGAGGTAAAGAAAAAACAAAAGGTCTAGATTAATTACTGAGTGTGTAAAATTAGTCATTGCTATTAGAGAGTGAATATAAGGAGGAAAAAGTCTGCAAGTATAGACCATAAAGTCATACCCAGGGTTGGAACATGGTAGCAAGAGAAAAAGTCATTGAGAATTGCTTTTCAGAGTCAACTACTTTTTGGTGCAATCACTTTTTAAGTGTCTCCCACATGTATGGCATTGTGTTATGTACTGAAGAAATAAAGGCAAAAGTGGAAGAGTCTCTGCTCTTTAGGCATGTGTAATGGTAATGTAATTTGAATTTGAAGATCCCTTTGTATCGGCAAAGGTAAGAGGTATTTAGTATTTAGTAATTAATAAAGCCTCTTTTAAAGAAACAAGAGGTATGAATACCTTTTGCTGACTTAACAGGAAGGAGTTGGTTGAAACAGGAAGCTAATACTGTCTGTACATAAGGAAAGACACTGGCTGGGAAAGACAGATCTTGGAGCAAGCTTTGTGGAGGCAGAAGCTGCTGCCACTGGGGAGGCTGAAGAGGAAAGCCCTGCACCCAACACCCTCCAGCTGGAGAGAATGATTTTGATTTGGAGAACCTGGATGAAGTGATTTTGATTCTGGGAACCAGCTGAAACTTCTGCTGAGTCTGAGGAACAGACACAGCCACTGATTATTTCTGAGAGCCATTCAAAGCTGAGGACCAGCCAAAGCTGCTGAGGCTGTTGAGGATTTCTGAGGGCCAGCCAGAGCTGACAAAAGACTGAGAAAGCATGACTGTCATGCTGGTACTTTGTTAAACCTGAGGGTGCCTTTGTTAAGCTTTGTCTTCCCAGGAACAGAGACTGTGAAGGATTTGAGATGGACTGAACACTGTGAGCTTCAATGTGGAGCAGGAACTGCACAGATAGCTGGACAAGGATCTGGGAGCTGTCTGCCTTTGAATCCAAGTGACAGTTGGGTGAATCCAGGTAGGATCTGGGGGCAGGGAAGGGGATCCAGGGAATCTGAGAAACCACCCCAAGTCAAGCTGAAAGAAAACTTTACTTGGATATTGTGTACTGAAAAATTGTAATTTACTAGTGACCTACAGATGATAGGCTTGTGTATTTTCTGATGATTTGAAAAGTGAATGATGAAGGATGATTGAATGATTGAGTTGATTGAATGATTGATTGGCTAAGTGATTGTACTTAGTGATTGATGACTGAATAAGTGACTGATTTATAACTTAGTGTGCCCCATAACTGGAGAATTTTGACTACTGTACTTTGTGTTGTCTAAGGAGGCAAACTTCCTTAAGGATGATTGAGTAATTGAGATGATTGAATGATTGAGTTACTAAATAGTTGTTCTTTGTTCAAAACTTTATGGCCACTGTTGGTGGAAACTATGTGGCCATTTTAGTGATAAGCTGTTGTGAGTACTATATTTTGATTTTCTGTGATAAGTTGTAATATTGTGAATGCTGTACCTTGATTTTCCATGAATGTCTTGTTTTGATTTGTTATGGAATAGAATGTTCGCTATACAGTGTAATCAGAACCTTAAAAGCAGTTCACAGTAGCGTTCTTCTGGAAAGCTGCTCGTACTTGCCTTTACAGTATGTCATGTATGGAGATAAATAAATATAAAGTCTACACAAAATTATTGCAAAGTAGTAATTTCAGGATGTGAGAAGGAGAGAGAGAGGGAGTGGAGAGGGAAGAATGAGAGAAGGGCAGGGAAGAAGGAACTAGGGGAAAGAGGAAGGAAGAAAGGGAGGATAAAGAAGGAAGGGAAAAATGTCATTTTGAGGCAAACATACCTGGAGGATTCAAGAAAAGTGCCTCAAGACTGATGCCAGCAGAACTGTAACTATAAAAGATTGGAGCTCCACAAGGCAGAGGTGAGGAGAGAGTGCTTTTTAACATAAGGAAGCACCTGAGCAAATGGAGCAGGGGAAACAGATTGAATATTGTGCACAGGAAACAACTTGTAAACCACTGAATGATGGATGAAAAAGTATGATGTCATATAAGACAGGAAAGATATACATAAGCTGGATACTGATAGATAGGGACTAGTATTCAAAGCAGCAGTTTCTAAGTCTTTTCTTTTTCCCCATGGAGTAATATCAATATTTTTTGGATTATGATGATGAAGCATTGAATGATCAGACTGATGCAATTTCAAGAGTAATTAGTCTCTGCATGTGGAAAGAGAACAATTGGAAAGAAAGCATTGAGAAAAATCTGAGAAAAATTAGAAAAGCAGAAGGGGCTTGCTAGTCTACAGGCAAATGTATGTGTGTGTATATATTTCTGTATGTGTCTGTGCCTGTGTCACCATCACTATTAACATTACTCTCAGATGAGATTGATGAATCTAGGCCTTTTTGAAGTACCACATTTATTCCTGATCTTCTGGATTCCTTATGAGGTCTCCAAAAACATTGAGTTTAAAGCTGAAAGGAATCTCATTGAGAATATAGCTCAGTTAACCACCCTCCATTTAAAAAATAATAATAAGAAGAAAATGGAAACCCAGAAATGTGAAATAGGTAAATGTTAAAATATTTAGAGTTATTACTCAAACAAGTCCTCTGACTTCAAATCTAGTATCTTTTCTTTAAAATAAATAAATAATCCTTTCCTGCATCCTACCATCCACTTGTATATTTTTTTGTATATATTTTTTTTTCCATTTCTCAGAGGAAAGTTATATATGCTCACTACCCAAACTTCCTCTCATTTATTTCAATTTCTCCTCAACTTTTTTTTTTTTCATTTTGGCTTCCAATATCATCACTAAACTCAAACTATACTATCTAAAAGTCTTAATTATACCTTTTCAATTTTCATTTTTTCAATTACATTTTTAAAAATTCTGACATTCATTTAAAAAAAGTTAAATTCCAAATTCTTTTCCTTCCTCCCTTCCCTCCCTAATCCTTTAAAAGGCAAGCAATTTGATTCAGAATATGTATTCCAGTCATGTAAAATGTTTCCATATTAGCCATGTTAGAAAAGAAAATCCAAATAAATCCAAAAGCAAAACAAAAACAAAACAAACAAAAAACAAGAATGAAAAAGAAAGCAAAAAAAAAAAAAAAAGATCGTTCAATCTGCATTCAGACTCCATCAGTGCTTTCTCTGGACATAGGCAGAATTTTTAATAAGTCTTTTCAGAATTTTCTTAGATCATTGTATTGCTGAGAAAAGCTATATCATTCATAGTTCTTTATCAAGAAATATTGCTATTTCTTTGTACAATGTTCTCCTTGTTCTGCTCATTTCACTTCACATCAGTTTATGTAAATCTTTCTAAATTTTTGTTTGTTTTTTTAGAAAATGTTCTGCTCATCATTTCTTAGAGTAGAATAGTATTCCATCACACTTGACAGCTTGTTAAGCCATTACTCAATTGATAGATGTCCCCCCATTTTTAATTCTTTGCCATCACAAAAAAAGCTGCTATATATATATTTGTACAGATAGGTCTTATTCCTTTTTTGTTTTCTTTAGGATACAAATCAAGTAGAGGAACTGCCGGGTCAAAGGATATGCATACTTTAATAAACCCTTGGGAATTGTTCTAAATTGTGCTTCAAAATGCTTAGATTGTTATAACTATATCAGCAGTATATTAGTATCCCAAATTTCCTACAACTCCCCACCCCAACACTTGTCATTTTCCTTTTCAGCCTGATAGGTGTGAGATGGTATCTCAGTGTGTTAGTTTGCATTTCTCTAATTAATAGTGATTTTGAACACTGTTTCATGTAACTATAGATAACTTTGATTTCTTCATCTGAAATATGTCTGTGCAAATGAGGCCTTTAGCAGAGAAATTTAATGTAAAAATCTACCACCCACTAATTTTTCTGCATTTTTTCTAATCTGGGTTGCATTGATTTTGTTTGTGCAAAAAAACATTTTTGCCCTCACTTTTATCAGCTACTCCTTTCTTATATTTCCCTCTGTTTCTACTTTGCTGTAGAGTAAAATAAGATTTCTATATCCAACTAATTGTGTATGTTATTCACATTTGTAGCCAATTCTGATGTGAGTAAGGTTGAGGAATTGACAACCTCCCATCTTATCCTCCACTAAAAAAGCTCTTTTGTGATTCTTTTTTTGTGAGATAATTTATCCCATTTTACCTCTCCCAATCCCCATTTTCTCAGTTCATTCCTCTTTCTAAAACCTTAACTTTATTTTTTTGGATACCATTGCATCATATTCAACTCAGACTCATGCCATCTGCCTATGTATATTCTTTCTAACTATTCTAATAATAATAAAGTTCTTAGGAGTTTCAAGTATAATTTTTTCATAGTACCAGAAAGTTAACAATTCAACATTAATTATTCTCTATGATTTCTCTTTGCTGTGTATCTTCTTATATTTTACTCTAATCTTGTATTTGAAAATCAAATTTTCTATTAAGCTCTGGGCTAATCATAAAGAATGCTTGAAAGTCCTTTCTTTAATTGAGTATCTATTTTTTCCCTTGAAGTATTATCCTTAGTTTTTCTGTGTAGGTGATTCTTGGTGAGAATTCTAGCTACTTTGTGCTCCAGAATATCATATTCAAAGCCCTTCAGTCTTTCAGTACAGAAGCTGCTAAATTTTGTGTTATTGTTACTGTGGCTTTATGAAATTTCTTTCTCTGCTTGCAATATTTTCTCCTTGACCTATAAGTTCTGGAATTTGGTTACAATATTCTTGAGAGTGTTCTTTTTGGAATCTCTTTCTGGAGTTGATTGGAGAATTATTTCAACTTTTGTTAAATTATCTGGTTCTAGGATTTTAGGGCAGTTTTCCTTGATAACTTGTGAACTATAATGTTTAAACTCTTCTTTTGATTATAGCTTTCATGTAGTCCAATAATTCTTTTTTCCCCCAATTCTTAAAGATTTTTTCAAAAAGTTCTGAGTTCCAAATTATATCTCTTCCTCCCTCCCTGTTCTCCCCCATCCCTGAGATTGTTAGCAGATATAGGTTATACATGTGCATTTCTATAAAACATTTCCATATAAATAATTTTGTACAAGACTTGAATAAAAGAAAAAATGAAAGAAAGTGAAAACATCATGTTTCAGACTATATTCCATCAATATCTTCTTTCTCTGGAGGCTAATAATATGCTTCATCATGAGTCCTTAGGGATTTTCTTGGATCATTGTATTTTTCGAAATAGCTGGTCATTCATAGTTCTTCATCAAATAGTATTGCTGTTACTGTGTATAATGTTCTCTTGGTTCTCTTCATTTATAATGCATCAGTTCATGTAAGTATTTCCAGGTTTTTCTGAAATTATCTTGCTTCTCATTTCATGCAACACACAAAAATTTCATTAAATTCATATACCACAGCTTGTTTAGCCATTCCCCAACTGATGTGTTTGCTTTTGCTTTTCAATCTTAGCCAACACAAAAAAGAGCTTCTATAAATATTTTTGTACAAATAGTTATTTTCCCTTTTGTGGATGTCCTTGGGATATTGACCTTGCAGTAATATTGCTGGATCAAAGGGTATTCCCAGTTTTGTTTTTTTTTTTCCATGACCCTTTGGACATAGTTCCAAATTATTTTCTAGACTGGTTGGGATCAGTTCACAACTCCACTAATAGGGCATTAGATTTTCAGTTTTCCTACATTTCCTACAACATCCAACATTTTTCTTTTGCTGTCATATTAACCACTCTGATAGGTGTGAGGTGGCACTTCAGAGTTGTTTTAATTTGCATTTCTCTGATCAATAGTGATTTAGAGATTTCTTTTTTCATTTGACGATAGATAGCTTTGATTTCTCTTTCTGTAAATTGCCTATTCATATCCTTTGACAATGTATCAATTGGGGAATGAGTTGTATTTTTGCAAATTTGACTCAGTTCTATATATATTTGAGAAATGAGGTTTTAGCAGAGATACTTGTAATTCTCCACCCTCCCCCCACCTCAAGTTTCCTGCTTTCCTTATAAGTTTGGTTGCATTGGTTTGTTTGTATATATTTTTTTAAATCTATATAATCAACTTCCATTTTACATTTTTAATGCTCTCTATATCTCCTTTTGTGCTAAATTCTTTTCTTATCCATAAATCTAACATATTAACTATTCCATACTCTGTAATCTGCTTATGGTATCACCCTTTATTTGTAAATCATATACCCATTTATCTTGTTGTATGTATGTGAGATGTTGGTCCACACCTAGGTTCTGCCATACTATTTTCCAGTTTTCCTAGCAGTTTTTACCCCCTAAATAATGAGTTTTTGCTTCAAAGGTTTGGGTGTTTGAGTTTATCATATACTATATTACGATGATCATTCGCTATAATGTAATTTGTATCCAAATTATTACAATAATTAACCACTCAATTTCTTAATCAGTACCACACTGTTTTGATAATTACTTACCACTTTATAATACAGTTTGAGATCTGATATGGCTAGACCATTTTATTTTGTCTTTTCTTTTCATTGATTACTTTGATGTCCTTGAGCTTTTGTTCTTCCAGATAAATTTTGTTATAATTTTTCTAGTTCTGTAAAATAATTTTTTGATAGTTTGATTGGTATGGCACTGAATAAATAGATCAATTTGATGGGTACAGGCTCTGGGAAACCCCTTGAACTCTGATGGTATCTTCCTACTTGATGAGGCATTTGCCTGAGGTCATAATAAGCCTTTCATTATAGTTAGACCCAAATATCTGTTACTCTTAACCTAGCCTAGCCCTCAGTTGTCCAGCTACTTTCCACCCTTGATCCAATCAAAACATCTATGCCCAAATCTGTTACCCTTAAACTAGCCTAGCACTCCATTGTCTGTCATCTCCAGGTGGCCTTCTGCTATTCCCCACCCTTAATCCCATTCCTGGGGGTCTTGGACAAGATCTGTGTCCAAGATCCATCTTGCCTCCATGAAGGGGCTGAGAGTAATCTAGTGCAGACTCACTCTGTGTTGGATTATTCTGGCCTGCTTGCCAATACAAGCTTAACAGATACTTAGGCTCCTTAAGAGTCTACCCATTTGGGGGAATCTTTTATAAACTTTGCTTTACTTTGGCTGAGAGAAGACTTGAATCAAAATCATTTGATAGGACATGGCATGTTGGCACCCCAAACCCTAAACCTCAACAAATTTTTTTTTAGTTTTAATTTGATTTGTTTATTTAATTTTAGTTTATAAGATTCAGTTCCAGAGTCCTTTAAGTTTCAAGTTTTCTCCCCTCCCTCATTACCCCCCTCCCCGTCCCCATGGCGGCATGCAGTCAGGTATAGAATCTGCAAATACTTTCACACTGGACATTAGTCTGGTTGTATAGAAGGGTTGTAACCAATGGAGTGAACAATGGGAAAGAAGAAAGAAAACCAAACATGGAAAAGGACTATAGCATGTAGATTGCTTCAGTCTCCATTTAAACTCTGTTCTTTCTAGATCTTTCCCTGAATGTAGGTATCTCCTTCCATCCTGAGACTTGTAGAGTTGTCTTATAGCTGTGCTTTGCTGAGAAGAGTCCAGTTTTTCAAGGTTGGTCGTCACACATACGATGTGTCTGCGATTGTATACAAGTTTTTCCTGGTTCTGCTCTTCTCACTTAGCAACCTCAACAAATTTAGGTAGAATTGTCAATTTATTTATATTTGCTTGGCCTACAGCAAACAATATTTTTTTCTAAATGTTTATATATAACTTTATTTGTGTGAAAAGCATTTAGTTTGTGTTCATATACTTCCTGGGCTTGTTCATCACATTCTCTCTCTCTCTTATCCCCCAAACCTTTCGCTTCTCACAAGTGTTTTACTTCTGATTACCACCTCCACCAACATACTTTTCCTCTTATCAATCCCCACTCCCTTTTAATTTATCCCCCTCTTTTTACTTCCTTACAGTGTTTTTTTTTAGATTTCTACATCCAACTGAGTGTATATGTAATTACTTCTTTGAGCCAACTTTGATGAGCGTAAGGTTTAAGTTTTGCCTAACCCAGCCTCCATCTTTGTTATCATCTTCTCTTTGGGCTGGGACTCTAACCCAGCCCTCTGCCTTTTGGGCTGGGACTCTAAGCCAGCCCTCTGCTCTTTGGGTTGAGACCAGCTCAAACCTGTGCTAAGCTCCCACCTTTTCATCAGTCATGAGTAATCATGAGACAGGAAAGCCAGAAGATGGTAAATAGACTCCATTTATTGTGGTTCCCAGCCTTCCTTTATACCACCCAGAGGGCTGGTGCACAGCTTGTGGACACCACATGTCCTCCAATGAGAGGAGAGACACAGCATGTGTGCAGGAGTTCTACTGAGCAAGCGGTCCTGTTAGACATCCTCATGCAGCCCTCCCACACACTGTGACCCTTGATCCTCACAACTTTTGTATCAGAAACATCCTGTCCCCGGGGGCACCTCCCCAGTCCATGTTCCATTTATTGGCACGCAAGCTGCCTCAGATCTTGTACTTCCACGGGGACATCCTGTGTCCTAGCACAGCCTGAACTTTTACCCTCACACATCTTCTCCTCTATTATGATGGCACTTTCATTGCTCTGTTCTGTAGGATACTTAACCACATTCAATCCCTACCTCCTTCTTCCAGTGCATTTTTTTTCTCACCATTTTATCCACACTCTCTGTCTACACATATTCCTTCTAATTGCTCTTATAGTAATAAAGTTGAGTGACAAATATTATCTTGCCATATAAAAATTTAAAGTTTAATCTTATTGAATTTCTCATGTTTTTTCTTTCTTGGTCCTTTTTTTCACCTTTTTATATTTCTCCTTGTGGAGGTCATCATAAAATGTAGAGGTATAATAGGGTTAGAGGTGCTTGAGGCCGCAAAATACCAATATGCCGGGTTCTACTGAATGAATTCGACTCAAGTCTTCTCTCAGCCAAAGAAAAACAAAGTTTATTAGAAGTTCCCCATAATGGGTAGACTTTTAAGGAGCCTTGGTATCTGTGATGCTTGTACTGGACAAGTGGTCCAGAATAATCTGACACAGAATAAGTCTGCACTAGATTATTCTCAAGTGCTATCACACCACATGGAGGCAAGATGGGGTCTTATATACAGAAAGGTTGTGGCAGGATTTTAGGGATGGTCTAGAGTAGGAGTTTGGAGAGAGTCTTCAGGAGGAGTCAAATGAGGTCAGACTCCAGTGATGAGAGATCAAGGTGGGAAGTAGCTGGAGGCTACTTGGAGATGAGACAATGTAGGGTTTGGGAGGATCAAGGAGCTAGCTGGACAAAGGAGGGCTAGGCTAGTTACAGAGGTTTGGGCTGAGCCACAATCAAAGGCTTATGGTCTCAGGCAAATGCTTCATCAAATGGGAAGATTCAGTCAGAGTTCAAAGGGGTTCCCAGAGCAGGGCCCTCATCATCCTGAGTCTTGTATTTAGAGGTCATTTTAAAAAAATTCAGCTCTAAACTTTAAAGTAGAAATGCTTGAAAATCCTCTCTTTCATTAAAAACCCATTTTCACCCCAAAAGATTGTATTCAATTTTGCTGGGTAGGTGATTCTTGGGTGTAATCCTAACTCCTTTCCCTTCCAGTATATCATATTCCAAGTTTTCCAGATCCTTAATGTGGAAGCTGCCAAATCCTGTTTAATCCTGACTGTAGCTCCATGATATTTAAATTGTTTCTTTTTAGATGCTTACTATACTTTCTTTTTGATTGTGAGCTCTTGAATTTGGCTATGATGTTCTTGGGAGTTTTGATTTTGGGATCACTTTTATTTAGGCAGTGCTCAATGCATTCTTTCAATTTCTATTTTGTCCTCTGGTTCTAATATTCAGGGTAGTTTTCTTTGTTAATTTCTTGAAATATGTTCTCTAGGCTTCTTTTCTTTACTATGGCACTCTGATAGTCCAACAATTCTTATATTATCTCTCCTAGATCTAATTTTCTAGCTGAGTTGTTTTTTTCAATGAGAAATTTCACATTATCTTCCTTTTATTTTTACTTTTTTGATTTTATAATATTTTGATGTCTCATAGTCATTAGTTTCCACTTGCCCGATTCTAATTTTTAAGGAATTATTTTTCCTCAGTGAACTTTTGTACTTCCTTTACCATTAGGTCAATTTTGTTTTTTAGGGAGGCATTTTCCTCAGTAAATTTTTGCATATCTCTTTCCCATGCTATTGACTGTTTTTTCATGATTCTCTTGCATTACTTTCATTTCTTTTTCCCATTTTTTCTTCTACTTCTCGAACCTGCTTTTTAAAATCCTTTTTAAACTCTTTCAGAAGTTACTTTTGGGCCTGAGAAGACATTCTATTTTTCTACAATGCTTCACATAAAACCATTCTAACACTATTGACCTCTTCTAAGTTTATGCCTAGCTCCTCCCTATCACCATAGTAATTTTTTATAGGTAAGCTCTTTTTTGTTGTTGTTGTTTTTTGCTTATTTTTTTTTTCTGCCTTCTTTGATGATTTTTTTTTTTTAATGTGAGAGTTGGGCTGTGGTACTGCACTGTCCCAAACATTTTGTGCATAGGCTCTGGGTCTTACTACTGGTTTTTTCTGGGCTTCAGGATTTAATTGCTTGCTTCCTCTGGAAGACAGACTTCTTGTCCGGCTTGTACTGTGGTTGGAGCCTCCCTCTTGGCCTCTCCTGGGTACAAGATTTAGTTGTTGTCTTGCTCCAGGGGTGGGGTCTTGTTGCTAGGTTACTATGGTAACAGTGTCTTTCTTATGGCTTGCTCTGGAGGAGGGATCTTGTTGCTGATAAGTGTCAGGGATGGGGCCCTGTTCCTTCATTGCTATAATCAGGGTGTCTCTGCTAGCCTGTCCTGGAGGAGTAATATTGTTGCTGATCTGCCTAAGGGCTGGGAATGGAGAGGGGACAACTTCTCTGTTGCTATGGAAACGGGCCCCAAAGGCCCAGTCTCACTGTTGGTCAGCCCAGGGACCAGCTTCACTATTTGAAAGCAATGGGGTCTAGACTTCACTGATAGCTTGTGATAGGGGTGGGGTCACTGAGATTGGATTTTGTGCTGCATAGACTACTCTCTTGCCTCACAGTAGGGGGCCTGCTGGTTTGCAGGAGCACAGGGCTTTGTTAGTGGATTACCAGGGGTCCATAGCCCTGCTGCAGGCCTCCTACTGTGAGGCTGGCTGCCACTGCTGCTCTTGCTCTTGGACTTCACTCCCCTTCCACCTCCTTGAGACAGACCTTTCCTCCTGGACTGGTAAGCTGGTACCCTGTAGATCCATTCTGAGGTTGTTTTCTAGTTGTTTGAAGGGCATTATGGAGGGCTTCAGAGGGTTCCTTCCTCAATACACCATCTTGGCATCAGAAGTACCAATTTCATTAATTCTTAAATTCTCTCTCATGATCTGGTTTCCTGGTCCGTTCATTTTTCCAGTGAGATATTTCACATTTTGTCTATTTAGTTCATTCTTTTCTTTTTTGTTTTGTTTAGTTTTCCCCTCCATGTATTATTATTTTGTTTTTTTTTCCAATTACATATAGTTTTCTACATTCAGTTTTATAAGATTTTGAGTTATTTTTTTTCTCCCTTCCTCTTCCCTTCTCCCACTCCACAAGAGAGCAAGCAATCTGATATAGGCTATACATGCACAATCATATTAAACATATTTCCACATTGGTTATGTTGTGAGAGGAGAATCAGAACAAAAGGGAAAAAAAAAACACCAGACAGAAAAAAAAAATAGCTTGCTTTGATCTACATTCAGACACCACAGCTTTTCTTTTTATGTGAGTTGCATTTTCCATCATGAGTCTTTTGGAATTATCTTAGATCATTGTATTGCTGAGCAGAGCTAAGTCTATCAGATTTGGTCATCACACAAGGTAGCTGCTACTAAATACAATGTTCTCCTGGTTCTTCTCACTTCACTCAGCATCATTTCATGTAAGACTTTCTGGGTTTTTTCAGAAATCAGCCTGTTTCTCATTTCTTTTCTTTTCTTTTTTTTTTTTTTTTTTGGATGGGGGAAGGCAGGGCAATTGGGGTTAAGTGAGTTGCCCAAGGTCACACGGCTAGTAAATGTTGTATGTGAGGCAGGATTTTAACTCAGGTCCTCCTGGCTCCAGGGCCCATGCTCTATTCACTGTGCCACCTAGCCTCCCCTGCTCATCACTTCTTATAGCACTATAGTATTCCATTACATCCATATACAACAACTTATTCAACCATTCTCCAATTAATGGATATCCCCTCAATTTCCCCTTCTTTGCCAACAAATGCTATAAATATTTTTCTACATGTGGGTCCTTTTCCGTTTTTATGATTTCTTTGGGATATAGACCTAGTGGTGGTATTACTGATTCAAAGGGTATGCACAGTTTTATAGCTTTTTGGGCACAGTTATAAATTACCCTCCAGAAAGGCTGGATCAGTTCACAATTCCATCAGCAATGCATTTGCATCTCCATTTTCCCACATCTTCTCCAGCATTTATCATTTTCCTTTTCCATCATATTAGCCAATCTGGTAGATGTGAGGTGATACTTGGGAGTTGTTTTAATTTGCCTTTCTCTAATCAATAGTAATTTAGAGCACTTTTTCATATGACTACTAAGATAATTTCTGTTTCTGAAAACTGCCTGTTTATATCCTTTGAACATTTATCAATTTGGGGAATGAATTATATTGTTATACCTTTGGCTCAGTTCTCTGTGTATTTTAGAAATTAGGCCTTTATCAGAGAACACTAGCAGTAAAATTCGTTTCTCTACTTTCTGCTTTCCTTCTAATCTTGATTATATTGGTTTAGTGTGTATAAAAAACCTCTTAATTTAATGTAAACAAAACTATCTATTTTGCATTTCATATTGTTCTTATCTCTTGTTTCATCATAAATTCTTCCTTTCTCCATTTATCAAACAGGTAAATTATTCCTTGTTCTCTTAATTTGTTTATGGCATTATCTTTTATGTCTAAACCATGTACCCATTTTGACCATATCTTGGTATATGGTGTAAGGTTGCTTATAATGGGGTCATCTGGAGACCCCAAAATATCAACACATTGATTCCTGCCAAAAGAATTCAACTCAAGTCTTCTCTCAGCCAAAAAAATGTAAAGTTTATTGAAAGTTCATTAAAAATTCACCATATTGGGTAGACTCTTAAGGAGCCTAGGTATCTGTCATGCTTGCATTTTGCAAGCAGGACAGAGTAAGTCTATGACAGAGTAAGTCTGTCACAGAATAAGTCTGTGCTAGGTCATTCTATGGCGCTCTCACACCATATGGAAGGAAGATGGAGTCTTATGTACAGAGGAATCTGGGGGTGGTCTAGAGGAGGAGTTTGGGCAGAGTCTTCAGGAGGAGTCAATGAGGTCAGTGCAAGGGTGGATTGATATTTTGATAGGCTCAAGGGTTTATGGACAATGGAAGCTAGCAACAGAGGTTTGGGCTCAGCCACAATGAAAAACTTATGGCCTCTGCTAATGCCTCATCAAGTGGGAAGATTTAATCAGACTTGAAGGGGTTTCCCAGAGCCTGTACCTCAAGGATTCAAGGAGAGCTCAAGCGGCGTCCCAGAGCCTGCACCTCATCATTGGTTTATGGTGTAAGGTTGGTTTATGCCTAGTTTCTGCCATATTATTTTCCAGTTTTCTCAGCAGTTTTTGTCAAATAGAGAGTTCTTATCCCAGAAGCTGGATTTATCAAACAATAGATTAGTATAATCATTGTTAACTGTGTCTTGTGTACCTAACCTATAACCAGTGATTCACCACTCTGTTTCTTAGCCAGTATACATATTTCTGATGACTACCATTTTATAATGCAGTTTTAGATCTGGTACGGCTAGGCCACATTCCTATCCATTTTCCCCCCATTAATTCCCTTGACATTCTGGACTTTTGTTTTTTAAGATGAATTTGTTATTTTTTTCTAGCTCTATAACAATTTTTGGTAATTTGGTTCCTTTGTCATTGAATCAGAAAATTAATCTACATAGAATTATCATTTTTTACTATATTACATCACCCTACCCATAAGCAAATGATATTTTTTCAGATTATTTAGATCTGACTTTATTTGTGTGAAAAACATTTTGTAATTATGTTCATAAATTTCCTGGATTTGTTTTTTTTTTTTTTTGACATGTAGACTCTCAAATATTTTATATTATCTAGTTACTTTAAATGGAAATTATCCCTTGCTGCTGGGTTTTGTTAGTAACATAGAATTGCCAGTGATTTATTGAGGATTTATTTTATATCCTGTAAGTTTACTAAAGTTGTTAATTCTTTCAAGTAGTTTTTTTTTTAATTCATTCTCTAAGTATACCATTTTATCATCTGCAAAGAGCTATAGTTTTGTTTCCTCATTGCCTTTTCTCATTCCTTCAATTTCTTTTTCATTTCTTATTCCTAAAGCTAACATTTCTAGTACAATATTAAGTAATAGAGGTCATAATGGGCATCCTTGCTTCACCTCTTTTCATATCCAGAATGCTTCTAGCTTTTCCCCATTACATTTTCCCCATTACATTTCCCCATTACATAATGCTTCCTGATGGTTTTAAATAGACACTACTTATTATTTTAAGGAAAACTCCATTTATTCCTCTTTCCTCTCTCTGTCTCTCTTTTATTATTATAGGAATGGGTGCTGTATTTTATCAAAAGCTTTTTTATTCATCTATTTAGAAAATCATATGATTTCTATTAAGTTCAGTATTGATATGGTCAATTATGATGAAAGTTTTCCTAACATTGAACTAGCGCTACATTCCTGGTATAAATCCCATCTGGTCATCATGTATTCTTCTCATGATAAGTTGCTAAAATCTCTTTGCTAATATTTTTTAAAAAATGTTTGCATCAATATTCATTAAGGAAAAAAGATCTGTGATTACCTTTCTCTGTTTTGGGTATTCTAAGGTATCAGCACCATATTTGTGTTATAAGATTTTTGTTTCTTTTCTGATATCTCATGGCTTCATTTGCTTCCACTTGCCCAATTCTAATTTTTAAATAATTATTTTCTCCATTGGGCTTTTTTACCTTTTTTTCCTCCTATTTGGCCAATTCTACTTTTAAGAAGTTCTGTTCAATGAATTTTTGTACATCTTTTTTCCCCCCATTTTAGCCAATTCTTTTAAAGCATTGTTTTCTTCTTCATATTTTGTGACTGTTTTAATAAGGTTTTGACTTTCTTTTTAAAATTTTCTTGTTTCATGCTTATTTCTTTTCTCAAGTTTTCCTCTACCTTCGTTTTCTGATTTTTTTTTTAATGAGTTCTTACATAAATTTTTATTGCATTTCTATTCAATTCACATTTTTAGATGCTGCTTTGACTTAATTTTCTTCTTCTGGATTTGTGTCTATTATCTTGCCACCTTGGTACCTTTTAAAAGTTCCTTTTGTTGTTGTCATTTGCTCAGTTGTCCAGCTCATTTATTTATTCATTTGTTTGTTTGTTTTACTTTTAACTTTATGATAAAGATAGGTTCTGCTCCTAGAGTGTGGTGGGGGATCACTGTCTCAAGCTTCAAGTCTTTTTCTTGCAGCTGTTTTCAGAGCTAGCTCTGGGTTTCTATAAGTTTTCAGTCCTAATGTGGTATGATCTAAAAACTGCTATCACAGCTCTTCTTGTCTGTGCTCTGATATTTACCTAGGAAGGTACCTTATTCCCCTGCAGCCACTGCCACCCAGCACTTCCCCTTACCCTGGGACTGTTATCAGATCCTCTTCTCTCCTGTAGTTATAATTTCTAGTGCTCTCCTCTTTCCTGCAATTGACACCATGATCCCTACTCAACCAAAAACATTCCTCTTGAACCTACAACTATGGCCAAATCTTCTGCTCCTTTGTGGCCACAAATGATATCATTTCTTTTGTCCCTGGGACTGTACCATAGCATTGTCCATGTCAATGCATTAGAATCCTGAACCTAGTGGTGGCAAATGGTTCCCTGAAATCTCCTTGTCACCAGTTGTCTGACCCCTCCACCTCACCTACTGTCTATGGAATGAGTGTTCCTGAATCTGCTGCTTCCACTAATGAAACTGCCTCCATGGCCCACTGCATGAGTAGTGTTATGGATGCCCAGTCCCAACCACCATCCTATGAAACAGACCTTTCCTGATGAATTCCTAAGTTGTTTTGGGTTGCAAAATTATTTCACCCAGTGTTTTATTTGTTTTTCTACTCTAGAATTTGATTTGCAGCATTATTTTAGAATTGTTGGAGGGGATTTGACCTAGTTTGGCTGAGTGTGTTTCTATAAAACCATCTTGGCTTTGTTGCCAGGTGTGACTTTTTTTTTTAAATCCTCATCTTTCCTGACTTCTCTGAGTTACTTGATTTAACTAACCAATCTCTTCTCCTGTATATTCTCTGTTTTGATATTCTCTTTTTAAATCAAGATTCTAGGGGGCAGAGCCAAAATGGTGATGTAGAAACAGGCCTTCCATACAGTTCTGGCTTCTACTTCCTCCAATACATGTAAAAAGTTACTCTAAACAAACTTTAGAGGTACAGAACCCACAAAATGAAACAGAGAAACAAATATCTCGCTAAGGAATCTTGGCAGGCCAGCAGGAATGGTCCATTGCAGCTGAGCACAGCCCCATGTGAGCCCATGGTTTTAGCCCCAGGGTGGCCCCAACAAGTCACGGCTAGAGAGTGGATCAGGAGAGTGGATCACTAGCAGCTTTGGCAGTTTCCAGACTTCTCAATCCACAAATGCCAAAGACACTGTAAAAGGTCAGTGTGGAACTTTGTTCAAACTTGGAGAGCACGATCCAGCTGCTACCCCTGGAGCAAGAAGTAGAGGAGACATGGTGGCTGCAGCTACTGCCATGTGGCTGCTTCTGGAGTTCCAGGCCTGCAGATTGTAGGGGAACGAACCAAACATTCAGAGGGAAATCACTCTTGCTCTCACCTGCTTGCATCCAAATCTCAGTCTTGGGTGGTGGTCCTGGGATGTGTGACAAGTGAACCAGAGCATGTGGGGCTGTAGAGAGGGCACCCTCCTAATAGCTCTGGCAGCTGCAAAAACCTCAGCAATTTGGGGCATAACTCTTTCCATTCTGGAAGCAGAGTTCTACTGTGGCAAAGAGCTCAAAAGTCAAGTAATTAGCTGCCAATATAAGCAAGCACAGGAAGCAAAAACAGACCATAGAATCCATTTTTGGGGACAAAAAGGATCAAAGCAAGGAGTGGGAGGAAGTCAGCAAAGTCAGAACTCCTGCATCAAAAGCCTCCAAGAAAAATACAAACTACACAGGCAATGGAGGAGCTCAAGAAGGATTTTGAAAATCAAGTAAGAAAAGTGGAGGAAAAATTGGGAAGAGAAATGAGAATAATGCAAGAAAATCATGAAAAGTGAGTCAACAGCCTGCTAAAGGAGACCCCCACCAAAAAAAATACTGAAGAAAATAACACCTTAAAAAACAGACTAACTCAAATGGCAAAAGAGACCCAAAAACCCAATGAGGAGAAGAATGCTTTTAAAAGACGAATCTGCCAGATGGAAAAGAAATTTCAAAAACTCACTGAAGAGAATAACTCCTTCAAAATAAGACTGGAATAACTGGAAGCTAATGACTTTATGAGAATCCATATACTATACAATAGATCCAAACAAATGAAAAAAAAAATAGAAGGCAACGTGAAGTATCTCATTGAAAAAACCACAGACCTGGAAAATAGATCCAGGAGAGATAATTTAAAAATTATTGGACTATCTGAAAGCCATGATCAAAAAAAGAGTCTAGCCACCATCTTTCAAGAAATTCTCAAGGAAAATTGCCCCAATATTCTAGAACCAGAGGACAAAGTAGAATTGAAAGAATTCAATGATTGCTTCTTTTAAAAAACATATTTGTTTATTTACTTTTAGTTTGCAACATTCAGTTCCACAGTCCCCTGAGTTTCAAATTTTCTTCCTCTCCCTCTTTTCCCCCCATTGTATCAGCAATGCAGTATTCACAATGCCTACAGTAACTATAAATATGCTGATGTAGTTATTAATCACAAAATGGAACAGGCTCTCTACATAAGAAATATAGATAGTGCATTCATTTAAATACCAGAAGACTGAGTCCCAAAACCAGAAAGTCAAAGCCAACCCAGTAGTGATGAAGTTGGCACATGTGGCCAAAGTAATAAACACCCACATCCTCAAGCCTTCAAACAGGACAGGCTACCTCAGGCAAAGATCCT
>CM053586.1:123635907-123661851 GCA_028646515.1 Pseudochirops corinnae
ATTTTCAGCTTCTCTACCTAAGCTTTCTATTAACTTTTCTAGTAGAAATCCTTTCCTAGTAATTATTGGATTCCAGTAAGTTTTATTTTATTTTATTTTTGCTTTTCTGGGTTGGATAAAGTCACTGTAGGTTGCCTTTGATCTTTTGATCATTATTTGGTCCAGTGTTCTTTTTGGATTCTTGTTCTTGTGTACTAGGGAGAATTTACCTTATCTACAACCTTTTACATCACATTCCTAATCAGAAGTTTAATGTTGTAGCTTCAAAACATGACTTGGCAGAGGAATATTATGCAAGGCAATGCGTATTTGTAAAGAGAAGAGAAAGATGTCATTACTCATCTCACAGAAATAAAATGAATAATTTGCTCACACTGTTAATAGAACCAAAGTATTACCTAAGATTCAATACTGTCTTTTGAGAAACAACTAGCACAGGAAATGAAGAGAAGGCCTACACTTAGATGTCAGTAGATAGAACATATCATCATCTATAGATACAAAAGTATTTTTTTCAAGAGTTCTAGTCTCACTGTCACATGTTTTCCCAGTACCCTCTAGTGGCATACACTGTAATGCAGGTAGGATTTATACCAGGAATATAGAATTGGTTCAGTACTGAGAAAACTATCAGTATAATTGAGTGTCAATGATGAAACAAAAAAAAATCATACAATTATCTCAATAGATGCAGAAAAAGCTTTTTGACAAAATACAGCACCGATTCCTCTTAAAATGATAGAGCGTGTAGGAATAATTGGAGCTGTCTTTAAAATGATAAATAGTATCTATGTAAAACTACCAGCAAGTGTTATCCATAAAAGGCATAAACTAGAAGCCTTTCCAATCAGATCAGGGTTGAAGCAAAGATGTCCATTATCACTACTATTATTTAATATTTTTACTAGAAATACTAGCTATAGCAATAAAAGAAGACAAAAATAGAGTTAGAATAGACAATGAGGAAACAAAACTCTCACTTTCCCCCCACTTAATGGTATTTTAATTTTTCCAATTACATGTATTGATAGTTTTCAACATTCCTTTTATAAGATTTTGAGTTTCAATTTTTTTTCTCCCTCTCCCCCCCCCAATATAGCAAGCAATCTGATATAGGTTATACAAGTACAATCATATTAAAGCTATTTCCATATTAGTTGTATTGTGAAAAAAGTATCAGAATAAAAGGGGAAAATGATGAGAAAGAAAAAATAAATAAAAGAAGTGAAAATAATATGCTTCAATCTGCATTCCAACTCCACAGTTCATGCGTCTTTTGTAATTATCTAAGATGATTGCATTGCTGAGAAGAGGTAAGTCTACCAGTGTTGATCATTGCATAATGCTGCTGTTACATATACAATGTTCTCATGGTTCTGATCACTTCACTCAGTATCAGTTCATGTAAGTCTTTCCAGCTTTTTGTGAAATCTACCTGCTCAACATTTCCTATAGCATAATAATATTCCATTACATTCATATAACCCGACTTGTTCAGCCATTCTCCAGTTGATGGGTATTCCCACAATTTCCAATGCTTTTCCACCACAAAAAAGAGCTGCTATAAATATTTTGTGCACCTCAGTCTTTTTTTCTTTTTTATGATTCCTTTGGGATACAGACCTAGTAGTGGTATTGCTGAATAAAAGGGTATGAACAGTTTTATAGCCCTTTGGACATAAAACTATCATTTTTTTGTAGATTATATGGTAATATATTTAGACAATCCTAGAGAATCAACTAAAAGGCCAGTTGAAATAATTAATAACCTTAGCAAAGTTGTGGAATAAAAAATAAACTCACATGAATAATCAACATTTTTATTTATTACCAGCAAAGTCCAGCAGGAAAACATAGGGAAATAAAATTTAAAATAACAGCAGGCAATAAAAGATTCTTGGGAGTCTACCTGCCAAGATAAACCTAGGCATTATATGAACACAATTATAAAATGCTTTTCACACAAATAAAGACAGATCTAAACACATGAAAATATATCAAATGCTTAAGGGTAGGGCAAACCAATATAATAAAAATGACAATTATATCTACCTTAATGTTCTTATTCAGTGAAATATGAACAAAATTACCAAAAAGTATTTTATGGCATTAGAAAAAATAAGAATATTATTCATCTGGAAGAGGAAAAGGTCAAGAATATGAAAGGAATTAATGAAAAAAAATGCGAAGGAAGCAAGATGGCCTAACTGTACCAGTTCTCAAATTGTAGAGTATCATGCTAATCATCAAAACAATCTAGTTCTATCTAAGAAATAGAGTGTTGGGTTAATGGAATAAATTAGGTATACAATAGACAGTAGTAAGTTACCATAGTAATAATAGTAAGGTTCACACTTTTTGGGACAACTCGTTATTTGACAAATCCTCTGGTTAAACTAGAAAACCATATGGCAGAAATGTGTGTGTCTGTGTGTGTGTGTGTGTGTGTGTGTGTGTGTGTAAATAAATAAATATATGTATGTATGCATGTATGTATGTATATATACCTTGCAACAAATACCAAGATAAGGCCAAAATGAGTATATGATTTAGACATAATTAAAAGCACAAGAGACGGTTTATCTGTCAGATCTATGGCAAAGGGAAGCATTTTTGATCAAACAAGAGATAGAGAATATTATGAGATATAAAATGGACAATTTTAATGTTATTAAATTAAACAGTTTTTGCAGAAACAAAGCCAACACAATCAACATTAGAAGGAAAGCAGAAAGCTGAGGGAGGGGGGATTATATCAAGTTTCTCTGATAAGTATCTAATTTTTCAAATATAAAGAGAATGTAATCAAATTTATAAAAATGCAAGTCATTCTTCAATTGATAAACAAATGGTCAAAGGCTATAAACAGTTTTTAAACAAAAAGTTAATCAAAGCTATCTATTGTCATTTATATGACATTCTGCAAATTAGTTAGAGAAATGCAAATTAAAACAACTTTCAGGTGTCATTTCACAAGCATCATATTGGTTAACATGGCAGAAAATAAAAATTATAAATGTTGGAGAAGATGTGGGAAAATTGGTACACTAGTGTACTGTTGCTGGAATTGTGAACTGATCCAACCATTCTAGAAGTAATTTGGAATTGTGCCCAAATTTCTATCAAAGTTTGATCCAGCTATACTTTTAGTAAGTTTGTATTCCAAAGAGATTTTTTTAAAAAAGAAAAAGGACCTGTTTGTGCAAAATATTTATAGTAGCTTGTGTTGTGGCAGAAAAGAATTGGGATTGAGGGTTTGTCCATCAATCGGGAAATGGCTGAATAAATTGTGCTATAAGGTATATGATATATGTGGTATATGGTTGTTAGGGAAAACCTTTGAGCTATAAGAAATGAAGAATTGGGTCATTTGAGAAAAATCTGCAAAGATTTACATGAACTGCTGCAAACTGGAGTGAACAGAACCAGAAGAACATTGTACACAGTAACAGCAATTTAAGAAAAAAAGAATGCTAAAGTTTGTTTTTATATGTAACTGGAAAAAAATAAAATATTGTTCTAAAAAATAAACTCTAGTGGCTCTTAAATCTCCTAGAATCAAATATGAACTATTCAAGTTGACATTTACAACTGTTTAAAACCTGTCCACAGCTGTTCTTTTAAAAGTTTTTTTAAAATTATTTTTCATAGTACATTTATTTAATCTTCAAACTCCTGACTAAATTGAACCACAAAAATAAAGGAAAATAAAATCCTATTTACAATTATTAATTTTTGAGCAAAACAAATGACCATAGTGACCATAACCAAAAATGTATGTTTTTAAGTCTTTTGTCTCCAATACATTTGGCATGGGAGTGGAATGCTTCATCTTAGATCCCCTGGAATCATGGTTAATAATTGCATTGGTAAGAATTTTAAAATCTTTCAAAGCTTTTTTCTATGATATTAATGGTATAAAATGGCCTCCCATTTCTTCTCCCTTCCTTCTTTGTTGCATAAAGATTTTCCCAATTTCCTCTGAAACCATCAAGTTCATCAATTCTTATGGAACAATAACATTATATTACTTCCATCTACAATAATATCCAATAGGTTCCCCTTATTTTTCAGTTTTTTGGCTGCTACAGAAAAGAACTGTTATACATAATTTTATATATTTTATTGTTGTTTTGTTGTTCATTCATTTTCAATATATCTGATTCCTTCTGGTCCAGGTTGGGGTTTTCTTGGCAAAAATACTGTAGTGGTTTGCTGTTTGCATTTCCAGCTCATTTTATAGGTGAGAAAACTGAGGCAAACAGGGCTAAGTGACTTGCCTAGGTTCAAACACCTAGTCGGTGTCTGAAGCCAGATTTGAACTCAGGAAGTCTTCCTGATTCCAGAACTGGCACTTCACCCACTACACCACTTTACTTTTTCTTTTTTCTCTGTTGTATATGCCTAGAAGTGATATTGTTTTATAACAATACACTCAGTTGAGTGACTTTTGAAGCATAGTTCCTAACTGCTCTCCAAAGTGGCTGGGTCAATTCTCACCTCTACCAATAATGCATTAGTACCAATAACAAATATCAGCTGCTTGATTGCTTATACCATTTGGATTAAATAAAAATCAATAACTTTATTCTTTTTACTGAAATTATGGACCATTATACCTTATAATTCACCTTTTTAGTCTGTCCTAAGATAATCTAGACCTTATCAAATTTCTACCTTCATGACCTTTAGATCCATAGATGTCTGACCTAGTACATTGGCATCTTAGCCACAAACTAAAGTTTTAGTACTTTCTAGTCTTGTAATCCACCTTTTATTTGAACTCTATGTGTTTTACTGAAAATTACAGTGTGAACTCTTGAAATGAGGGACCAATATATTTTTACTGTTGTCTTAATTATCAGCCTGATCCACTAATGATAAACACAGTTTTATTTTGTCCTACTTCATCATGTATACTATGTCATTAATATCTATGAAAAAATCTACCATTTCTCTATTGAGAAAGAAATATCACAAAAACACACTTACATATTGCCCTAGTGCTGATGAACTGTGGTTAGTAGGCCTTAGTTTTATACTCTGAGCTATAGTTTATAGCATAAAAGAAATCTGAGATACTGATCAGAGAACCAAAGAACTTCAGAATTGGATGGAACCAGAGAAGCTTGATAGTATAACCATTCCTTGATGCATACTATAATATCTTAGAAAAATTGACCAACAAAAATTTCAACTGAAAATCCTCAGTTATGGAGCACTCAGCCTCCTGAGGTAATTCCTTCATTAACATTCTGCTTTTGCCCAAATGAATGATTTCATTTCTGTAGAGAATTTCTGATAAAGAAACTCTTTACCAGTACAAATCAACAATTGCTAAAAAAAATCGCCTTGGGTCAATGAGAGGTGAAATAAATTAGCCAAGGTTGTAAAATCAATATTGAGCAGAAGCAATGCAGATCTTACTATCTTGGATTATAGCTTTTAATGATTACCCCACACTACATCTATATATTATTTAGTAGGCATAGATATAAAACTGGACAAAACTTTAGAAATCGTGTAGTCCAATTCTTCCTTTTACAGAAATAGAATCTGTGATCCGAAGAAGTTATATAATTTACACTGGTGATGAGGAGCTGAGCTCAATTTTGAACCACTATGCAATATACAAATTTTTGTCTATATTTTTATCTGAATAGATGATAGATGTATGTATATATCACAGTGGGTAGAGTACAGGGCCAAGAGTAAGGAAAACTCATTTTCCAGACTTCAAATCTGTCTTCAGATACTTATTAGCTATGTGAATCTGGGCAAGTCACATAACCCTATTTGTCTCAATTGCCTTATCTAGAAAAGGGACTGGGAGAAGGAAATAGCTAATCACTGCAGTATATTTGCTTAGAAAACCCTAAATGGGGTCCCAAAGAGTTGGACATGACTCTAATGACTGAACAACAGAAACAATAGGCAGTAAGGAACAGAGCTTCAATTTAAACCAATATATAGCATATCTCTTTATATCTCTCTATATTTTAATCTAAATAGATGGTATATTTATTTATTTTTTCAATTAATCAGGTAGGAGTAATTAATCATTTATTCTATGCCATATATGCATATACATCCAACCATATAAGTATATATTGTATATTTGTATGTGTGTATATTTATGTATACATATGTATGTATACATGTGTATGTATACAATTTGCTAGTAGCAAAAGTGGCTATTTTGCTCTATAATATAACTATATTATGATGCAACTAGATGGCTTAGTGGATATACCACTGGAATTGGTATCAGAAATACCTGAGTTCAAATCTCCCCTCAAACACTTACTAAATGTGTGACCCTGGGTAAATCATTTAACATCTGTTTTCTTTAATTCACTGGAACAGGAAAAGACAAACCAATCCAATATGTTTGCCAAGAAAATGTCCTGGACAGTATTGGCATGCTATGAAACCACATGGTCACAAGGAGTCACACATGACTGAAGAACTGAATAATAGCAAAACTATATTGTACAGATACACAAAATACAAGTACAGTAATATAAATGGATATATGTGCATATTTTTGTATGTATACACATATAATACATGTGTATATGTATGTATATATAGATATATATGTGCATATATATACATGCATATAGATACATGTGTGTATATATATATATATATATAAATATATAAATATATGATTCTACTATTTGTTTACAGAAATGATGGACATTTTGGTGTTTTAATGTTTTTATTATGAATCTAAATTCCCAGACTGCAGTGTCTGTACATATTATATAAGATATAGTTGGTCATGGACATTGTGTAATAAAGGAATCTGGATTCATAATAGAAACACTAAAATACCCCAAACTCCATTATTTTTGAAAGCAAGTGATATTGGTTGCAGCCAAGATGACATATAGAGAAGATCGATTTTAAGTAAGTGTAGAGTGGATGTTTTCACACACATACAAGACATATATTTCAACTCACTTTGGCTTCTATTATGTTTACTAAGATGGTTACATTTTTTATTATATAGTGACTCAATGTGTGCCTTCAATTTACTTCTCCATATATTTCTATCCTATCTGTCATTTTCAGATGTAAATTTTGTGGCTTTAAAAATATCCCATCTTCAACTATTCTAACTGCCTATGAATGTTAAAGTGCTTATTAACCAAAGCCAGTCCTTGCTTCAATGGCATTCTTTCCCAAGCTTTAGTAAACCTGTAAGACTTTCTTTACAAGTTTGGATTTAATGGATCCTTTTTAATGGCATCTTTACCACAGATATTTTTAAATGGGGCTGAGGGAGAAAGTCCTTTGAGCCTTTGGACAGAATGGCTTAGACGTGGGAAATGGTATTGGATTTGATCACTTCACTTGAATGCAGCAGTTTGTTAGTCCATTCAATCTTATGTTATTGAGAATGTAGTACTCATTTACTTTTATTTACATATTTACATGCTTAAATGATATCACTACAGAATACAAAGTTGGTCAATCTCCTCTGTGCATGAGTGCACGCACACACACACACACACACACACACACACACACACTAAAGCATGTGCATACATAGAAGCACACAGTGCTCCCCATTACTTTTAATACATTAAAAATCAGAAGGACTTCCTTTTTGTAACTATTTTTATTTTACTTCCCATTTGTTGCACTGGCTACAGCTAGAGCTGCTTGGCAACTATACATAGCTCTGAGTCTCATTCCCAGAATAGGAAGCAGTATTTATGATCAAACAGAAGGGAACAGAGTTCCTGGTCACGGTTCCAGGGTAGAAAGGAGGAACAAGGAGCAGGGGACTTGGAGACAGTTTCAGGGCGAAGAGGAGTGTTTGTGCTTGTAGCAGCAAAGGAAGAGGGGATGTACCTCGATAAGGAAGAGAATGCAGACCAGGATAGCAGTGACCACACCTCCCTCCACATCACATCACCTTAGAAACACCAAAAAGTTGCAGGCCCCAAGAACTAGTTCTTTGAATAGCAGTATGAAAAAACATCAAACTTGGGACTTTGACTCCTCATGCCCAGGTGGACAGAACATAATTTTAACATTTAAAGATCAAAGACAATAAAAATAAGCTGGGAAAATGAGCAAACAGAAACAACAATAAAAACAACAAAAATATCTTGGCCATAAAAAACTATTATGGTAGCAGGGAAGACCAAATCAGAACTTAACAACAGCCAAACAGTCACATTTAAAGACTGGGGCGGGGGGGAGGGGGGGTGGAGTGGGGGAAGAGGCAGGGAGGAACTTGTTGGAATCAAGCCCAAGAAGAACTCCTAGAAAGGTTAAAGAAAGGGATAAAATTGGTTGAGGAAAAACTGGGAAAAGAAATGACTGACACAAGAAAATGGTAAGGGAATTAATAGCTTGGTAAAGAAGGCACAAAAATTCATTGATGAAAAGAACTCCTTTAAAAGCAGAATAGGTTAGGTAGAAAAGTAGGTAGAAAAATTCACTAAAGTAAATAACTCTTGTAAAAATAATTATTAACAAAACAGTATTGTTGAAATTTTTTAAAAGGCACAAAACCTCACTGAAAAAAATAACTGCTTAAAAATTAAAATCACACAACTGGAAACTAATGACACCATGAAACATCAAGAACAATAAAAAACAAAGTCAGAATAACTTAGAAATATTAGTATATATGAAATATCTCAAAACATATTTTGGAAAATAATTTGAGGAGAGAATTAAAAAATTTTTGTGCTACCTAAAAGCCATAATTTAAAAAAAAGAAAAAGAGCCTAGGCTACATATTTCAAAAATTATCAAGGAAAATTGTCCCATTATCTTAGATCCAGAGGGTAAAATAGAAATCAAAAGAACCCACCAATGAAATCCTAGAAGAGATTTCAAAATGAAAACTCCCCCAAAACATTGTAGCCAATTTTCAGAGCTCCCAGGTCAAGGAGAAAATATTGCAAGCATCCAGAAATAAACAATTTGGATATGCTGAAGGCACCATCGGGGAAAAACAAAATTTAGATGCTTCTATGTTTAATGAAACAGAAGGCTAAGAATATGTTATTCTGGAAGGCAAAAGAGCTGGGGTGAATAGGTGACACAGTGGATAGAGCTCTGGACTGGTAATCAGGAAATCTCACTTTCCTGAAATCAAATCTAGCCTTATATACTGACTAGCTGTGTGATCCTGGGTAAATCTCTTAACCCTGTTTGCCACAGGTCATCATCTGTAAAGCTAGCTAGAGAAGGAGATGGCAAAACACTCCCACATCTTTGTCAAGAAAACCCCAAATTAAGTCACAAAGTCAGACACAACTGAACAACAACAAAGGATCTAGGACTACAACTAATAGTTTACTCGTCTAAACTGAGTACTTTCCTTCAGGTATTTAATGAAATACTAAATTAAAAATATAAAATTATTTAATGAAAAGGAAGACTTTCAATCCTTCCTGATTAAAAAAAAAAAGACCAGTGCTGAATTGAAAAAAAAAATGACATTAAACGCAGTACTGGAGAAGCATGAAAAAGGTAAACATGAAAGAGAAAAAACAGATGAAGTCAGTACAAACTGAAGCACAATTTTCTCACTTTATTTTTTTCATGCTTTTTTGCAATATGGCTGATATGGAAATAAGTTTTCCATGATTTCATATGCTTAATTGCTATCATATTGCTTGCCTTCATAGTGGACAAGGGAGGGGTGTAAGTGAGGATAGACTCTCAAACTCAAATTGTTTTTTAAAAATGGTGAAAGTATACAAATATTTCTAAAAATAAAAAATTGTCACATTTTATAGATGTTTACACATATGTTCAGTTTGAATATTTTAAAATGTTTTTACTTTTTATTATTTTTCATTCAGAAATAAATGTAAACAGATTTTGAATCCCCTTATGCAATGGCAACTTTGCTTTTAAATGATGTAAGGAAATGCAAAATCTATTTACATTTATAGCTGAATAAAAATAAGGAAGGAAGAAGATGGAGGGAGAGAAGAAAAGAAGAAAGGAATGAAAGAATGAAGAGAGGCAGAAACAAAGGAGGGAAAGATTAAAGAAATAAAGAAGGAAAGAAAGGAAGGAGAGGGAAGAAGATACATGACCATTATCTGAATTATTAGCTAAATTGGAGGCAACAAAAAACTGATTAGTGAAATTATTTCAATTAAACTGAGGTTTGTGTCAAAACTTTATTTTCCATCACCAATTTCATTTTAATCTATTAAAATATTAAGCCATAAGAAGTATTTCTGTTATTTTAAATTCTATTGTTCCAATGTATGTATAAGTCGTCATTATGCATACTTTTCCAGGTTATAACCTATTTATGCTCACCCATCTTTCATGACCATAGTATGAGCAGAAATTTGTCACAAGCACATCCACTGTTTTAGGGCTTTTAATTGAGTTCTTTCAACATCATGAAGAGAATAATAGAGAATGCAGCCTCCAGTTATTCCTTTCTTTCAACATGCGGGCAGTCTGGTGTCTTTTTCAATAACACATTTCTGTGATGACATTTTTACACTGACTCTTTTGTCAATCCTTGTTTGTAATGGGTGGCATTCTGCTCAAGTCAACCATGTTCTTTTCCATTTTTCTGTGAGTGATCCTCCATTTCAGATCTCTAGAGACTGTCATGTTACATGGCATAATGCCACGTAATAGCCCTGGAAATAATATTACTGTTTTAAAAAGATTTTTAGAAGTGTTATTTTCTTAATTTTATTTTAGTTATTCAAATCCTGAATTGAATATAAAATTATATCTGACAATCGTTATAACTATTTTGAAAATGAGTAGTAAGAAGGATAAAACAGGTTTCTATTTTTTCTTGAGACTTTTCCTTGTTGTGGATATAACTATGCGACTTCACATCCCAGTTACGTTAATCCTGAACTGGGCAAAAACCGAGGAAATAGTTTCTCCTGGCTGATAGAAATACCTAGAGGTAGTTCAAGGAGATTACTATGAAGATATTTTGGAATCCTTTGGTTGAACAGTTTTTTTTTTTTAATATTGCTCATAGTCACTTATTATTTTGTTGTTCATTTGTAATCCAGCCCAGCCTTTACCTATGCAGTTCAGTTTTTTTGATCCCCATAGTCATTTCTTAAAAACATTCATCTTACCCAATTATACATACAAAACTTTATGTGAAGAAAAAATCCTTCTATGATATTCTCATTAAAAAGTATTAACACATTTAGCTTACAACCACAGAGAAACCCAGTTTGTATCTTTATAACCACATAAGTAGATCACAACCCAGTTGTTATAATTATTTCTGCCAAGGCACTATTGCATATAGGTTGTAAATACAGATTTTTCTCACAGTTCAGACCTCACTGCTAATTAGCATAGACATTTTGACCTTCCTTATACAGCCTAGTGGCAGCTGGATCATGGGTGCTTAGCATATTTGTATGAAAAACTGATCAACAAATCAGCAGACAGATTGCAGTTCAAAACTCACTAACTCTACTGATTCACCAGTCTTAGGTTGTACGATTTGCCAAGACTATTGTCATGGGTCACCATGCCTAGCTATTTTAAGCATTTTTTTGTACAATTTAGATAGGATAAGAGCCAAGCAAATCAAATGAGGGGTACAATCAGAAGTTAATATGGATAGGAAAAGGATCGCTTAATATTAATCCAAGAGTTGGAAGGCACTTAAGAAGTATTCAAATTCAATTCATACCTAAGTAAGATCTTTCCCTATGACATCTCAAAATGTCTTATTCGGTTACTACTTAAAGACTTCTAGTGGAGGTAAAGTAGTGAAAAGAATAGTAGACTCGAAATTCAGAAAATGAGGCAGTTGAGTCATGGTTTTGCCACTTTCTTAGATTTAGAGTTTATAAAAAAATAAGAAGTTATTTAGACCAACCTCTAAGATTGAAGAAACTGAGACCTAGAGAGATAACATAACTAAACCAAGGTAACACTGAGAATAAGTGGAAGAGATAGGATTTGAACTCAAATTCTCTCCTAATATAGTACGTTGACCCCGGCATGACGAAGTCCAGGAATGCAGTCTGGTGGACATTACTGGCCTTGGCCCTCTCCTTAAACAGAGGATCTAAGAGTTGTTGTTTGCATACCACCCTCCGCTATTTTTAATCAGAGAAAGGGAGGCATCCCAGGGGCAGGGTAAAGAGGTTTAAGGTTGAAATTTTCTTTCAGGAAGAACTTGAATGCCAGAATGAGAGAGCATGAATTTTATTTGGTAGACAATAGGAAGTCAGTGAAGTTTATTGGACAGACAGAGTAATAATATGATTAGAGCTGTGCATGAAAAAGACTACATATAGTATTCTGATACCAGTGTGTATGGAAGATCAGAGGGAAAGTTTAGATGACTACTGAAATACCTGAGGCAAAAAGAACTGGATTGATATATAGTTTATTTTTAAATGGAAGGTAAGGGACATATTTGATAGATATGGTGGCAATATCTGGCAAATGAAAAGTGTTAGATGTTGGGGAGAGAACAAGTCAAAAATATTGGAGACCACAGTGAGGAACTTTGATAATTTGCCTTTGACAACATAGCAACAATTTATGATTTCTCAATTCATATACATCATTCTAATTTGTATATGTAATATACATAATTCTAATTTAGATTTTCTAATTTTCTAATTTAATTAAATTTTGTGTGTGTATTATATATGTGTGTTTATGAGAAAACTTTAAAATAAATTTAATTCCAATAACTGGGCCTTCTAAAATATTATTGTATAAATCTTCTTCTTTGTACACCCAACCAGAACTTATTTCTGCTATCTTTTTCAGGACCGTATAATAATTCATCATGTGACCTATTTTATTTATCTCTCAAGGAAACAAGTTTCATATTTTGAATGATTCACTGATGTCAAAGTACATAAAACCATTTAAATTCAAGTTGAAATCAGATCGTGAGATCATAGATTAGAGTTCATAATAACCTTTGGAGTTATCTAGTCTAACACATATTTCTTTTTGTATTATTTTTCAAAATTTAATTACCCTCAATTAGGAGGCAGTTTTTGAATTACAATAGCAATTTCTCAGGAGAAATTGTTTCTTCTCCATGCACATAAGTGTATGTATAAGGTCTTCCAGGGCATACCTTAATATCTCAAAAAAAGACTTCATGTTTTAATTTAACCAAAATATATTCATTTTGTTTTCAAGTGAGGATTATCCTAAAATGCAGTAAAAGCCAAATTATATGATCTAAATATTTTAGAATAGATAGGGAGCTTGAGTTTCTTCCAAGTATATATTCAAATTACTGAAGAGTGCAATGACCATTGATCTTCCAACTCTTCAGTCACTGTCAGTTTAGGTAAATATATATTTTTTTTATTTAAACATGAAGATCATGAAGCTTGACTATGTTTTCATAAATTCCCAGTGATCACTACATGAAAATATTGACATTTTCTGTCTTCAAAAAATAATTTAACACTTGCATTATTAAAAATAAGTTTAAATTTTACTTTCTTTAGTATACTGATTAAAAACAATGTTATTTATGATTGAATATTTAATAAAAGTTTGCTTTTAAAGTAAATATGATTCTCTCAGTGTATAGCTTAATGAAATGGGTGATGTACACCCATAGTCATACAGCTGCAATTATCTGTTTCAATTTAGGAATATAGGGTAGGAGAAATGAAGTAAATCTCCCCTAACCAAGAAGACAGTTTCCCATGAAATTTCTTCTATTTACATCATCTATTCATTGCTTTCTTCATTCAGAGAGCATTGAAAGGCATAATCCCTGGTGAGGTTTGCTGTGGAAAATCACATTGTGTCTCAAAGCAGTAATCATTCTAGTCAAAGATAAAGTTTTTAAAGGTTGAATTGGCCCCCTGTGTTCTCCTTAACTAGACACCTGAGAATGAAAAACACAACTGTCAAGATGTCTCCTAGCTGGCATTACAACAAACTTAATCCATTTACTCACTGGTGTGGTGTCCCGCTAGCAGGAGGCCAGCACAAACTAATTAAATGCTTCAGTTCTTTATTTAAATGCTTACACTGCAACCCCTAAAGAGAAGGATGTCCAGTGCAAATTGTTTTTTTTAGGGGGGTGTTAAAAATCAGAAATAAAAACAGAAGGAAGGCATGTCTTCATTAGAATCACAAGTTGTTAAAGAATCAGCATCCAAGGTTATTGTAAAAACAAAACTGAAAAGCAAATACTACTCTAATGATTTTTAAAAATCTAGATTATTAAAAAAAAACAAATAACAGCATAATTAGTGAGATTTGGATAGAAAGGAAGTAGAAAACTGGCAAAGCAAGATAACAGACAGCTGATGGAATTTCAAAGAAATTCCTGTCAAAAGCAGACATTTTCTGCAGCACAGAGATTGAAGATGATATTGTCATTACATAGCCAGCCCCCTTCTCCCTAATGGAAAGAGGTAATTAATATGCAGATTAATAAAATAAGTCTCCTGTTTCTTGCAATTCCATTCTATTATCCTAAAGCAGGTGAGACTCTACAGATTTGGTTGACCTTTCAAAGACAATGAAAGCTTTTTCTTATTCCCCTTCCCCTGCTCCCTCCGTCCATGCCCAAAAATTAGAATGGAGGAGTATAAAAGTAACTTCCTTATATAGCCCATCAGTGTCTTCTTCCTTCCTTCCTTCCTTCCCTCCCTCCCTCCTTTCTTTCTTTCTTTCTTCTGTTCGTTCGTTCTTTCTTTCATAGTGGCTTACCATAAAATCTCTAGCATAATCTCAAATTTCATTTTTGCTTCTGAAAGAAAAATAAAGACAAGAAATGTATCATATAGACAGAGATAAAATAATTGTATTCATCAATAAGTATCATCTAACACTTAAATTTTTATATTTTACAGGACAGTGAATTGATCTTATGTTAAGCTATCTATCATTTGAAAAAAATCATACTATTTCTATTAAGATGAATTAATCCATACAAGAAGTCTTTTACTTGAAACCTTTAGCATACTTTCTTTCTGTTTAAATGCAAATGTAAAATTATTTTACAGACCAATAGAAATCAGAACCTGGAAAGAGAAACACAAGTTGCTACTGATGCAATCACCCTAGATAACATTAGGTCTGGTAAGAGAAATTGAACTATTTGAGATATTAAGTTGACCCATTTTAGACAGTATTTTTCAGATAAGGGATATTTGGGTGAGGTAGGGGTAAGTTATTAATCTAAACAATCCAAAAACAATGTTTTTTAAGTTTAATTATAATATCTAATTAAATATTTATTTTAAATAAAATATGTTAATCACTCAGCTACTCCTCACTTGGAAAAGGTCCTCTCTATCCCAAACTTCAGGGAAAAAAATATTTTAAGCTCACTGCATATGCTTCTTTTCTCATTCACTTATCAACCCCTTGTAATCCCAGTTTCCAAATTCATCACTCAACTGAAACTGTTTTCCCCCAAATTACCAATAGTCTCTTAATCACTAAATCCATCCATGTCTCTTGTTTGTCTGTATGTCTCCTTCTTTATCCCTCACACTTAAGATACTTGATAATCTGACTCCAAACTCCTTTTCCAGACTTCCCTTTCATGCGGTACAGTATTCCCCTTCACACAATTTCTCCAGTCAACATAGTCTTTTTGCTGTTTCTCATGAATGACACTAAGCCCATAGTCTCTGTTCCTTTGCATAGCCAGACATCATTGCAGTAATGCACTGTCTGCTAACCTCTGCCTCTTAGAATTGCTAGTTTCCTTCCAAGAGTAGCTCAAATGCCATCTATTATATTATGCTTTTCCAAATACTTCCATATACTGGCTTTTCTAACCTTAATTTTACCTAGAATTTATTTTGTATGTATTTTCTGTATCTCTACCTATGAACACATCATCTCTCCTGATGGAATGCAAGCTACTTAAGGGCAGACACACTTTCAATTTTATCTTCATCCCATATTCCTGTCACATAGTTATTGTTCAATAGACGCTTGTTCACTGATTGATTGCTGTTTGAAACAATACCCAAATTAACAATATTGTGATTGTCATCTTCATCTCTTTTCTTCTTTAAAATATGTATTGATAACTTTCATTTTATATCACCTACACATACTAGTATATCTCTCCCACTTGTCCTCTCAGATAATCATTTCTTATTACAGAGGGGGGGGAAAGAGGAAAAAATGTTTTGCAAATCTAACACATTAAACAAATCTAGCATTATAAGAATTTTCCCATATCCTTAGCCCTCTACCTTTGCAAATAAGGGAGGGAAATGTATTGAAATATCTCTTCTTTGATCATTATACTTTCATAGCAATTAATTTTGATTTTTTAGTATTCTTTTATTTAAATTATTATAGTTACTGTAATTATAAATTTATTGGTTCTGCTGACTTCAAATTCTATCAGTTTATATATCTTCTCCATGATTTTCTTTATTCATCATTAATCATTAAAGTTTCAAAGAAAAGTAATATCCTACCACATTTTTGTGCCAAATTTATTTAGCAATTGTCCAAAGGATATTATTTTATCTTTGGGGATATGTTGCATTTTTGATTGTTACATATTTACAAATACTGACTTGGATTTTGAAATGTTTCTATTACTTTTTACTCATGTATGGCAACACTGGCCTTTCCAAGAGAAAGGAAGAATTTTCTTAATACAATTTTACCAGTGTATTAAAAGTTTCTTGTTGACAGGGGATACTTTTGTTTTTGTCTTTGCATTCAACAAGCATTTAGCAAATATTTATTATATGACTGAGACTCTTCTAGGCCATGGAAATGTAAAGATGAAACAGAATTTTTTTTTCTACTCTCTTCAAATTTAAGTTCTATTGCAATATGTATGGAAGGATTAGGAGGAGGCAGCAGGTACACAAAAAAACTATATACAAAATAAAAAGAACTGAATACAAAGTGATTTTGGAGAAATTCCAAACAAATGAGATGAGGAAATATCTCTAGAAGGAGTCACCTAAAATATATTTTGAAAATAACTAGGAATTCTATGAGGCAAAGGTGAAAAGACAGTTCATGCAAAGGCATGAGCATGCAAGAAATAGAATTTCACGTATGTAGGCCATACAAGAATACAAGAATCAACTCATTCCCTAAGTAGGCCAGTTTTGCTAGAATGTAGAATAAATGAAGGGTACTAGTAGGGGATTAATGTGTGGCAAGTCTGGAAAGACAAGTTGGAGCCAAATTATGAAGGACTTTCAATGCCAGACAGTGTCTGTATTCACAATGCCATGTATGTCTTGATCAAAGTGGGTACTCGTTAAAATGCTTGTTGAGTTGAATCTTTGGTGTAACTCTCCCAAAGACAAGTAGGTTTAGTATGAAACATTTTTAGTTCAGTTTCTTTATCTTCTGAATTTGAATAAATGAGATACTTTATCCCCCAAACCAAACTGGATCATCTTCTCTGGCAATGACATCAAAAGTGACGTTCTAAGGAATAAGTATTTGAATAAACTGAGTCTAGGATTAAATCCTGAGATATCACAAATACCCAGATGTACAAAATTTTCAAAATTCCAGTTGCTAAAGGCTTTGAGTTACTGCTGAAGGTGACAGAAATAAAAACAACAATTATAAAGTAATAGAATGTTGTTTGTAGAGAATATAGTACAAGCCTGTCTTTTTTTTATAAATGAGGAAACTTAGAGGGAAATGACTTACTTAAAAGTCACACAAATAATTACTGTCAATTCTAGGACTACTATACCCACCTTTTAATTTTAAAATCATCCTATAGTATTTGTTGTGTTACATAACTTTGTTGCCGTAGTGTATTGTTTATCAATATAAATAATTTGCCTTATATGTACCGAAATTCAAGAAAGGATATAAAAATGTGATGTAAGCTTGAAAAACAGAAAGGAGTTGATCATGTGACAAAAAAGAGAGATATTCAACTGGTTTCTTCTTGATGCCAAAGGGAAGTAATGTCCTAACTGGCTATGTGGAAGCCCCTATGGCCCTATCATTGGTGGGAGTCACATTGCAAGGGTAAATCAGAGTGAGTTGCAATATGAAAAACAAAACTACATGTACAGGAATGATATTACAGAAAATGATGATAATGATAGCAATACTAAAAACTGAAAGTAAGTTGTATAATGCTTTTCAGTTAGCAAGACACTCTATATCCCTTTTGATACCTAAAGGCTTGGTTATATTAGTATCCCCATTTTACAGATGATGAGAGAATGAGAGAGATTAATTGAATTAATTGAATCCAGGGGTTCCACAACTAGTAACTACCTAAAGGTTGCAAATGCAGACCTTTCTGATTCCAACTACAGTGCTTGACTCAATATGCCAACCAGTCTCTTCTTACCACAGAAGTACTAGTATATCTAAGTTCACACACGTATGTGTGTGTGTATATGTGTATACCTCAAAAACCCTTCCTTTTCGTATTTAACTATTGAAATTACACTTCTTGTCTGGGTAGATATCTTAAGTATTTTTTCTAATAAGTCAGTAAGTCAACCAATACGCTAAGTACATAAACATAGGAGAGACCAAGAAAGGCAAAACACACAATCCTAGCCTTCAAGTAACTCATATTGCATTGGGTAAGAAAACATGCAAATAATTATGAATATCCATGAAATATGAAGATTAAAGGGAGGATAATCTAAGGGAAGAGAGGGAACTAGAAAAGGCCTTCTGAAGAAGGTGGGACTTGGGCTGAGTCTTGGAGGAATACAAGAATCAACTCATTCCCTAATCAACTCCCAAAGTGATTTTTTTTTTCTTAAAGCACAGATCTGACTGATCAAGTCATTCCACTACTCAATAAAATACAGTGGCTCTCTCTTACTTCTAGGATGACATATAACATCCTTTGTTATTTAAAGCCCATCACAACTTTACCCCTTCCCGTCTTTCCAGTGTTCTTATATTTTATTCCCCTACATGTACTCTACATAATCCAGTCACACTGCCCTTACAGATGCTCCTCACTGATGACACTCCATATATGTGTATATACACACATATGAGTCATTTGCATGGAGATCATGACTGAACTCATGGTAGTTTATGAGATCACTATGAAAGAAATAGAGGAAGAAAAGAAAATGGTAAATGACAGAGCTTTAGGGAAGACACATAGGGGGTGTGACATGAATGAAAGACTAACAAAGTCTTGAAAGAAGCTGTCAAACAGGTAGGAAGAAAACCAAAGAGAACAGGGTCTTGAAATTCTGGAAAGGATAGAATATCCACAAGAAAAAGGTGATCAAGGTCAACAGTCATGGAGAGGTTAATAAGAATAAATGATATTAAAAGGTCATTAAGTTTGTAAATTTAAAAAAAAATGATTGATGACCTTGGAGAGAGCATTTTCACTTGAATGATGAAGTTGGAAACCAAAATGAAAGTGGTTTACAAGAGAGTGAGAGTAACAGATGTGAAGGCCCTGATAATAGATGGATTTCTTAAGGACTTTAACTGAGAGGAGATAAAGAATACCATCCAGTGAAGATGAGGATTTTTGTTGTGTTTTATTTTGAGTATGAGAGAGAGATGGGGATAGTTATTGGCATTAGGAAAAAAGCCAGTGGTTACAGAGTGATTGAAGATAAGAGACAATAGGGATGATAGAGAGGCAAATGAGCTAGAGAAGACATAAAGAAATGATACAATATATAAATATGGAGAGATTTCCCTTGACAAGTAGGAAGGCCACCACTTCATGAGAGACAAGGGTGAAATAGAAGTTGGTTGGAGAAGATATCTGAGTGATGTGACAGGAGCAGAAGGGAAAAAGCAGTCTTCATCAAAAGGTTACTCTTTTATTTATTTGTTTGTTTATTTTGCAGTGAAGGTAAAAAAAAAAAGTCCTTATTTGAGAGAGGCAGGGGAGGGGTTGATTTTTGATGAATAATGAAAAAGTTTGGAATGGTTGCTATGTTAATTGGGTAAATGAATCAATTAGAGATATTCATAAAGTTTTCCTTGCTGAAATGAGGTCCCAGTTGAGATTATGTATCACATTAGTAGTGGATCCAGTCAGTATGCTTTAGTCACTAATAGGAATGAAAGCAATAGATAATGAGGTTGATCTGAGGTTGGGTTTTGTAAGACATAATCTGTGATAGAATAAAAGGGCAAGCAAATGAAGAGTTGAACTGGTCTACTAATGGCCAAGATAGGGAAAGGAGGATACAACAACTAAAGTGTGACTAATGACCTGCGAATGAACTGAAAGGCAAAGAAATTAGAGACCATAGTAAGGATAAAGAAAAAGGTTAGGGTCAGGTGTCATGTGATACATAAAGATGGGTTGATAGGTTATGATTAGATAAAGAAATTTCTGGGTTCATGAACCTGGAAGTAAAATACTTGTGGTTTTGTGTAGTTGAGGCGCAGTGGAGAAATAAGTCATGGCAATAGAGTAAATGTAGGGACTGAGATGTTATAATATTTCAGGTAATGTCACTTGTTGATGCTTGTTGAAGACTGCTAATATGAGGACAGGAGTCAGGGAAGAGAGAAACACTGTGAGTCAGGAATTGAACTCAGTGAGGAAAGAAGGAGAACATCCTGGGAGATTCTGGATATATACTGAGTGAAAAATATGAGAAGTGTGAATCTCAAAGGAGGAGAGTTTGTTGATTAATGGTGGTAAAGAGAGTCTGGAAGTGGTAATAGGAAGCAGGAAATATTCCAACTCCCCTACCTAAACAAGTAAGTCCAGGGTATGAATGAAAATGTTATCAGTACTGCAAAAGGTAGCCAGAGGTACAGTGTCATCAAGAGTAAGGTAGCTGTTTTGACGGTAGTCGGTGCCTTTGCTCAGGACTTGCAGCTTTCCTGTGGCTCCACACCCCGGTGCTTCCCAGTCCTGTCTCCTGCTTGGGATCCCTTCTCCTCCCTCCTGCACTCCTGGCCTGCAAGCCTTAGCCCAGCAGTGTTAGGTACAAGTATAGAAATTGGCTATTTGGAACAATTTGGAACTTCTTCATTTAAGGATTCTGCCTTGAGAAAACAGTCATATCAAATTTGACCCACTCCTCAAAGAGAGACCCAATAAACCGACTCCTGTAACTACTGAAATAACAAACAGCCTTATGGATATAACTCAAGAAAACCAACATGATGCAATACTTCATGAATTTGACTTCCTAGGAACACTTAATAGTCCTGTAATAGGACCTCCCCCTCCTGATGGACTGGAATGTTTGGGTGTTCCTGTGATAGCCACAGATTTGCCTGTTTCAGTGTAATGCCAAGCAAAGGCAAGTTCCAAGTTTTGGATTAAGAGCGTAGTAAACCCCATTTATTCAGCAAACATTCACAGAACACAGAAAGTCAAAATACAGTGTAACTTGTTCCTTTAGCAAGTAAGTTCTCAATTCAATCCAGGTACTACTCTACCCCTAGACAGTACATTCATTTAGTCAGTCAAAAGTCTCTTCTCAAATCGAGATTAGTCTCCAACCATAAACAAAAGTACATTCATTTGGTCAATCACAGAACATAAAGAAAACTCCAAGTCTTCCCACCCCTAAATCTCAAAAGGGGCAGGAGAACACAAAAGGCCATCCACCCTTAAGTTACAACAAAGTTAAACTCAGCATTGAATACCCAAGGAAAGGTCCTTCTTTCATTGTCACTTGAGGCAAGCCCTCAGCAATTTCAGTTCCTGGGGGGACAAGGCTCAACAAAGCCATAGCTAGTGTCGTCATCAAGTCACTCTCTGGCTGTAGAACCATCCCAGAACGGTTGCTGAATACATCAGCAAGGCCCTCTTCCAGGATTTCTGTGCAGGTACCACAAGAAAATCCTCCTTCAGAGCTTCTGAACCAACTGCCAAGTTCCAAGACCTCTACAACAGCAGCATTGTCCTTCACCATCAGGTGAATCTGGCAAAACAACATCGAAACAGACAGACAAAATACCGGCATCACAGCCATGCCTCCTCAGTCCTTGGCAATTCCAGGCAGCAGTTCTCAAAAGTCTTGGGCAGTTCCAATGGGCTCTCAGCAGTCTTTCTCTCAGCAATTCAGGTTCCATGATACTGGATACTGGATACTGCTCTCCCAAAGTCCTTCTGGCCTTCTCTAGGCTTGGACCTCTCTCCCAATTCATGGCTCCTCCCATTTGAGCCCTCTCTCTTCATGTCAACAAGTCCATCCCACAGGTGGGATTCACAAGCTCTGTGTTTTAACACTCAACCCAAAAACCAAGCCAACACAGGGACATCTCCAAATTCCATTACCAATACATTCAGTAGATCTCTTTGTAGATATGTTGAAGTATAGCCAGAAAGACATGGATGTGACTGTAGAAAAAAATCAAACAAGAAAATGAAGCATTGAAGAAATTTCTTAAAGATTTTTTTCTAGAAAGAATCCAAAAGCAAGAGTGGAGGTACCAAGACCTCAAGGCTCTCACAGAAGAGAAGTTAAACCTAGCAAATGAAGAAATTGCCCAGGTTTGCAGCAAAGGCACAGCTGAGACTCTAGCTTTACAAGCAGATTTACCAAAGGAACAAATGAGAGTCCAGTCGCTAAAGAAAAGCCTGGAACAAAAAACTAAAGAAACCAATGGATTAAAGAAAATCTGGGATGATTTCTTTGCAAAGATGTTAAAGGAATTTTGAATTGTTCCATCCTTTTTTCACTTTACCTATAATTTATAGTCAATGTCACGTTTAGTCATAGTGTTCACTTAACCTCAATTTTTTCACATTACAAACATACATGGATGTATTTTTTTTTAATTTAGTAAATTGAACTTTTTAAAAAATGTGCTTTAATAAAAATTAATAATCCTTTAAAAAAAAGAGTAAGCTAGTTCTCAGTGAGTTTTAGGAGACAGAAGAGTGAGAAACAAAGAGGTTTAAGATAAAAGCAAATTTGTCAACTATTGGTCAGGCATTCCATAAACCACAATGAAACGAGTGGGATCCAGTGTTGGAAACAGGGTTGGATTGATGGTGGTGGAAGTTAGGTTACATAAAACAATGGGAATAGATTTGTACTTTAGCAGCTATTATTTCAAGATAACTGGGTTGAGGGAGACTATCAGGGGGTGGGAATATGCTAACCATTGAAGATTCAGTCTAGCCAAAGTATCAATGACTGAAGAATAGTCTGTTGAGGAAGGTAGATGATTAGACTGTTCAAAGACCTTTCTGAAAGCCTGATATTGTAGAGAAAGTTATGTCTTATGAGTCTTATCTCTCAGTAAAAAGGAATAAACAAAGGTATGGAAAAGATAGTTGGAATTTCAAAAGCCAGGAGTTTAAGGTGGATTTGGTACAAAAAAAAAAAAACACCTTTAGGGAACAGTAGATATCTCTAGAACAAAGAAGTCAGAGTAAGATAGGCTAAAAGGACTGACAAAGGGTTCCCTGGAGAGACCTCAGGGAAAACAGACAGAGAGGCAGTTACTCTACATCCAGGACTGGCACAGGCTGTCTGGGAAGTCACTGAGTGGAGGCAAAATCAGGATCTAGGTTTAGACAAAAAGCCTATCCTGATTCCTCCAGTGCAAAATATTCTATTAAAAAACAATTCTCTAGAATGGGAGTTCTTGACCTGGGGTCCCTAAACTTGCCTTTAAAAATATTTTAGATATTATATTTCAATATAATCAGTTTCTTTTTTTTAGTCTTACGCATTTTATATTATCAGTTAAAAGCATTATCCTGAAGACTCATAGGCTCTATCAAATTGCCACCAGGGGAATATTATACAAAAATGTTAAGAAACTTGGATCTAGAGTAATTTGTCTAGATCTCTCCTTTGAATCTTTAAGAGATTGGGATATTTGCAGAAAGCCTCTCATCTTTCTTTCTCTCTCTCTCTCTCTCTCTCTCTCTCTCTCTCTATCCCTCTCCCTCTCTCTCTCTCTCTCTCTCTCTCTCTCTCTCTCTCTCTATCCCTCTCTCTCTGTCTTTCACTCTGTCTATGTGAATAGGACTTCTCTAACTGGCTTAGTAAACTCTTCATATAAATGAATCAGTTTTCATACAGAAGGATGGTCATAGGATCTTGACAGGATATCCTCCTGCAACTGAAAATGTGAGATATACTTGGCCCCCACCCCATCACTGTCACTAAGTTATTTTTGCTATAATGTAATTCTAATTATTCTGATATTCCCATGATTAGAGCCCTGTATAAGCAGTGTCCCTATCATACCACGTTTTGTATAATACAGACTTGTGTACCTGTCATATATCATCTACTGGATGGCTCTGGCCCCGGGTTCCCTACCTCTTCTTGGTAAACTTTTACCTTATCTTCCTTGGGTACACTTCCTGAATATCTGTTTATAATGTTTCCACAAGGGTATCCTCCCCACTTTCTTTCCATTAGGATTTGAGGGAAGATGGTGGTCAAGATAGTACTGGTAGTTTGACTCACCTGTCTGGCACATCCTAGTGCCTATTACTCTCTCAGAGTTCCTTGCTGCCTCTTCTAGACTGGTTACTGTCCTATGGGTGACATATAGTTGATAGAGTAGGGGAAGACATCTGGCCCATGCCTCAGAGGAACTACTCCTGGATGATGGCTCTAAATGTTCATTTTAAATCAAGATCGTTGGTGTGGGGTGAAAGGTGCTGCCACTCCCATGATTCTTGGGTCAGAATGGTTGTTAATGACACTGGGTCAGCAATACTTGTTTGTAGCAATGAAGAAAGATGAACTCTTCCCCCAAATCATTTCTCCCCTCAGTGATGGTTTTGGAGACTGGGTTGCAACCAGGTCTAATGATTTGGGTGACACTAAATAAATTGTGCAATGGTCAGTCACCAAACTCTTAAGCTACTATCTATGTAAATTATTTGATACTCTTTATACCCAGTCAGTATAAATAAAAGATCCTGCTTTAGTTGATTTGGTGAAGCTTCAATCTCAATTGTGACTATTATTCTTGGACTTTACCATACACTGCCTTGCAGGAACTTTGGTAGGGTGCACAAATGCCTCCATTAAGCAAGTTCATTTTGCTGTCACATTATGATTTACATTGTCCTTCTCAATTCTAAGTCAGGAACTCTGGTAGGCAATTCAGGAATCTGAAACTTTCCAGTCTACCAGGAGCCTATAGATCTTTAATTATTAAACCTTGTTCAAAAAGATATGGAGAATATCCTCAAGGACCTAGCTAAAATAATTTAGGAAACTAATATCTAAAGTCTGAATGAAGATGTGAAAAAATACATTTTTATTTTCACTAATTTCTATAGGAAATTTAGCATTTACCTTCATTTTGAATGTAGGCAACAAACTTTTTTCCTAAAAATGTTCACCTTTTCATCATAGGTTTTACCAGACTACCAAAGGAGTCCATGATTCACACACACACACACACACATACACACACACACACACACACACCACACACACACACTTAACAAAGCAAAAGAGAAAAGGATTGGGTGAGAGCAACTCCTTCAATTTAATTTACAAAATTTTAGATCTTGGAGTCGTCTTATCCAAACTCTTCATTTAAGAGGTGCAGAAAGCAAGCAGTTTAAAGATATCCAGTGAATTGTCCAAACTCATAAAAAGAGAAAATGTCTCATTAACTATACCTATAGTCCTTGATTTTTTAGATTCATAAAAACTTTATTCTGAGATCACTCATTACTTTAATTATTGCTTCACCATACTGTTCCGTCCAGCTCTAAAGTTGAGATCTTTGAGGTTTTGGGATAAAGATGATAACCTGAGATTTAATTCACTTGGTTACTTCCTCAATGAACACAGATGACAGCTCATCTATACATCAGCAAATAGCATTAGTGAGAGGCTATCACTGAAAAATTAATTTGTTTTGTTGCCAAATTGCTGAAGAGCCCCTCCAAACTCAGCTAGACAATGCATCAGATAATAAATATGTAGTCTTGTTTACACAAAACCTTGAAAATTTGGTAGAGCTTGTCAGCATGGAAGAAAATCCCTATAGTCCTTGCTACTAGGGAGGGAATCTTTTTTTTTTTTTTAA
>CM053586.1:123662351-123700675 GCA_028646515.1 Pseudochirops corinnae
TCTCTGATTCTTTCTCTGCCCCTCTATGACTCTCCCTACAGAAGTAGGAAAGAGGAGCTGGTACATATAATGAAGAGTTACCTATATCCTCATTCTGCTAATAAATGTTTTGTACTTAGCTAGGCTGATCTTAATGTCTTGAAACAGTAAAGTAGTCCTATCATTGAAGAATTCTGAAATGGTAGCACCTTTCAGTATATGCCCATTTTGGCGTGGACTATAAAATTTTTTAGGTAAAATTCTAATTATGCCAATGCATAAGAGTAAAATGTTCTGTGTAAAATGAAGTTTTTGTTTGGTTTTTTAAAGTAAAGCTATACATTTACAAATCTTGGAGCACCGTGATTATAGAAACATACATGTTGCAGATGGCCCATAAGAAATGGTAAAACATTGTGGACGGAAGGAGACTGCTTCATTTTACCAACAATAACAAATGCCAGAGTAGTGGATAGAGTACTACACTTGAAGATAGAAAGAGCTGGATTCAATATCCTGAATCACTTAATAACTATTTGACTCTGAGTAACTCCCTTGGGTTTTTTGGACCTCAGGTTTGTTTGTTTTTTTTTTTCATCTGTAAAATAAGAGAATTGGGATTGACTGAGGACCTTTTCGGCTCTCAAATATAATCCTAGGATCCAAGTTATATGAGAGACTATTTAAAGATTTATGTAAAAGGAGCCTGGCACACTAACTCAGTAAGACTTATTCTCTAGGCCTGCCCCAGATGCATACTACTAAGGTGATCCTGCAGAAAATCATATTGTCTTGGGAAGCAATCTAAGTTGTGAGACCCCATTGTGTGGTGTTTTCTCCATCTGGAATTGGTTATATCAGTTAAATCATAGATTTATCAAATTAAATAAACAAAAAAATGTAAATTGATTCATGAAAATAAATGAACAAATAAGCAAATAAATGGCCATAAACTAATGAATTAATTAATAAGCATAAAGAGATAGAGATACAAAAATACAGACAAATAAATGGATGAATGAGGGAATAAACAAATGAATAATGAGAAAGACATTGTAACCCTGGCTCCTTTGACTTCTAGAATACAATATTCCAAACCCTCTACTCCATTAACACATAAGCTGTTAAGTCCTATGTGATCCTGACTTTGATTCCACAATATTTGGATTTTTTTCCTCTAGCTGCTTGCAATATTTTTTTTCCTGAGGTGGGGGTTCTGTAATTTGCCTATAATATTCCTTGGGGTTTACATTTGGGGATCTCATTCAGGAGGTGATTAATCCATTCTTCCAATTTCTATTTTACTCTATGGATCAAAGATAATGGGACAATTTTCCTTTACAATTTCCTGAAATATAATATCTAACCTTTTACTTATCTTGACTTTCTTGTATCTTAATAATTCTTAAACTATCTCTTCTAAATCTATTTTCCAGGTCATTTGTTTTCCTGGTGATATATTCCACATTTATTTCTTTTCATTCTTTTGATTCCATTTTTGTTGTTTCTTGATTTTTCATGGAGTCATAAGCTTCCAGTTGCCCAATTCTAATTGTTTAGAAATAATTTTCCTCAGTGAATTTACCTATCTCTTTTTTCTATTTTACCAATATTGATTGTTAAGGAGTTATTTTCTTCACTAAATTTCTTTGTGCATCTTTTACCAAGCTGGTAATTTTCTTTTCATATTTTCCTTGTATCATTCTCCTTTCTTTTTTCATTTTTTTCCTTGACCCTGATTTCTTAAACTCTTCCAGGGATTCTTTTTGGTCTTATGTCCAGTTAACATTTTTCTTTAAGGCTTTGATGATAGCTCTTTTCATGCTGGTGTCTTCTGCTCTTTTTTCATATTCCTCCCTGCCACCATTGTATTCTTTTATGGTTTATTTGTTTGTTTTTATTTTGTCTTGCTGTTTGATCACTTTTTTTCCCCCTCAGTCTATTCTTTCACTTTGAAATTTATGTTAAAATTGAGTTTTACTCACCTGGTGTTGGAAAAGCTTTTTTCCAAGCTTCAAACTTTTATGTGATGCTGCTTTCAAAACTATTCCCAAGTCCTGCAAGTTTTCAGGTTCTCAAGGTCTTGTGATACAGGAAGAAGTGTCATCAGAAGAAGTGTAGACTCTCCTCATCTGTTCTCTGGTCTTTACCCTCCCTTACTTCTCTGTAGCTGCAAGTGTTAATGTTTCTCTTATTCCTAGAAATCTAACCAGTTTTTCTGACTTCCTACAGTCACAAGGGCTAAGATTCCTCTCTATTTTGGAACTGTGACCAGGATCCCTGAACTTTTTGACTAATCATGAACTCTGCTCTTGGCCCTACAACTGCCAGTGAGTGCCAGTTTCACCCAGTATTGACAAACGGTATCCTGTAATCTCTTTATGGCTAGTTCGTCCTACCTTCTAACTGTCTCTTGACTGAGAATTCCAGAAACTGCTGCTGCTGCTGCTGCTACTGCAAAATGTTTCTCTCTGAACTTCTGTTGGTTCTGGTGCTTCAGAAATTTGATTTTGAGGCCTTATTTTAAAGTTCTTTGCAGGGAAATATTGGGAGAGTCCAACTAGGTTACTGTCTATATTCTGTCATCTTGGCTCCATACTACTATAATGTTTATTTTTTAAACAAAGTTTTTATATAATGAAAAGGCATGAAGAGTTTTCAGTTCCCCTCAGTGGATATAATCATGGTTCAACCTAAATACTAAAATGCATGATGGAAAAAATTTGTGCTGTCTACAGAGGAATGATGTTCCTGAGGAAAAAAAAAGTCATCTGTGAGGACTAACATAACAGATTAACAATCAATAGCAAAGCCAACACAATTTGGGGGGAGGACTGAAGAACATGGAGGATGGGATGAGATCATGAAAATGTACTTATCCTTGTGTGAACAGGAACAAAAGCTTTTAAGACACCTACTCTAGTTAAATGTCAGAGATCTTTTATAATCACTACTATACAGTATAGGACCTTGGTTGGATTGTTTTAGTATTGAGTAAACATCACCATCCCTCCTACTAAATTTTATCTGGAACATGCATCTGCTAACAAACTTCTGTTTCAGTACTATGCAAATAGAGAAAATAAATCTCTCCAATTTAAAGGTCCAGTCTTCCTCCTAATGTACTGTTATAATAGCAATATCAAGATAATTTGGTTTTGTCAAAAGAAAAGAATGGATTTCTCATGTATCACTCCATAGCATATAATACAATGCCGAATACACGGAAACCAATCAATATATGCTTGTCGAATTATTAATTGGCTGAATGGTAACAGATAAGAAATGAGGTCCTCATTTAGGAAAATTTTAAAAACTCTCTATGATGTGACCATAAGCTACATATGGATAATTTTATACAGCCACAATATCATATGGTGAAAATATTTTTTCAAATGTTCAAAACATATAATACTTTTATCATCTTTCTTCCTTCTTTCCTTCCTTCCTTCCTTTCTTCCTTCCTTCCTTCCTTCTTTCCTTCCTTCCTTCCTTCCTTCCTTCCTTCTTTTCTTCCTTGTAGTGAGGAAGGAGGGGAAAAATAACTTTTATCAATTATGAAAACAATTTTCAAAAGCAAGATATGTTATGTTATTACTACATGATGTGGTTATGGGGTAAAAAAATTGTAGAGGAAGAAAGATTGAAAGCTTAGAGAAAACATAGAGGTAATTTTATTAAAAAACAAAGCAAATAATGAGGGCCTATGCTAGGATGAGGGTAGTGAAAAGTGAAAAGGAAAATGTATAAGAGAGATGTGCTACACATGTAATTTATAATTCATAGGACTTATTAATTGACTATATATAATATGTGAGAAAGAAAAAAAACAATAGTAACATCAAAGCATTAGTCACAGGAGAATTTGGAAAATGACTGTATCAATGGCATAAATAAGGGGTATCAGAATGCAGAATGAATTTTGGAGAAAAGAACAATAAGTTTTGACCTTAAGGAGTTAGTGAAAAGAACTATTAAAGTGACAGAGAAAGAATGAAATGAGTACAAGGCCACAGAAACATAGAAAAGTGAAAGCATCAGAAAATAGAATGAGATATCAAAGCGGCAGAGATCAAAATCATTTCAATTCAACAATCACTCTTATATATATACTATATGCCAAACATTGTCAGATACTGCTAATACAAAGGTAAAAATCAAATAGTATATGTCCTCAAAGAGAATATATTTTAAAATGTGAATAATTGCATGTGTGTGCCCATGCACATGCATCCATATGTACAAACATAAATAGAACAATATGTGTGTGTGTGTGTGTGTGTGTGTGTGTGTGTACAATGTGTCCTAAAAGTCTAAGTGAAATTTTACATTATGAAAACTTAAAATGGCTTTAAACTTTTGGGACACCTTGAATATTATCATAAATTAGTAAGGAAGTGTAAATAATCCAAGTAATTTCTGGGGATAGAGAGTACTGACTACAGTAGGCATCAGGAGAGGGCTCTTGTAGACAGTGATACTTGAGACGAGTCTTGTTGGGAAACAGTTACAGGGGATCTAAGAAAGGAATGCATTTTGGACTTGAGGTCCAACTTATATTAAGGAACAGAGGCAGGAGGTGGGATGTCTAACATGCAGAACAGTAAATCGGCCAGTTTGACTGAAAAGAAAAGAACATGAGGAGGAGTGATGAGTGATCAGCCTGAAAATATAGGCTGGAACCCAACTGCGAAGGGCTTTAAATGCCAAGCAGAGTCATTTTAATTTTATCCTAGAGGCAATAGCTTCCTGAGCAGGGGAGTGACATGGTCAGAATTACACCTTAAGAATATTATTTTGATAGCTGCATGGACAATGGATTGAAGCAGGAAAAGACAAGAAGCATAAGGATCAGTTAAGAAGTAATTGTATTTGTCTAGGGAAAAGACAATGATATGAACTGCATTGACTGGCATTTCCGTGGAGAAAAGAGGGCAGATGGGAGAGAGGTAAAGGTAATATTAATAAAAATAGCTAACTGTTACTTGACAACTGTTAGCTGGCCAAAGCAGTTGTAAACTGCTTTTCTATATCATCATCCTCATTATAACTAACATTTATACATTGTTTACTATGTGCTAGGCACTATGCTAAGGGCTTTACAAATATTGTCTTATTGGTCCTTCATAACAACCATGAGAAATAAGTGCTATTATTATCACCAATTTACTGATGAGAAAGTAGAGGCAAAAAGAAGCTTACTTTTCCAGGGTCACACAGCTGGTATCTAAGGCTTAATCTGAACTCATCTCTTCCCAATTCTATCCCCTGCACTATAGATACTTTACCACCTAGGTGCCCCATTTGGTCGGCAGAACAACCTTTGAGATACATGCTATAATGATACCCATTTTATGAGTGAGAGAAAATTATTTCTAGGGTTTTGAATCTAGAGATAGGGGGAAACTCAAGGGCCATTTGGTTCCTCCCTCTGGACTTCTATAATTAAAAAGAGGTAAGAAGATATAGACTGATAGCTTGAATGGAAGGCAGCGTCATGTAAAGGGCAATATTTCTTTGTTTTTATTTTTATTATTTTTTTTAATCACGAGGCAGATCTGAACATGTTTTTAGGCAACTCTGAAGGAAACAGTGAAACAGGAAAGAATGAGATTATCAGAGGGGTAAGCTCCAGCTAAGTGGCATAGTGGATAGAGTTCTAGGCTTGGAATTAAGAAGATCTGAGCTCAAATTTGGCCTCAGACACTTACTGGCTGTGTTAGTCTGAGTAAGTTGCTTAACCTTATTTGCTTCAGTTTTCTCATCTGCAAAACGAGGTGGAGAAAGAAATGACAAGCCACTCTAGTATTTTAGTAAAGAAAATCACAAATAAAGTCAAAGATAGATAGGACTAAACAAAAACAAGCTTCCAAAGGAAATCGGAGGGAATGGGAAAAGAGTATAGAGGTTGACAAAGAAGACTACTTCTCCTTTAAGAATGAAGGAAAGAATAAATTTGAATAGATAGGGGTCCTAACACATAGGATTAGAGAGAAAAGGGAGTTTACTATAACTGACTTCAGTCCTCAGCAAAGTTGGAGGAAGGTGGTATCCTGGTCAAAGTATGCTACCAACTGTGAAAAACTTAAGTACTCTGATTATGACAGTGATCCAAGTCAATTCCAGAAGATCCATGACGAAAAATTCTATCCACCTCCAGAGAGAGAGCTGATGGATTCTGTGTAAATTGAAACATACTTTTTTTTCACTTTCTTTATTTTCTTTGTGTATGTATGTTTTTTTTTTGCAAAATGTCTAATACAGAAATATGTTTTGCATGACTTTGTGTATAAAACCAATATCATATTGCTTGCTTTCTCAAGGGGTGTGTGGAGGGGCATCAAAGAGGGAGAGAATTTGGAACTCACATTTTTAAAATGAATATTAAACTCTTTTATGTAATCAGAGAGCAGAACCAAGATAGCACAGTACGGGCCAGGACCCAGATGAATTCTCCCAACATTCCCCTCCAAACAACTTTAAAATAATACCTGAAATCAAATGTTGGAAGAGTAGAGCCAACAAGATGTCAGAGGGAGACGTTTTTCCAACCTAAGACAACTTAGGAAATCCATAGATGACATCTGTAACACCATGGATGAGTGCAGTATTAGAGCACAATAGGAGTTCCAGCAGTGGGCCTTGGAGGTGGCTGAAACAATAGCAGCAGAAGCAGCAGAAGCAGCTACAGCAATTGTTTTGGGATTTCTAAGCCCAGAGGTGATAACAGTGTCAGACAACTGGTCATAAAGAAATTACAGGAGAACCTTGGCTGGCATTGGGCCAAACTAGTGCTGATCAGCAAATATTGACCATAAGCATTTCTGGGTCATAGTTCCAGGGTAGATAAGAATACTTGTGATCAGTTACAAAAAGGTCAGTTACAGGGGCCCTGGTTGCAGACCAGAGTCAAGAGGAACACTAACCCTTGCAGTTAAAGGGGAATAGGGAACCTTCCTAGATAAATAATAGGGCATCACAGGAGAGCAGGGACCAAATCTCTACCAGTATAACACCACCTAGTAAGTACTTAAAACTTCCACAATCCCAGAACTATCTCTGAAAATAGCAGCATGAAAAAAACTGAAGCTTGGGACAATGACTTACCACCCCCAGGTGAGTAGACCCTAACTTTAAGTTAAAGTTCAAAAGGAAGAAATAAGCTAGGAAAATGAGCAAACAGTAACAACAATAACAGGGAAATTGACTGTACAAAGGTACTATGGTAGCAGGAATGACCAAGACATAAGCTTAGAGAAGATGGTGACAATGTGAAAATAGCTAAAAACAAAGCTTCAAAGCAAGATGTTAATTATACCCAAGTTGAGCAAGAATTCCTGGAAGATTTAAAGAATGACATGAGTAATAGAGGAAAAATTAGAAAAAGAAATTATGGCAATGCAAGAAAAGTATGAAGAGAATCAACAGCTTAGCAAAAGAAATAGAAACAAATATCCTGAAGAAAAAAACCCTTAAAAAGCAGAATTTGTGAAATTCAAAAAGAGGCACAGAAACGCATTGAAGAGAACAATTTCACAAAACATAGAACTGGTCAATTGGAAGTTGGTAACTCAACACATAATAAAATGAAGTCAAAGGAATTTAGCAGTAAAAGAATATATGAAATAGCTTTTCTGAAAATAATTGATCTGGAAAATAGATTGAGGAGAGATAATTTAAGAATTATTGGGCTATCTGAAAGCCATGATAAAAAAAAAAAAGATTCTGGAGATCATGTTAGGAAATTACAAGGAAAATTATCAGGTCCAATATCTTAGATCCAGAGAGTAAAAGAGAAATTGAAAGAATCTAGCAATCACCTCCTGAAAAAGACCCAAAAATGAAAACTTAGGAATATTCTAACCAAATTATGGAGCCCCCAGGTCAAGGAAAAAATATGGCAAGCAACCAGAAAAAAACAGTTCAATATCATGGAGTCACAGTTAGGATTCCACAAGATTAATCAGCTTCCATTTAGGAGAGAAGGGCTTTAAATATAATATTCCAGAAGGCAAAGGAGAAAGAATTACAACAGAGAATGACCTATCCAACAAAAATTAGTATAATCCTTCAAGGGAAAAACAGATCTAAATGAAAGAGATAATCAGGAAAAGTATATTTTGCTAAATTCTACAGCAAGTTTCTCTGAAAAGAATTCATTTCTCAAACATGTGGGTAATTGAGTCAAATTTATAAAAATAGGAGCCATTCTCCAATTGATTAATGGTCAAAGATATGAACAGCTAGTTTTCAGAAGAAACCTAAGGTATCTATAGTCTTACAAAAATGTTCTAAATCTCTATTAATTAGAGAGATCCACATTAAGGACTATCACCTCACACCAGAAATGGCAAATGCAGGAGGAGATAAGAGAAAATGGTCATATTAATGTAGAATAGTGAACTGGTTCAACTATCCTGGAAAACAATTGGTAACTATGCCTAAAGATCTATAGAACTATGCATGCCTTTGATCCAGTAATATTATAACTAGCCCTGTACCTCAAAGAGGTCAAAGAAAAAAGCAAAGTTAACTATATGTATAAAAATATTTATAGCAACTCTTCGTGGTAGCAAAGTTGAGGGGAAGCTTACAAGTAAGGAAAGGCTGAACAAATTGTTACATATGATTTAGATAGAGTACTATTGTATTAAAAGAAATCACACATGTGGTGGTTTCAGAAAAAAACAAACAAAAAAACATGGCAAGTGTAAGGGCAAGCAAAGAAGTACTTAGCACCTTGATTCGGCTACTTAAGCATTTAGTACCCTGTTTGAGCCCCTTGTGATTTGAAGATGGAGGGAACTTGCTGATGCAACAGGAAGGGAGCAGGAAGGAGAACCACCATAAATAAGGAGGAGGACAGCTGTGACAGAGTAGAACTGAGAAGGGGAACAGTTGTGGAGGCCTGGCACTCTGTTTGTCTGTTCTGTTGTGTTTGTGATACTTTGTACAGAAGCCCTGGGACCTTACTGGAAGCCCTGAAAGAGGATTTTCTTGTTATCTGTTTACCGAAGTCCTGGAGGAGGGTTTCAGAGGACCTGAGACTATACTGACAATTTGTGTTGAGTTCTCAGACCTTGTTTGTAGGTCTGTGTTGATTTCCCAGGCAGATAGTGAATTGATGATGGTGCCAGCAATGTGGCTGAATGTTGTTTTAGTTCTGCTAAGCTTTATCTTTCCAGAAATAGAAACAGTGAAGGACTGTATGGAGAAATATGTATATGTATATGTACATGTATGAGAGGAATATGTATATGTATATGAAGAGAGAGAGAGAGAGAGAGGGGGGGGGGGGGAGAGAGAGAGAGAGAGAGAAAGAGAGAGTATACACATACATCATATACCAGGTAAAAAACAACCTAGAAGGCAATGAAAAGCAATTCACAGAAAAGTTTAAAAAGAAAAAAATCCTGCCAAGGAAGCTCTGTGAGGCTTCAGGAGCTGTTAGACAAATAAAATTTTCTATATTTTTCTTCACCAAAGGCCTCATACCTTTATCTCTGATTAACCCATCTCTGGACTAAACTAACTCTAAGTTCCCCAGCTCTGCTTCAAAATTATTTTCTCATAAAAATAACATTAGCTAGTATTTTGTAAATTTGGGGGATAACTCAAACCACCTCAATTCCACTAATATCCTGGTCAAAAAAAGTCTATCCCCTGATGCCACACTCATCCTAATTAGCTAGGGTCATAAATGGCAACTTCAGATAACAATTCCCACCTTCTTATCCTTGAAGCAAAAAAAGGGGGCCAAAGAAAAGAGCAACAAAGGACCAGCTTTCCTAACTGACTAGGACCTGTGTTGCCCATGTTTGGCTTGATTTTTTCACCCAATTTTCTCTGGCCAACCCTGTGACTTTCAGTTTCTAAATGTTCATGCTCTGTGTTTGGAGCACATTGGCCATTAGTTGAGGTCTGTAAATTTAGGCTGCGACCATCCTTTCCACTGTCTTAATTTTGGTGCTATCATAGATGCTACCTATAGAAGCTAGATGTCATTGATAATACCACTACTCCAGTGATGGCCTTGTCACTACTGGGATAACATCGTTTCCCCGTTATCCCTGAACTAGTAGAGTCTAAGTAATATTTTACACCAGTTGTTATATCTTTTTATAAAGATATATATATAAAGTATATCTTTTTATAAAATATGTTTTGTGTTTCATTAAATATTTTGAAATGATATTTAAAAATATTTATTTTTCACATTCTTTTAAAATGTTTTTTCTTTTAATTTTGTGTTCCAGATTCTCTTCCTCCCTCCCAACCGTCTACCACCCACTGTGAAGACAAACAATATGAAGTCAATTATGCCTATGAAATCATATAAGACTTTTCCATGTTAGCCATACACACACACGTGCACATGCACACACACACACATACACACACATATATTTAAGTGAGAAATGTATACTTTAATTTGCACTTGGATTCCATCAGTTCTTTCTTTGGAAGTGGATAGTGTTGTTTCATCCTTTCTAATTATTTTTGATTACTGTATTGATCAGAGTGGCCAAGTCTTTCAGAGGTGATCATAATTATAACATTGCCATTACTATGCATAGTGATCTCACAGTTCTTTTCACTTCACTTTACACCAGTTCATATATACCTTGCTGTAAAGTCAAGCACAAGTAGCTTTCCAGAGGACTGCTGCTGTGAATAGCTCTAAGGTTCTGATTGCTTAGTATAGTGAACTCTCTATTTATTCAGCAGTAAATTAAAGCAAAACATTCACAGAAACCAAAGTACAGCATTCACAATAAACATAACAACTTAACACTAAAGTGGCCACATAGTTTTAAACAAAAGATATCATTCAGAAAGTCCTTAATCAATCATCCTTAAGGAGAAATCCTCCTTAAGCGATACAAAGTACAAAGGTCTAAGTTTTCCCAAGCCTAGATCACATTGTATTAATCTCTCAGTCAAAAAGTCTTCTTTCTTCTTAACTGGAGATTGGTTTCCACTCATCCTTAACTCAATCATCCTTAAGGAGTACAAGGTAAAGGGTACAAAGTTCTCCCACCCCTAGATTACAGTAAATCATTATCTTGTCAATCAGCACTAAGTACCCATGGAGAAGTCTTTTCATCTTGGTTCAAGGCGGGCTCCCAAATTCCATGGTTTTCTTCCATGGGTCCAGCTCCTTGAATTCACAGACAGGCAGCTCTAAGATCCTCATCCAGCTCCTTCTTCAGCTGCTCATCCAGCTCCTCATCCAGTTCCTAATCCATATTGAAGCTCACAGTGTCGTTCATATGTATATGAAGGAATATGTATATGTATATGCATATGTACATGTATATGTATATGTATATGTGTGTATGTGTATGTGTATGTATATGTACATGTATATATATGTATATATATTTAAATTAAAGGATTTATTTATCCAGACTCTTAGGTGGTGAAGCATTCATTTTACCTGACATGGGATTATAACCCAGGCAGCTGGTAAATTCTGGTGTTGAGAAGAAGATGTGGCTGGAAGAGAAAAGGGGTTTGGAACAAATGTTAAGTGAAATGATATGGGTAGTCAATTAGGAAAGAGTAAAAATTGCCATGCAACAGCAAAGACTCACTTGAAATTAGATAATTTAGTAAGTGGATTCTAAGGATGAGGTTTTGATGTCTCCTAATGGATCTCAGCCACTGTGTAAGAAAAAAGAAGGTGAATGTTGGGGATAATCCATTTAGGGCTTTCAAATAGAATCAGTGGTGATTAGGCGAGGCATTTGAAGGTAAAGATTGTAAAACTGATTCACTTAATCACAGTTTCTGCTTTGTGAAGGGAGAAAAGTGAGATCAGAGTAGGAGTTATAAATTGAGAAATCAGGGAGAGGTAGAGTGATTCAAAATAAATAAAAAAAACATTTACTATTTCTTTTCAGGAATGAGGGATAATGACATGGCCATTTCACATTCTTCATTTCTCCATTCTTTAGTGGAGTAGGCCAGGGTGCTGAGGTCCAGGTTTTAAGTCTATATAATTCACACAATTTTATTTTTCTTTTCTTCTTTATATTTTCCTGTGCTGAGGCTTCATGTTCATCATATAATAAAAATTTAAGTTTAGGGGCCAGGGAGACAACCACATTTGCAATTCCCAAGTCCCATTCTCAATTTTGGTTGGGTGGAAGGCATTGAAGGTGTTGGAGCCACAAAGTCTGGGGGTGGGACAAAGTTGAATTGGGGTAAAGACAGGATATGCTTGATTACCTTCCCTAGATCTTGGTGGAGGGGCAATAGCAGATGATAGACAGACAGAAATCAAAGAATTCACTCGAAGAACCTAGAGTTTTTGACTATGCTTCTTCCACATTGCCCCGTGCACACCTGGGCCCTCCTGTGTCCCCTACTAGAAATAGTCCTGTGAAGTCAATTCGGTACCTTTCATATTTGTCTTCAGCTAAGACTTTGACCTGTTTCCTTGTTTTAGTTATAATTCTGGGACACGAGAATCTTATTTGTTTGCTTATTTTTAAGGAATTGCAATAATTAAACTTTATCACTTTGTGATCTCAGTGACTGTCAAGTTGATCAAACTTTGTACCAGTGTTCAAAAGTATAGCTTTCCTGTTCCTCAAACTATGAAACCATGAGCTAGTTCAAACACATTTGCAGGAAGCAATCTCCGTAGCAACATCCTAGTATAAGAGATTTGTTCATAAGGAAAAAAAAATAACAGTATGAGCTAGAAACACTGAGAACTCTTCCTAGGATTTAACAGAGGACAAAAAGGGACCAGGTTCAGCAACACTAAATAAACTGGCTTTGTTTAAAGGATCTGGCAGAGTGCAGTTCACAGGGAAGATTTCCCTTTCTGCCTGCTACATTACGTTGTGATCCTTGGATTTATATATAACTGTTTTTATCACAATCCTTTTTACAAAGATCTAACTTGCTTATAGAGAAAAGAAAGTACAGAAGCTATAATATACTCTCCAGTCAAATACATTAGAAGCTAAGAAAACAGTGACTGAGGTCTTGTGGGCGACAGAGATATGAGAATATTTTGCCAAGAGAGGCAGGAATAGAAAGAAGCACATATACCCAAGGTCAGAAGAATAGATCAAAGCAGAGATAAACAAGAAAGAAAGAAATCAAATGTATAAATCTCAACAATGAGTAAACCAAAGTGTCGACTGGGGATTCAATGAATATGGAGGTTATAGTTAGAGGAAATGCATATAAGTGGCTGAAAGCCTTTGGCCCAGTGTGTGTGTGTGTGTGTGTGTCTGTGTGTCTGTGTCTGTGTTATCTCATGCCTATGAGTCAGTATATTTGTTTGCACCTGAACTAATTAGTGGGAGGAATTTGTCAATAAAGAAGGTGGCTTTCTGTTGTCTCATTATCAGATTTATTGCTATTAAACTAAAGGCAGGCCCTAGTGGCTTGATGTAGAGTTCAGTTCTTGATCCTATAATTTCCAGCTTTCTCCATGACTGGAATAAAAATATAGATGGAATGCTTATCAAGTTTAATTATGTCTAATAGGGATAAATCTTTTAAGTCTGGCTTTAGAGAAGTGGTCTATTTAGTTCTCTAGCTGGATGCTACTCTTTTCACTCCCCTTCCCTCAAGGTTCAGTGGGAGCTCTTTGTACATGGCCACTCTTTGAAAATGGAATTGGTTGCCTTCCTCATGGGAGAGTGGCTTTCTTATCACTGAAGTATTTACAGCAGAAGCTGAATGCCTTTCAGGTCATGACATTGAAAGGAGGGTTCATGTTTCAGGTAAGTGTTTGGATTAGATGACCTAATCAACAATTCTGCCTGAGAACGTGTGTCACAAAGAACAGCGAGCAGTTACTAAATGAAGGGACCCAGTTATGAGAGTAGAACACATTTTCGTGGAGGAAATTCTAGAGATATGGGTCTGGAACAGGAGTTCATACCTTTTTATGTGCCCTGGCCCCCTTTGGTGGTATGATTAAGTTAATAGGCCACTTTTCAAAATAATGTTTTAAAATGTATTAGATAAAATAAGAAACCAAAAGTTTGTGAAAATAAAGATGTAATTTTGCTTTTTCCTCATCCAAGTTTATGGCTTCTACTTCCAAATATATTCAAGGAGCAATGATTTCATGGATTCCAGGTTAAGAAACCCTAGAGGCTCATGGCATCTGTGGTATCTCAGTAAGTTCTCAAACCTCTAGCTCTTGTTCCCTGTATTCTAAACACCTTTGACCCTTCTTTTGGGTTGCTAATGTTGAGTTGAAATACATTGGCAGGTTAATAAATGAGGAAGTTTTTTGAAGCTGTTCTACTATCTTCCTAGCCAAAGGCTTAAACCTGTCTGTCTGTGCCTTGCCTAGGGCTTTGCTAGGAGCTTATACCAACACACACACACACACACACACACACACACACACACACACACACACTCATTTCTCTGCCTGTGTGCATATTTGCTTATTCCTTACTTCCCCCATATACAGGCATTTCCCACCTTTCACTTGGAGAAACCTAGCTGATAAGGTGAATCTAGCTTGAAACTTTGAAGAACAGAGAGATCTGTTGGGGAATCACTTGCCCTCGAGTGGTGAATGCTGTCCAAATAGAAATTTCCTGAGATATTGCCCCACAAAAGTTTTCTGTTTAATTTCTCTTGAAACAGAAATGATTTTCCAAGTGAGCTAATTGGAGAGTCATTCAATAAATGACTATTAATCATCTACAATATTCCAGACACTATGCTAAGTGCTGTGAATCCAAAAGGATCAGTCACTACTCTAAAGGAGCTCACAATCTGATAGAGCAGACCACATGCAAATAAATGAATATAAACAAGCTTTATACAGGATACAAGGGAATAAGGGAGTTTCCACTATTATAGAATAAGGCAATAGAATTAGGAACTATTGGGAAAAGTCTTGTGGAAGGTAGAATTTTAGCTGGGACTTAAAAGAAACCAAGGAGGCCAAGAGGTACAAAGGGAGCGGGACAGCATTCAAATGTATAGCATGCATTCATATACTACATATACTAATATGACAATGATACATAATATTAACAGAATAAATATGTGCTATCTATTTATACGATGAAATATAATATTTTCCCTCATGGGAACAAGGGCCTTACTTGCCAATCCTACTATTTACCATATTACCTGATGCATAGTGCAATAAATGCTTGTTTTGATTCAGAAATGCTCTACTCATAACTATTTCCTCTGACAATATTCTTGAGACTTTCCCTGCCTGATGCTAAATGGAATCAGTGTTGAACTATCAGATTCTTTTAAAAGCACATATGTGAATTTAATTTTTTTCTATTTTATGTCATACTAAATCTAATATGCAAACTTTTCTTATAAATGAATATATATTACATAGGCTAATTATTTTCTCCTCAATGTGAGTTTCTCCATACCTGAGATTCTTCCCAGAGATTATCCTAAACAAAATTTTAAGGCCCCAACTAAACTGGCTTTGTACACATAACACACACACACACACATATGCACATTTTAAAAAATATCATTCAGTGTTATGAATAAAGAGATTGTTCAAAAATTAAATATAGCTTGATAATCTCTTTTGCTTATGGAATGTGATATAAGTAAATACAAAAGAATGCTGGAGTTGGCGTCAAGGGATCAGGGGAAATGTTGACCCTCTATATGACTTAAGGCAAGTTATTTCTCCTTGCTGGGTCTCAATTTTCTTTTCTATAAAATTAAGGAGCTAGTCTAGATTATTTTCAAGGTCATTTCTAGTCTTATCTAGCACTGTTTTGTGGATGATTAGTGAATTTGTACTCAGAAAACCTGGATGCAAGTCTTCATTTCACTCTCTATTGTCCTTGCAATCTTGAATAATCACTTAAATTATTCACCTTTAAACTAGATGGCCTCAGAATTCACTTCTAGCGCTGAATCTATGATCTTAATAATTATAACACATCTTTAAAGAAATATTAGGGAAATAACAGTAAACTAGTACTTATGTTTTGGTGGGAACCCTGTCCTGGCTATCACAAAATACTGGGAACTTGAATTATACATTCTGTCATTTAAAAATAAATACTGCTTATGTTCATGTGCACTAAATAGCTCTTCCTAAAATTCTTTATTTTTAGCTTTGTTTAGCATATCGGTGAAAAATACTCCTCTCAATTTACTGTAGATTGCATTGTCAGTCTGTTTTCAGGTAGATGGAAAGGTTATCAAATGTAAAAGTGGCCTTTAGAAATGCTAATGTCATAATTGAGTGGCAGACAAGAGGACAATAAGTCTAGAAACATGATGAAATCATAATAATTCACATTTATTCATCACTTCAAAGTTTACCAAGTGTTTTCCTCCTTAAAAAAATAGAATATCTGTGAGGGAAATAGTGCATTCCCCCCTATTTTATAGAAGAAAGAATTCAGATTCAGAAAAGTCAAATAGTTTTACCAAAGTCCTATGACCAGCCTCACACAGGAGACTTCAACTCTGGTCCTCTAACTGTAAAGGCAGGGCTATTTCCATTGCTTTATTTAATCTTTCTTGACACAGTGAGTTGAGGAGAAAGCATGACAAAGATGGGAGAGGGGAACTGGGCAGCCACAAGGAGAGGGATAAAAGTAAATCAAAATTAGAATCTGCCTAAAGAATCAATGGAGATCTGAAAAGACACCTTGATGAATGGGCCTGTGGTTGAGAATTCTAAGCGATTCTAGATGTTAGGGAGGCTCATATTGATACAGATCAGCGGTGGGGAACCTGAGGCCTCAAGACCACATGTGGTCTTTTAGGTCTTCAGGTGAGGCCTTTGACTGAATCTCAACTTCACAGAACAAAGTTTGGATTCACTCAAAGGGCTACACTTGAGGACCTAGCGGGTCACATGTGACCTCAAGACCACAGGTTCCCCTCTCCTGATCTAGACCCATTTCCTCACTTTTTCAAATGAGGAAACTGAGTTCTAGAAAGTTAAAGTGACTTGTTCAAGGTCACACAGCTAGTAAGTGTAAGATTCAATATTCAAACCCAGTTTCTTTGACTCCAAACCCAGGGCCCACTAGTCTGTACCAAAAGGCATCCATGATCTATGGATATATTACTCCCAATAATGCTAGTAAGTAAGTAGAATATGAATACCCTGCCTAATTTATAAGTGAAGACGTTGGTACCCATTGAGGTGAATGGATTTGCCTGAGGTCACTGAACTGATCAGTGGCAGCTCTGAGATTTAAATGAGATTTTCTATTTTCAGGTCTTCTATTCCATGCTATTATGACAGCACATTGGGATATTTGGAGAGTGACTATGCCTTCTCCCATACAACCCACCAAACACCAATATTCCAGACACTTATATAATTACATCCATTCTATTCCCCTTCAAACATGTTACCAGTACTTCTCATGAGTATCAAAACATGTCAGAACTGAATTGTCATTCTTCCTACTTCCTCTGCCTACACCCTGGGGGAAGTGCTAGTAAGCCCTGTAATAGCCAGAAGGTGCTAATGATGCTAATGAACACTCTAGTGATATAATGAAAACAGAAAATGGAGAAGACCATGGAGCACACACAAACCACAAACTTGATCACCAGTCAATTCTGATAGGAAAGATTTTGGAGCAGAAGGTCCAATTCAAGAGTCAGTGCTCAGAAAGCAAATTGGAAGTGTTGAATAGCATTCAGGCGAATTGTGTCCTCAGATCACATTTTTTCTAATTGCAGCTCTTGCTTCGCAGAACAGCAATTAGAAAATTACATATGCTGAGAGCAGAGGCCCAGAAAAGGCCCTTGGATTCTGGTTCACCATAGTTAATGAAGTCACACATTCTGCCTTAACTTATTAGGAGTTTTGAACAAAGAACAGCTGAATAGTAGCCACCATTTAAAATGAAATAACAGAAAGGCATAAAACACTTGGATCAATATATTTGAAGGAATAGTATTTTTTCATCTGTTCATGTGGTGAACATCTGTGAATTGTTGCCAAATTCACTTTTTCACTCTCAAAGAATCTCAGAGGTTCAAAGCCCCATCTTCCCTTATATCTCTTCCTTTGAAGTTTTCTTCTGGACCTTTTAAGCCATGGGTAGCCAAATGGTTTTGGTGTGCGGGCTTTACAATGATTCTCAATTGAGTATTAGGACTGAAGATTTGCTGTGCATTTATCTTTCTCTTCTGTTAATACTTGTCAGTACTGTTGACCAGGTACCTATATTGCTACTCCATTGAATTGCCTTCTTTTCACAGTCAAATCATTTGGCCACTTTGCTCTAGTATCATATCTTCCTTTTTATGTTTATGAGTATGACAGCATAGCTCAAAAACACAGATAAAATTGATTTAATAGAGAATAATTGACAAGGTGGCAAAAGAGTAAAAACACAACAAACTGGAAATTGGAAATTGAATATAGTAGATAATCTGTCTTTCGCTGGATGGGGATACTGGGAATATTTATTGTCATTTTGTAAATGTATCCGCAGTGGTGAGTATAGTACCCTTGCAGGACAGTAAATAAATGTTTGTTGGTTAACTGATTTGTAAAGATCTATAGAGTTTCATATTTGGAGGGGTCCCTGAAGTCCAATCCTCTAACTTTTCAGGAAAGTAAGTTAAGACCATTGATCTGAAATGACTTGACTAAGGATGCCCCAAATCCTGAAAGAGACAGAAATAGAGCTCAGGTCTTCTTACTTCTACATGAATTTTTTTTCATCACACTAGACTGGCTCATTCTCTAGTGCAGTGCTGTAAAATTCAAGTAGAAGTGGGGGACCACTAAACATCACATAAGAAGCCCTGAAGTTACATATTGACTTAGAAAACCACATATTAATATTATCTATGCTTTATTGTATTTTTATTTTGTTAAACATTTCCCAATTACCTTTGGTTCTATTTCAGTAAACACTGGGGTGAGGTAGGGAGAAGTAGAGGAGGGGCAGCTGCATGTTTGACATCTTTGCTCTAGTGATTTATCTCTTTCACCTGAGTCCATAAGCATTTGCTAAACACCTACTAGGTGCTGGATACTACGTAAAGTAGTACTAAGTGAAGAGACTTAAACTACTTCCATGGAGAGAATACTATATGGTTTTACCAATTGGGCTCATAGAAGGGTTTCTTTTTATGAAATTGATGAAAACATTCCCTTTACTCAAAATGTGTCTTGAAATATGATATTTCTCTGTTAATCATTTTAATTTCACTAATTAGTAACAACCACTATTAATCAGGACATTAAAAAAAACATTTAGTTTGTGTATATCACCAAAACCACTGCAGAAACTTTTGTGACATAATCCTGTTCACATATTCACTGTATTCTAAGCTGAGATTTCTAAATAGCAAGCAGTCCTATTAATTTGCTGAGTAGTTTTTCAGCTTATCAAGTTGACTCAAAGTTAAAATCTTAAGCTTCATCTAGTGGTTTTGGTTATCATGCCTGTCAATACAATCTCATACAGTATATTTTAATTTATTATAACTGTTAGATTATACTTAACATCTTGTTTTCCTCCTTCATGTTTTCCCATTTTAAAGAACGTATTTGGGAATTTTCCCGAAGTTTATTTATTTACATCGTCTATATTTTCCTAATAAACCATAAAAGTTCTTTCTTGGAATTTTTCCCAAATGCTCATTCTCTAATCTTCCTCTTTTATAAAGGGGCCAAGATAGTAATTACAGTCTTGTAATTGTGAAATTGAAGAGGAATGATCATATCTCAGTTGAATAGCATGATTCCTCTGCACATAAGGTCAAAAACTGAACTGCTTGCATTTACACTAGAAAGTGAAGGCATAGAGAATTCCTCATTCATACCTCATTTCTTCATTCATGGTTGTTTTGTTTTTAATTTGGGGATAATCTGCATTGAGTGTTAAAGGTATTTCTTATGTATATAATCATATATCTTAATTCCACTAAGTTTTATATACATGTGTGCATGTACTCAAGGTTCAGTTCCATGTTGTGAGTGTAGATAAAACTTTAAAGTTTGTTCTGTGTACAATTTCTTTTGGAGAGTCAGTTCTTAATTAAACATTTACCAGCATACCATTGTACATATTCCAGCAGGGAAGACAACAGATATATAGTCAAGTATATATAGAATAAATTAAAAGAACTGTGAGATAGTTTAGGTAGGTAGGGCACTAGTGCTGAAGTGGGATGATCTTGGTGATCAATCTCAGTTAATTTTTTAGAGGGGATGGATTTGATTTTGGAAAATCACTATGTCATTTAGAGTCCCTTGTTGTATAACCCAGTAGGTTGGTAAGAAATGAATTATAAAGGTTTATAAAGTCATGAGAATGTTTTTGTTCCCTTATTTATAAATCGGTTCTAAGGTAAGGCACTTTAGAGATCCATAAATATCTGGAGCAATGGCAAGATCATTTGAAGGACAACATTTGTGCGGATTCAGAATAATTTGATTCCTCCAATACTAAATTCAGGGCCCTTTTTGAAGAGCTTCCTGAACCCCCAAGCTAAAAGTTCACTGCCTTCTCATATTATCAAATGATATATACATGACTTCTCCCATTCATTATACTTATTTGAATACTTTTTTCCCATCCACTGCAAATAGAATGTAAATTTCTTGAAAACAGTAATTATGTCATACCTAAAATATTGTATCCCTCATATCTTGCCTTCCACATAAAAGCTGAAATGAATTTAATTTGGATATGTGGACTCTACTATGCTTGTTTGAAAACATCTATCTCCTTAGTCATGCCTCATATGCTCCATACTTCGCTCCTGTTTTTCTCTTAGCAACTTTCTTTTCTTACTTTCTGTTTTCCCTGTTTTCCCATCTTAGTCTTCTTTCCTTTTCCTTAAAGGCAGAGTTTCTCTTGCTTTTTTCTGCTGAGTCCCTAAATAGCCATGATCCTAACTCAGCTGTTTCTAAAGATTCTAATTCCTTTCCCTCGACATCCGGGACAGATTTTTCTCAGGTGCAGATTTCCTGAGGCTTTGGGCAGAGAGCAAGAATGCTACTTGAAGCATTATAAACTAACAATCCCCTGAATTTCAGCAACCAGTTACCCAGAATTCATGGTAAGCATCATGCATTTTTCCTCTTAATCTCTGCACTTTACAGAATAGATTCCTGTCAGTGATTACTGGGGAGAAAATCATTCAGCAAGAGTAAAACTTTTGTTGCATTATATCCCCTCCAAAAGCCTACAACTTTCCAAGTTCTTGGTTCATTGCTTAAAAATATCAAACTGCAAAGATGCACTTCTAGAAATTACAAGTAATTTGTGCATCAAACAACATGTACAATGGTTCTATGCAGTAAATTGGGAGCAGCTGCGTATGCCTCCCATTACAGCTGGGTACAAAGTATATAATTTATGTTTTCTGCCATAGTAAGTGGGAAGGATTTTTTAAAATGTGTTCATGCCTCTATAAAGACTCTTTTCCTGTTTCTACCATTGTAAACCCCAAAGAGGCTGAATTTTGCTATTATGTTAAATGTTAATCCATTTTTTATTGTACTTGAATGTCCTCACAAAGAACTCTGCCTCCTGACTCCATATTTCATTGGAACAAACTAGAATATATTTATGCTTAAAATTTTCATTGTTTGAGAATTCAATTTAAGTTAAAATCAGAGTCAATGAGTAACAAAACAGTCATTATTAGAAGTCATCATCCACTGTAAGTCCAATAAATAATGAGCATCCCTCTAACAATTGTTATGGGAGGTTATGCATGTTGTTGATAAACTAAAGAACATCATGGTTTTATTTTCTCTTGCTGCTTCTCAGACCGGTGCCTTCTGAGGTCCTTAATAAAGAAAGAGTATAAAACAACTTAAGATATTAAACATTACTCCACTTATCTCTATCTATTATCTATTTATCTCTCTATTTATATACACATATAAAATTGAATGCATCAAAGGCTAGAAGATAATCATAAGCAACAAGATGACCATAAAGAATGAGAAACTCTGAAAAGGCCTGATAATTCAAAATTCATTTTGCTTTTAGTCTTGCTAAACTCTGATTTTTTCACTCTACAAATGAAAATAATGAAAACACCATATCAAAATTCAGCAACCACCTGACAGGGAAGATAAAGAAAATCATAGACAACAGCAAGAGTCCATCAAAGAATCGGATGCCCCTTCCATAAAGTCGACATAGTCAATGGTCAATTCCTCTGATCCCATGATCAAGTCTTAAGGTTAGAGGGAGGAAAATCTTTGAACATTTACTTCCCCTAAATACTGAATCTGTGTAAACAAAATGAGTTTTGAGTTTTTTAAGGCTGCCTTCAAGTCATGAAGCTTCACCTTTTGAAAAATAGGTTTGAACAACAGGTGAGAAGGGAATTTTTGTTTTGCAGGATTCAGTTTCTAATTTGTATAGCAGTTGCAACAACTAAAAACAAAATATATTAAATTCAGGGAACTATAGACCCAGCAGCAAAGAATAAATCAAGTAGATATGACCTTCATGAAACAAGCTCATGTTTGAAGCTAAATCAGTAAACCTAAAATGTAGCTGGAAGAGGAAACTTTCAGATAAAACACATTTTCATGCTTTAATCCTCTCAAAACATGCTGTGAGTCTATCAAAATTGACCTTCCCTACTGTAGATTAAAATCTGGGGACACTGGTGCTGGCTTAAGGAAAGCTTACAATGGACTTATTTCATACTTTTAAAATAAGCAATTAACACAGAATTCACATTTCATTACATTTTGCAGGGCTATGCTTATGGGATATGAATACACATTTTATCCATCATTACATATAGACATTCATATTGAGTCTAGGCTTTGTTTCCTAAAACTAAGTACAGTACTTCATCTAATGTTAAGGTTACTAACACTGCCCCAGAATAGGGATATATTAAAATCTGTTCTTGAAATCACCCCAAATATTGGCTACATGGTTCTATCATGCTGTCTTTGTCTAACATTCACTTCTATGTGAGGACCAAGAATTAGCCATAGAGCGATATTTATGCACAATCCAAACCAAAATTTTAGAATCAATTCCATTTTGAAGGATAAAGAATTGAATTTTCCAGTTCAATTATTAAAATACAAATAGAACAAGAACAACACATTTAAAGGACACTTTTGACTAATTGTAGATGTCCACTAATTGTCATATATTGCTTTCTAGTTATATCATCCATAAAAAAGCAGGCATATATGAAATTTAGTATCAAAATGTAACTAAATAAGGACATATTTTGTTCTTACTCAATTTTTTTCAAAGCCTTCTCCATTGGGATCTGAATCTATTTACAATGTTGATTCTTATCAGACATTACTACAAATAATGATTGATAATAGGTGTTAAAAAGAGCGGTATCTACAGAACTACATTAGCAATAACAACAAACAATCCTTTATGCCCTCTCCCCAACAAAAACACTTTAATTGGCACAAGTGCTATTTTTTTTTGGCTAATACCATTATATCATTGTATATATTACTTTGATACTTGAGACATAGGCTTTTCAATTAAATAACAGGTTTTTTAAAAAAAATTATTTACTATTAGTTTACAACATTTAGTTCCACAACTTTTTGAGTTCCAAATTTTCTTCCCCCTTTTCCCTCCATGGTGACATGCAATCCGATATAAGTTCTACATATACCTTTACATTAAACATGAGTCAAGTTGTAAAGAAGAATTATAACCAATGGAATATTAAACAATAGTTTTTCCTCAAAGTATTCACCATTAATTTAAATTTGATATATATTTCACATGTTAGATTCCTAAAAATAATTTCTCTGTATTACCATGGCTTTTCTTATTAATACACTAATATCCTTTTGGAGGGGATGCCTGAGGACCAAATCTATTTGAGATTTTCAATTTTTTTTTATTTGTAAAGAGACAAAAGCTAACACCTGGAAATATAATATTTCATATTTATTTCAGTGCACATAAAAATGCCAAGTTGGATGGAAAATCAGGTCAATTGGTAATTCTGGCATTTTAGAGCAGTTGCTCTCAAACTTTTCATTAGAAAGTAAGTATAATAATGAAAAGTCCCATTCTAACTTTTCCCATTTCCTGGTTATGAAAATATCACCAGAATTAAAGGGAAAAAGACACTGATTTTAATGAGACATAATAAGAGCTAAAGTAATCTCATTGCAGAAAAATATAAGCTCATTGCAGCAAATAGAAAAGCTTATTTAATATTTTTACTGAACTTTTTCTAGTATTTACTTATTTTTAGTATTCATTTTCTTAAAATGTTGTTTCAAACTTTAATCTCCCTACCATAACTCCCCCATTCATTAAGAAGGCAAACAACATGCTATCAATTTTATATGTGTGTATATATATGTGTGTGTGTATACTTTTATATATATACATATATATAATCACACAAAACATTTCTACATTAGCAATGATGTAAATAAAAGAAAGAAAAAGGAGAGTGGAAAAAGTATGCTTCAATCAATATTATGAGTTCATTGATTGTTTCTCTGGAAGTGGATAGCATGTTCCATCATGAGTCCTTTGGAGTTGTCTTGGATCATTGACTTGATCAGAGTGGCTATGCCTTTTGAAGTTGATCATCCTTATGATATTGCTGCTAGTGTGTATAATGAATGCTTTCCTGCTTCTGCTCACTTCATTTTGTGTGAGTTCATATATATTTTCCCAGGGTTTTTTGAAACCATCTCACTCATCATTCCTTATAGCAAAATAGTATTCCGTTATAATCATATACCACAACTCTTGAGCCATACCCCAATTGATGGGCATCTATTCAATTTCTAATTCTTTGCCACTACAAAAAGAACTGCTATAAATATGTTTTGTGTATGTGTGTGCATATATATGTATATATATATATGTATATATATATGCATATATATATGCACACATACACATATACATATGTATATATTAATATATTGTATATTATACATATGTATATATACTTGCATTTATTTGTGCATATATATTTATCTATATCCATACACATATCTGTCTCTATATACTCTTTTCCCTCTTCTTTGATCTCTTTGGGATAAAGACCCTAGTAGTGATATTACTACGTCAAAGCATATGCACAGGGTGGTGCAGTGAATAGAGCTCCAGCCCTGGAGTCAGGGGGACATGAGTTCAAATCCAGCCTCAGATACTTAACACTTACTAGCCATGTGACCTTGGGCAGGTCACTTAACCCCAATTGGCCTGCCTCCCCCCCTCAAAAAGAAAAAAAAGAGGTATGCACAATTTTAAGATTCTTTGGTCATAGTTACAAATTGTTCTAAGGAATGATTAGAACAGTTCAGAGCTCTTCCAACCATGCTTTAGTGTCCTTATTTCTCTACATCCCCTTAGCATTTATCATTTTCCTTTTCTGTCACATTAGATAATCTGATAGGTATTATATGGTACCTCAGGATTGTTTAATTTGTGTTTCTCTAATCAGTAATGACTTAGAGCATCTTTTCATGTGACTATGAATAGCTTTAATTTCTTCTGAAAATCACCATTTTTTATCCTTTGACTATTCACAAATTGGAAAATGGCTCTTATTTTATAATTTTGGCTCATTTCTGTATATATCTGAGAAATTAAGCTTTTATTAGAAAAAAACTTTGTTGTCATTTTTTTTTTACTTGATTCTTTTTACAGAAAGGCTTACCTAAAATATGAAAGAATCAATTATATGAAATCCATTCCTGATCTAATTCTCAAGAACAGAGAAGAAGTGGTTTCTGGGATAGAAATTATAAGGATGCCTGCTGGGGTGGGAGGTTGCACATGATTAATTTATATTCATAGATTTTGGGATAGAAAGGAAAAGAAAAGATGGATAAAGTCTGACATTCAGGATATGACCAGTTTTCAAAGGATCAGAATTAGTTCTACAGGGGAACTCAGTCAAAGACTGATGTGAAGCTCTCTAGAAAGACAAGATGTAAAGCCATGCATAAGCAGCTCTCCAGAAAACTGCTGCTGTGAACAGCTTTCAAGGTCCTGATTACATAGTATAGTGAGCTCTCTATTTATTAAATAACAAATCAGAGCAAAACATTCATAGAAAATCAAAATACAGCATTCACAATGTTACAACTTATCACAGAAAATCAAAATACAGCATTCACCATGTCACAACTCAACAACTTATCACTAAAATGGCCTCATAGTTTTCACCAAAGTAGTCATATAGTTTTAAACAAAGTATAATCATTTACTAACTCAATCATGCAATCATCATTAAGGAGGCTCACCTCCTTAAGGGATACAAAGTACAAAAGTCAAAGTCCTCCATAAATGGGTTACAGCAATTTCATCAGTTACTACTCAATACCCTCTTAGGGGTAGTAGAAAGTACAAAAGCCATCCACCCCTAGGTCACAGGTACAAGTTTATCAGACACTACACAGACTATTTCATCAGTCACTGCGTGGTATTCACAGAGAGGTCTTTTCAACTTGACTTGAGGCAGGTAGCTCCTACCTGAATCCACCAAACTGTCACCTGGGTTCAAAGGCAGACAGCTCCCAGCTCTCTGAGCAGTTTGTGCTCCACATTGGAGCTCACAGTGTCCAATTCATCTCAAATCCTTCACAGTCTCTGTTACTGAGAAGACAAAGCTTAACAAAGCCACCAACAGGTTCATAAATAAGTACCAGCATCATAGTCATGCTTCCTCAGTCTTCAGCAGCTCCAGCTGGGCCTCAGGAATCCTCAGCAGCTATGGCTGGCCCTCCAAAGTCCTCAGCACCATAAGCTCTGTTCTCAAAATCAAAATCCCTTTATCTAGCCTCCTCATGGCTTCCTCCAAAGAATTCTGTCTCAGTTCTCAATTCTCATTCCTCTTCTCAGTTCTTCTCAATTCTCAGTTCAGTTTTCAGTCCAGCAGCAGCTGCCCTGCCTCCACCATGCTTAGCCCAGGAAATTCTGACTGTCCAGCTTGTGCTCTTCCTTATGTAGGTATTAGCTCTTCCCTGTTCAGCCCCTTCCTGTTACATCAGCAACAGGGGTTCATACCTTCTATTTCTTTAACAGAGGCTTAACTTCAAATTTCATTACTATTACACACAAAAAAAGAAAGATACATGGAACATCAAAAATAATGCAGGTACTAATGGATAAAAGCATGACAAGACCCCACAGCAATACTGTAAAGTTGAAGTTAGCATAGAAATTTAAGGACAATTACAAGTATTATGTTTTAGGGAAATGGACAGTATGCCTATTTTAGAAATATTGAAAGAAAATATAGGACCAAAAAAACCCACAAAAATAAAAATCATTGCTAAGTGTAGATGAGATGATCATCTTTGTTGTTATTTTGTTTTATTTTACTCCACTAAGTTTAATAGACTTTGGACTAGAAAGGAGAAGATAAAGGTGATCAGTATAAAGATTATACCCATGATATGTAAAAGAATAGTAAGCAACTATGTAGCATTCCTTGACAAGTTCAAGTTGCCTAGTACAGATGAGCTACCTTGGGACAGATAGTACTGACGGAATTACTAAATGTGACAATTGAGTTTGTGGTATGTGAAAGATTTTAGAGAATGGAAGAGATACTCCAAGAGTGTAGAATGCAAATGATAGGCCAATGAGCTTGACTGATTCCTGGCAAAATTCTAGAACCTGTTCCTAAAGACATAGTCAGTGAATAACTAAAAAGTAGTGACTACATGTTTCCATCAAAATGAGATTATGTCAAGAAAAAAGTCTTTTACCCCCTCTGTTGCTAAATGGGAACAACAGGAGATGGCGATAGATACAGTTTATGTAGTTGTTTTGTTTTGTTTTTTCCAGTAATTGACAAAATCTCTCATGAAATAAATATGAGAAAAACAAAAAGGACATCAACAACATGAGTGATAGTCCTAATAATACATAGGTAGACTAGATGATAAGATAGATAGTTACTAAACTTGTCAAATGGTGAGACCTAGATAGGATTAATTAATGTCCAGATGTTAAAGTAAAAGGACAATGAGAAAGGATATTCCCAGGGTCTGTGCTTGAATATGAACTACTTAACAATTTTATCAGTTACTTAAATAAAGGCATAGAGGATTTAATTTTCACATGTACAGATGACGCAGTCCTTAAAATAAGGATTTTAAAAATTATTGATAATTTAGAACATTGGTTTGAATTTAAAGTCAAATTAAAGAGATATAATCATGCATGTATATCTCTAGCTCTATCTGCATTTATATTTAGATATAGATATAGATAGTTGTATATAATCCTAGCATGATTTTATATATACACAAAAGAAGCTACTCTCCTAGAATGCAACTCTTAGTGAATTATAAAACAATAAAACATACTGATATCTGGAATTGTCATCACACTTTTAGTACATTAGACCTGGAAATATGTTTGTTGTATCCACTTTTCCACTCCAATTTATACAATTCTATAAACTGGATGTTTAAGGAAGACAATAGAAAAGAACAATAAATGAAAGATTTTTTTTTTAATGTGAAATTTGTTACAAGATACTATTTTCACCAATGAGAGTAGAGGCATCATACTTGAAAGCCAGGATAGTAAAGGAGGTAGAAATGGCACTAAGGAGAAGAAAGGAGAGAAGAAAGTGATTTGGGCCCATTATGCATTGAAAAAGTCCATGCAAAGCCAAGAAAATGTGAAGATTCTGAGGAATCAATTAATTCACAAATTGTCTAAAGGGAAAGAAAAATGCCAGAGAGTGAAAGAATGCTAGACTTGATTTATCCTGGAAAAAGGTAACTGAAAGAACATCACAAACTACTAAACTATATGCTTACTTTCCTAAATATACAAAATATTCATGGTTTCATCTAAAGCCACATTGAGAACATAATAATAAAGGTATTAGCAACAAATAGGCAGGATTGATTCCACAATGATATACATCTTTACTCTCTCTAGATTGATCAGGATATGACATCATAATGTGTTTAGCTTTTGCTTATTAAAAAATGATTTTGTACAACAAAATATGCTGCCATAAAGGGACTCTCCCAACCAAATGTATTTAATGTATAAATAATTTAATATTCTATGAAAAATAGCAACCAAAATAAAATTTTAAAGATAATAAATAGAGGTAAGACATAAAAAATGATCATCAAAGACACTTATCTATCTAATAGAAGAAATCCAAAAAAGAATCTGAGTTGGAAATGGATTTCCTGTGGACAACATTTTCATCTTATCTATGACATAGTGCTAATCTCATCATGTCTGGGGATATTCACAGCCTCTGTGAAGATATTTGCAAACATTCAAAAGTTTTTAGCTTGACCATCAACACAATAAAGACCAATCAGAGGATAAAGCAATATGATCCAGGTTACAGCATGGAGTTAGATGGACAATATATAGAATTGACCCTTCTGCACGTATAACTCAGACAGATAGTATAAATAGTCAAATAGTTTGGATCAGAATGAAATAAGAGGAGAAAGAAATAAATTCTCTTTAGGAAATCACAAAACTCTTAAATCATCCCAAGCTTCTCTGAAGAGCAAAGACATATTTTTAATACCAATATTCTACCAGTGGCTCATATGGCTATGAGATGTGGAACATAACAAATTGAATAAATAAAAATAAATATCACAAAGAGTATTATGGGAAAGTAAATGGTGGCAAAAGTAAAAGAACAGACAGGAACACTTAATTTAAAATTTTATCAGAACAGGAGTAAAAGTCAGTCATTCAGTGGACAAACATTCATGAGCGCTTACTATGCTCTGTGCTTAGTCTTGGTGATAAGAATACAAGTTAAAAGCAAACATATGAAAATTTATGCTTCTAAGAAGACAATATGTAAAAGGAGGCTGAAAATGGTAGGGGTAATGGATAACAACCTGGAGAGAAATGAAGACATGGCTAACCTTGGTGCCCTCCATAAATGGAGGTTCTGAGAGGAACCATACAATCAGAGGGAAGATTTATAACAGAGAGAGTACATTTTCGGTGTGAATTTCAGGACTGGAGTGATCTTCTAGGATGAAGAAGTTTCTGGAGCATGGTGAAGAAGTCTTGAGTGCAGCCTGGTGAGAAATGAAAGCAGGGGTATATGATAAGAAAAAGAATGACAGGAAGGGAAGATCTGCTGGTCATGCTGCAAGAATGAGGAATGAATAGTGGACAATGAGAATGTTCCACTGGTAACTCTGTAATGCCAAGAGGAAACAAGGAATTCCCCAATCATTGTATGTGGACCCCCTGTGGTGAGGGAATATGGAGAAGATTCTGACAGGATTGGAAAGCATAAATCAGTTGTGATCTAAATTTTCCTACAAGAGCCAAGTTATTCAGACTATGTATCTACTTGAATATAAAAGTATGAATACAAAATTATATATTCTTTACCAGTTCAAAGGGTCCTTGGATAGAATTTACTCCTTCACTCACCTGATTTAAGAATTGCCTCTCCAGCTTCCCTGACAGTCACCCTAACCCTTGTTTGAGATTCTTCGGCGCGTAATTCAGTCTTCTACCAGAGAGATTTTGTCAATCTTCTTTTGTAAAAGATTATATATCTAGATCTGGAGAAATTTCACAGTTCACTTTTTTATCCCTTCTAACACATATTACAGAAATGATAATCAATATTTATTGAACTGAGAAATAAATATATAAATGTATATATGTATGTACCTGCTAAATACAATGAAGCAAAATAAAATGAAGCATTCCCATATTTGAAACTTATACTATGAACATAGTTAACTTCTTCCTTGAATATACAAAAGATGAATGATTGATGCATTCAGGGGAAGAAACTTCCTCTTTGGGAACTCCATCCCCTCCAACACCAATCTCTAAGACTTTACAATTGGTTGATAAGTCCTATGCATTTGCCTGAGGCACATAGATAATAAATTATTTGCCAAGTGGTATCAATCATAAGAACCTGTCAGAGACTGATTTTATATCCTACTCTTCCCAACTCTTAAGTCTAGCCATATACAATACTGCCTCTGTTTAATTTTGTTGTCATCATTTATTATTTCTCTGATGGTTGCACTTTAGATTTCTTGCCTTTTTAGCAACTGATGACCTTCCAGAAGGTATGTGTGAGGAAATCCAGAGTACAGAGTTTCTACAAAGTGAATAAATGGCATTTTATAACCATGAAGGAACATTTAAATTGCTGGGTATATAGAGTCAAGAGATATGGATTTGAATCCTGATTTTGCTTACTAAGATACATGCCACACAATTCATTTATTCTCAGTAGCAGTTTCCTAATCTCTAAAATGGTGATTGTAGTACCTTTAGTAAATATATCATTGTATTATTTGGAGGCTCAAATAAGATATATGTGAAGTGATTTTTAATCTTTATGTTATTACTATTATTATTATTTAAAATTATTATTACTTTGATGCCTTAAAAGACCACTGATGTAGTTGGTATTGAGATGCTCTCCATAGACCCATATTGTAGCTTCTCAGTACTTTAATCACTGCATGACACTGTACATGCCACGCCCCATCCTTGACATTTAGTGACAAACCTTCGGGTGATGAGCCTCTCTGCATAAAATTAAGTTGGACTTCAGACCAAATAAACATACCCCATTTCTAGACTCATACTTGAAACCTTTCTAAGTTGAAAGGAACTTTCCGTGCTTCCCTTCATGGTCATTACTTTAAAAAAACTCAAGGCTACCTCTATTCCATGATGAGATATCAAAGTAGGATATTATCCAATTAATTAATAAGCATGAAGCACCTTTACCACATGAAGGGAATTCTGTTATGCATGTAATAAGGATTGAAATTTTAAAAAAGGATTTAAAATCACTGTACTCAAGTAGTTCATAGAGGAAATCATAATATTCTTTTAAAAGCATTCTTTAAAAATATTCAATGTAAATTGGTAGCAAATTATAGATGCTCTGACTTAATCTGTAGAACAATTTATTGATTGCTTGGTTCATTGGAAGGAAAATAAAATTTACCCAACATCTCTCAGGCAGTACCTCACCAGGTTCATTCCTGATGTCTGATTTTTCTAATTACCACATTTTGTGGGCAATTGCACTGAACTAATGCCATCAGAGTTTCTTTATCCCTCCTCAACTCCAACTTTTAACAAATCTAACATCTAGGTTTATGTGGGGCCTGTTTTTAAAAGTCTTCTGGTTCTCTTTGAACAAATTTCAGTAAACATCCTGAAAATGTATCTCTCTGGCCTGATTTTGCTCCTTGGCATGATTTTAATCAGAGGGGAAGCCTTAGGGAAAGAGCTTTTAAAGAACAAATTGTCTTTTTGTCTTGGAATCAGTCTCCTCATCTTTGTCCTAATCCTAAGGAAATTGATGCTAATATACTTCTGAAGGTTGAGTGCAAATTTAGATCATTTTGCTGTTCTAGCCTAATTTTATTGTTTGTCATCCCTCTAGGTGAATCTGGGTCCCGGGTGGTTTCAGAAAATTGAAATAGTGAAATAATACTTATTGAAAAAAAATGATTGCTACTTACAGAGTATTAATCTTTGGAGTTCAAACTCATTAATCTAGACCACATCCCTTTGAAATTGCAGGAATTATTTTATACCCTGATAGAGTGGACAGGTTTAGGGGGAAAAAAAAAAAACTGAGGAGAGATTAAGCATTGCAAGGTCACCCAGTAAATCAAAGAGGAATCAAAGAAAGAACTACAAACTCATTCCCAAGTTTGCTAAGATAATAGCCCTTCCCAAAGCCACCTCCATTGACATGTTCAGCACCGTTTCATATTTATTTAACCTAGGAACTCAATGAACTCAAATACCCCACATTTGAAAAAGTGTTTTTTTTTCTTTTAAAATCATTAAGACAATTTTTTTTAATATTCTTACCCCTTGAGGTCTTTTATTTAGGGAAATAGAGCTCATTTTAGGGAGGTAACTTTGTCCCAATGAGAAATATCCCTTATCCCTTTTATCATTTGTGTTGATGCCACTCTTCTGGGATTTGGGGAATAGACACTAAGGAGCAGTGGCATTTGTCACTGCAGCAGCTGTGACCATTGTAGTGACAGAAAAGACATTTGTGTTAGTAATAATTCTTTCTGATTTGGCAGGTGGGGCTTTAATGACAGCAACAGTGCCCTGTAGCAAATGGGGCAACAGGAACAGCAGTATTGCCCATCATTACTTATTCCAAGCAGACACATAACAGAACAAAGGATCTGTAGTAAGTACTTAATTTATCGGGCAAGGAGGCTAATGACAAAGATCATTTGCCTCAGATTCTCCATAAACAACATTCACCAGCAATACCTGTTTGAACTCAGATTCAGTGATTGTTGACATCCAGAATTAAAAAAAAATAATTATCCCATCTCTGACACTAATCGCATAGTCTTGAGAAAGCTATTTGACCTAGTTGACTTTCAGTTTTTTCATCTCTAAAACTGGCATAATGATAGTACATGTTTAATAGGATTGTTGGGAAATCAAACGATAAGGTGATTTGCAAACCTTCACACTAATACATATGAGCTAACAATAGTATGGTTTTCACCTTTCTTTGATGGAGAAACCATATTATGAAGTGAAAAGAACATTGAATGATTGAAATCATATTAGAAGGAGTTCTAGTTTGAACTTTTTTTCCATTACTAGTTGTCTGAACACAAGCATCTCATTATTTGGCAGCTGGGTGACACAGTGGAAAGAACATTGAGCTTGGACTCAGGATTGCCTGAATTGAAATCTTATCTTAAACTAGTGGTTGTCAACCTTCCTAATGCCACGACTCTTTAATAGTTGTATGTGGGTGTGTCTGCATGTGGGCAGACCCCCCTAGAGATGGATAGAGGAGGTTCCTAAGATCATTGGAAATATGTGTTTTCCATTATCTTAGGTGACCCCTGTGACCCCTGTGAAAAGGTCGTGACCCCACAGGTTGAGAACCACTGTCTTAGATCCTTACTATGTGATCCTGGCAAATCACCTAACCACTGTCTGTCTCAGTTTCTTCAACTGTAAAATGGGTATAGTACTATCGCCTATTGCATCAGGGTTGTTTTGAGGATCAAATAAACTATATGTAAAGCTTTTAAGACAATGCCTGTCATATAGTTGTCAGTTAATCCTTTCTTCTTTTCTGCCTTTTCTAACTGAGATTCAGGGTCTTCATCTGTGTAATGGAGGTAACATCTGTTGAACTTGTCTCAGAGTGCTGTGAGGAGCAAATGAGATACTGTAGAACAACGTTTCCTAAGTAAAATGCTATGTAAATGTCAATAAGTATCATCACTTGTTCTTCAAAATGTATTATTGGCTTAAAGGAATAGGAGAGATAACTAACAACCCATTTTATCATCAGTACTGCACTACTGAAAAGATCGGCCTTACACGTTCTTCTAGAAAATGTTTTATAAAATTATGCGTAGTCTCCATAAGGGTAACTAAGTGAAATAGATTTTAATTAGAGGACCTAAGTGTAAATACCACTTCAGTCACGTACTAGCTATGTGACTTTTGCAGAGTAACAACCTCTCTGAGCTTCAATGACCTCATTTGTAAAATGAAGGACTCTGAACTAATTGACACCTAATGTGTCTCCAAAATCTCTTTGCCTATGACCTTGAACATGCATTAATGACAGGAGAAGAAGAGTGAAATGAAAAATGGAGTTATACCCAGATCTTTGTCAGTGCAGTATTTATTAATGGAGAAAAAAAGGAGGATTTCTAGAATTGGAATTTGAGATATTGACGGCAGGTGCACAGATTTCCTATTGCACATAGGGGTATTCAGTATATCCTTCTGTGTTGGTGGCTGCTGGCTCACTGTGTTTTTGGCTCTTTTAGAGAATTAGGCAAGATCACACAGCTGGCTAATAATTAGCTGCTAGGATGCAACTTCTTTATTCTGAAATTCATTTCAGTCCTCACAGGGACTCATTTCAGAAAGGACGTGATATAGTGTCACTAATTTTACATGAGTACTTGCATATACTGTGGTTAACCCATAGGTGTAACTCGCCTTGATGAGGGTCTGAAGAGTTTTAAAAATCTAAACACTTGAAGAGAAATCAAAAGTTAATCACCATTAATTTTATCTCAACCATAGATTTATAACCACATTTAAAATACACATTCCCTCTTAACTTCACTTTCAGTCCATTCTTCTTAGCACTAACCTTCCCTTCCTACAACCCTTAACAGGAGAAGAAGCTTCTAGTTAAGAATTTCTATGAATGTACATCAACACCTTTTCTGTGCCTTAAAGTCCTGGATAGATACTAAGTACATTGGGAAGTTAAATGACTTACCAAGGGTCCCACAAATAGTACATGTCATACACAAGACTTGATTGGCAAATCACCTAACCACTGTCTGTCTCAGTTTCCTCAACTTAAAATGGGTATAGTACTATCACCTATTCCATCAGGATTGTTTTGAGGATCAAATAAACTATATGTAAAGCTTTTAAGACAAGGTCTTCATCTGTATAATGAAGGTCTTTCTGGTTAAGGCATTGGCCCTCCCTACCCTAGGCTATACTCCCTCTCTCACATAGACTAGGGATAACCACTATACTTTAGTAAAATGACAATGCTCATTATCCACAATGATTGTACAGCAAAAATGTTCTTCATGAAATGGTTGTCCTTAAAAATGTAGGTGATCATATGAATTTATCAATTAAAAGAGTATGCTTACTTCTTGCTTGCCACTTTTAATGCCAATTGACTCGATATCTCTTCATACGTTTTTTCACCTGTACCTTTATTCACGATTTGTTCCTTGTCACTGGGGCTCAGAGCTACATGGGTGGCCCCATTTACATTGGGCGATATACCAGGAGACCTCAGAATATCGCTACAAAGCAGGCAGGTTGAAGATGATTTCCTTGTCAATGACAATGAAATAGCAATTGTTGAAGCAATCTAATGGCAATACACAGTGCTTTCTCTGTCTTCTCAGGCACAAATTGTGCAAAATGCTGTTATCACAGAGTGGAGCAGCTGCACATTTCTCTAAAGGAAGAAAAAAAATCATTGTTTGGGAAGGTGGGAGTAAGGATAAGATAAAGAGAGAATGGTAAGGTAAAGAGAAAATGTAAGGAAGGCAGATGTGAGTGAAAGGATATCAGTTTTGCACAGTGTTTCTTAAAAGCAAGCAATAAAATGTATGCAACCTCCTGTATCATCACTGCACAAATGCATATGAGAAAATTGTACTTTATAACCACGGCCGAAGATTTGAGAAGCAGCAAAACACATTTATATACCAGAATTCTGTAAGTACTGTTGACATGAGGTGTAATAATGTGATTTGGGGTCCTATTTACTTAGGATCAATGATTTAGACGTGGAAGAACATTGAGAAATCATCACTTCCCATCTCATTTTACAAATGAAGAAATTGCGGTACATGAAGATACAGTGACTTACCCAAAGTAAAATTAGTTTTAAGGAGAAGAGCTAGCATTTGAACTCAGGGGCCCTGATTCTAAATCCAGTGCTCTTCCCATTGCTTACTGTGCTCTGAGAAGGCTAGATTCCTGGGACCCATCCTCAAAGTCAGTCCTGCCAAGCAGCTACTTAGGATGGTTTACATCCATTTAGGTAATTATCAAAACTATCTGATACTGGTTAAAAAATAGAAAAGATCAGTAGAACAGAGTAGACATAGAACAAACAATAGTAAATGATTATAGTAACTTTGTTACTTCAAAAAAGGTTAAGATTTTATAAGCTTCAGGAATAAGCATTCATTATTTGGTAAAAAAAAAAAAAAGAAAAAAATGTTGGGAAAGCTGGAAAGGAGTCTGGCAGAAACTGAGCGGACCCAGTATCTTATCGTTTACTGAGATAACCTCTAAATGGATACATGACCTAGATTTAAAAGAAGAAATCATAAGAAATTAAGAATATGGAACATACAAACAAACTACCAGTCTTATGGATATGAGAGGAATTTATGAATAAATAAGAGATAGAGAGCATTATGAAATGTAAAATGAGTAATTTTGATTATGTTAAGTTAAAAAGGTTTTGGACAAATGAAACTAATATAGCCAAGATTAGAAGAAAAACAAAATGTGTGTGTGGGGGGGGTGAATTATAGACGGTTTCTCAGATAATGGTGTCATATCTCAAATGTATAGAGAATGTTGTCAATTTTATAAGAATATGAATCATTTCCTAATTGATGAATGGCCCAAAGGTATGAGCAGGCAGTTGTTGGGTTTTTTTAAGATACTTAATTTTTTAAAATTAGCTTTAGTTTATTTTTAGTCTACATCATTCATTTCCACAAGATTTTGAGTTACAAATTTTCTCCTCATCTTTCCCCTACCCACCACCCCAAAACAGCGATCCCACTGTATACCGCCTCTCCCAATCTGTTCTCTCCTATATCCTCCTCCATCACCCCACTGACTTTCCAGTAGGGCAAGATGGATCTCCTTAACCCAGTGCCTGTATATCTTAATTCCCAGTTGCATGTAAAAAATAATTATGATGATGATGATGATGATGATGATAATTATATATATGTATGTGTGTGTGTGTATATATATATATATATATACATATATATATATATACATATATGACATTTGATTATAGAACTTTAAATTCTAAATTCTTTCCCTCCCTCCCTCATCACTGACCCCCACTGGAAAGGCAAGAAATTCAATATAGGCTGTACATGTTTAGTTACACAGAACATCTCCACAATGGACATATTGTGAAAGACTGACTATATTTCACTCCTTTCTATTCCACCCACCCCTTGTTCTATTCTCTACTTTGTCCCTCTCCCTTCAGAGAAGTGTGTGCTTCTAACAACCCTCCCCCCTACCCTGTCCTCTCCTCTGTCATCCCACCTCTCATCCCCATCTCCCCTACTCTTCTGCAGGGCAAGATACCCTATTTAGAGTGTATGTCATTCTCTCCCTAAGCCAAATTCAATGAGAGTAAGGTTGAACCATTCCCTTTTTGCTTTCCTGTTCTTCCCCTCCATTATAACAGTTAATCCTTGCCTCTTCTATATGAGATGACTAACCCCATTCTTTCTTTCACTGTCTCTTCTCATTCTATTTCTCTCCCACCTCTTAATTTCACCTTTTAAAATATCATCCCTTCCTGTTAAATTGATCCTGTGCCCTCTATGTACACATATATATATACATACTCAGATATGTATTCATATACATATATATATATATATACCATCCTATATAGACATAGGTATATGTGTACACATATATACATTTGTATTTTCACCTATCCATATACTGAGAAAAGTTTCATAAGTTACAATTATTGTTTTTCGATGTTTGCATGTAATAATTCAACTTTGATAAGTTCCTTATGATTTATTTTTCATTTTATCTCATGCTTCTTGTATTTGAATGTCAAATTATTTATTTGGT
>CM053586.1:123701175-123734668 GCA_028646515.1 Pseudochirops corinnae
AATTATGAAAAGCATGGATGTATAGTTGATTAATTTACAAAAATAATTTTATGTTTCCAAATTTAAAAAAATATTTAAATATAATTATTCTGAAAGTGAAACAAAATAAAACAATGACTTGTTTATTATTTCTTTGACTGGACTAAAAACATGATTTTTCACTTTTAAAGACTTTGATATTTTGAAACACATATGCATAAGGAACACCATTTGCCTTGAACAATTACAATACTTCTGCTTCTACTCAAAAAGAACAAGAATGATTCTTAACTAGTCTTGTGATAATATACACAAACAAGCATTTGAATCTGAAGCCTTTATTATGTTTTTGCTGCGGATTAATAATTCTCTTATTTTTCAAATAATGCAATATAAATTGCATTACTATTTTAAATATGTTATTTGCATGAAACTCTTTTCTACTGTATGTTATTAAGACAAAAACACTAATTCCCCTTAGAAGCTGAAAAATTATATGGATAGCAGTATCAATGGCCCCATAATTTGTGAAATATTGTATCAAAAAACTCAGGTCTCTCATGCCCCCCCCCCCAAAAAAAAAATGATGGTGATCATTTTGTAGGATGATTGTGAAAATTATGAATCATTTTATTAATAAATAAATACTTGTTATGTTGTTTTATTTAATGTTAGATTTGTATATTTTTATGAATGTATAATTGATTACTATTTTTCTTGAATAAAGTACAAATTAATAAAATTTTTGGCATAAATAGTTTTATGAGAAGTGGGAATACAAAGACTTATTTTTGCCTTGGGGATGTTACTCAACAAAGGGGAAGGGCCTGGGCTCATAAAGTTTAGAAAACCATTGATTTATATTACTTCTCAAGGTAACATGACCAGTAAATAGAAGAGTTAAGATTTAAACTCACAGCCTTTCAACAATCAGTCCAGGATTATTTCCACTTTAACTTCTGTAACAATGAAGATATTGTCTGTTATAGAAATTTCTCTGTGAAAATCTGCTTGTTCTTTTTCATGTTTTTATCAAGGATATGTTCAATGTGGGTATAGTTGATTCCTATTAATAATTCATAAAAAATAAGGAACAAGGAATTTACATCAAGGTTAATTAATGTTTTCTCAGTCGTTGCCTTGTTTTTTTTTTTAATTTTTTTAAATGAAAGTGCATTCCATTATTTCCATTTTATTACATTTCACTCATTTAAAAATGTTGAAAATGAATCTCTTTAAAATTGCATCACCTTTAGCATGAACTTCTTCCACATATAACTGGTGAGATCCAGGATGATTTATTCTTCTTGAGTATTATTGACAATTTCTCATAAAATACATTGGATACTGAAGAGATAGATTCTTTTCTACTTTTGCTGATTGTTAGAATAAACTACTACACTAAGGTCAGAAATATATTGCAATTTTCATCTATTTGTTGTAATTGTTTGGTTTTTACCTGAAAATTATCTCACTGACTTACCTAGCTTTGAAAGCTCTAGCTAATTGCAGGCTCTTTTCTGCTTGACTATTTTCCTCTCTTTCCTAAGTGAAATTACTCATAATCTTCCATCCTTTACCCCTTAAATTAGCTTGTACTACAAACTGATGTTACATTAGCTTCCTTATTTCTCCTTTTTAAAGTTATTATTAAGTAGATATTTATCTGATTATCAAGGCAGTTTGTATACTCTTCCATGCTCTTTGTTGTGGAAACCATTTTGGATTAGTAAAATTTTGCTAAGAAGTGGTAGAGAGTTGTGAGCTCTTCCACCAAGCATACACTTGTGTACCCCTGCCTCCAGGTATGGCACCACCTCCTCTCTTTGTTAAAGGTTTAAACTTGCCACTTCAAAGTTTGCCGTGGATAATGATATCATAGTTCTTGCTGTTGACAATGACTCTGGAATGTGCAAAGATGGCTTTGCAGGAGACAATGACCCTTGGGCTGTTTTCCCTTCCATTGTAGGGTATGATGGTGGGTATAGGCCAGAAAGACAGCTATAGGGGGGATAAGGCCCAGAGCAAGAGAAGTATTCTGATCATGAAGTACCCCATTGAACATGGTATTGTAACCAGCTAAGATAGTATGGAGAAGATCTGGCATCACACTTTCTATAATAAGTTTCATGTGGCCCCTGAAGAGGATCCTGTGCTGCTCACAAAAGCTTCTCTGAACTCCAAAGTCAACAGAGAAAAGATATCTCAGATTATGTTTGAGCCCTTCAACATTTCAGTCATGTACTTTGCCATCCAGGCTGTGCTGTCCCTCTGTGCCTCTGGTCATTGTATTGTGATGGACTCTGGTGATGATGGGACCCACACTGTGCCCATCTTTGAGGGTTATGCCCTTTTCCATGCCATTCTCCATCTGGATCTGGCTGGCCCTGATCTAAGGAACTGTGTCATGAAGATCTTGACCTACAGAGGGTACAGTTTCAGTTCCACAGCTGAAAAGGGAATTATGTGTGACATCAAGGAGAAGCAGTGTTATGTTGCCCTAGACTTTAAGCAAGAGATGGCCACTGCTGCATCTAACTTCTCTCTGGAAAGAAATATGAGCTCCCTGATGTTAGGGTTATCACTATTGGCAACAAGAGGTTCTGATATCCAGAAGCTCTATTCCAACCATCTTTCTTAGGTATGGAATTCTGTGGAATCCACAAAACTACCTTCAACTCAATCATGATGTATGATGTTGACGTCTCTAAGGATTTATATGTCAATACCATATTATCTGGTGGTACAACCACATACCCAGGCATTGCTGACAGTATGAAGAAGGAGATTATAGCCCTAGCTCCCAGCACAAGGAAAATCAAGATCATTGTCCCACTTGAGTACAAATAACTCTGTCTGTATTGGAGGCTCCATCATGGTATCTATTTCCACCTTCCAGTAGATTGTGGGACAGCAAGCAGGAGTATGATGAATCGGGGCCCTCCATCTGCCAGTGCAAATGCTTCTAAATGGACTGGGTTTTTCTTTTTTGGGTGGGGGGATTTGCTGTTTCTTTTTTATTTCTTTTTCTTTTTTTTGTCAAAAAGTGTGGCATAATTGCCTAAAAAAGAGATGGAATTGGCATGGCTTTATTTTATTTTGTGAAGCTTGACTCAGGATTTAAAAGTTGGAACAGTGAAGATAATATGCTAGTATGCATGTAAGTAGGTATGTCAGTATGCTAGAGGCAAAAATCCCCAAAATTATACAGTGGCTCTTCAGGACTCTGATTGTACATTTGGTTTTGTTCGTTCGTTTGTTTGTTTCCAATAGTCATTTCAAATATTGTATAATGCATTGTTACAGAGTTACAAGCCTATGTGAAGGCTGTCTTTTGCTAAGCAAAGGTGCTAACACAAATCCAGAGGGAGAGTGGAGAGGGAAAGTACTAGTATTGCTTTACATGTAAATTATGAAATCCTTAAAAAAAAAAAAAATAAACAAAGACCAAGGCAAGATTTTGTATCTTCTGCCTTAATAGTTACTCCTTTTTTTTAAAATTGTCAGAAATAGTGAATGGCCCCCTAAATTCCTACCCTGCCCCCAATATACATGTGAATGAAGACTTTACAATCTCCCTGTGAGTTTTATGAGACTGGTGCCAGTACTTGGGGGTGGGGAGGAGTTTTACCTTGTACAATAACTTAAGACCATTTCAACTAAAAGTGCATATATTTAAGAACTTTTTTTTAAAAAGAAGTGGTAAAGGAATCAAAGTCTCAACTTTTCCTAACATCCTAATTTTTTTTAAAGTTGGAATACAATTGTAGTCACCCATGATTCCTCATCTAAAATTTCTCTTTTTCTGATTTATTTACCTTTGCTAATTTGGTTTTTACTCTAATCAGTTGATGATCTGTGCAGACAACTAATTCTAAAAGGACTTTAATGTCACAACAGTTTGTTTTACTATTTCTTAAACATAGCCAAAAATAGTTTAGTGGCAGGTGAAGTTACCACTACATTAGGCTCCCTTCCTCCCTTACACTCTACCTTTTCCCATCCCAAAGGGCAGTATCAGATTCCACCCAAGAAAAGACAGAAGATAGGAAGATCTGCTACCACCATTGAGTCCCTTTTCCCCTTCTCCATTGGGGAATGCTCAAAACACATCCAGGCTATTTGATGCTCCCACAGTCAGAATAAGATCAGAGACACCAAATATATTTCTTCTAGTGAGATGGAGAACCCCCCAAATCATACCATCTGCCCTGTCTCCTTGCTCTATTCTACCACACTAATATATGATCCAACAATTCTGCCTAAGGACCTATGAGCCCCTAAAATAGTGACACACAGGTCCTGACCAAATGAATGCAACTCAAGCCTTCTTTCAGCCATAGAGAAACAAGGTTTATTAAAGATCCACCCTATTGGCCAGACTCAAGGAATCTGACCATTTCTATAGCTAATGCAAGTGGACCAGATTGAATCTGAGCACTTTAATGGAAACAAGATGGATCTTATACACAGAAAGAATGTAGGAGGGATTTAGGAGTAAACACATTCTGGGGTGACTATGAGGAAACAAAGAAGGGCCAGGAATGCCAGGGACCTGGACCACATGGCCAAGTGAGACTGGGGTCTAGACAGAATCAAAGAGTGAAGGTCTAGGGTGTGGCCCAGATGCAGACAGTGATAGGGCAGTTTATTCACTGAGAAAGGCAGATTGCCCCAGGTAAAAACCAGGGCCCTGAGCCAAGTGGGAAAGTCTAGAGACTTTTCCTTTTTGGGGTTCAGATGACAAAAACATGGTCTTTTCCTTTTGGGGATTCAGATCCCATCCCTATCAATGAGACATATCATTTGATCTATCACTCTAAACTTAGAATTTCTATTTGCCCTGAAACAGAATTGTATTTTCTATTTTCTTCTCTCAATCAGAATGTGAGGTCCTTGAAAGCAAAAGCATTTGTGCTTTTTCTTCCTGTATCTCCCAACACTTAGTTCAGTGCTTGGCAAAAAGTGAACACGTTATATGGTTTTTTTCATTGCTTCATATAGTCAATCATTCATTGTCCTTTTTACTTTTGTGTATATCTTTCTATATGTGAGTATGTTCATGTTCATTTTGCATAATATGATTAACTTTCCAAGTCTGATGACTACCAAATCTTTTCCTTAAAAAGAAAAAAAAAGTTTTCCTGAGATAAAGGAAGGATATTTTTTAATCATTTATATACATCTGTAATATTGTAAAATGACTTCCCCATTCTGTTATTCTAACCTTCACATCAAATTCAGTATAAGATTCTGATTCTATAATATTAAATTCATATTATTTACTAATTAAATCATTACGTATGAATAAAAAATGAGTTGACAAAAATTTATCTTAAATGGAGAAAGATTACTCTATTTGTCATACCATCTTGGGAAATTTCCAGGGATTATATTTGCTTTATGAGCATTATCAGTTATTATTCAATCATGGGAAGAAAAACTAAATTTGATTAGTGATTTAATATAGAGCTTCAGAAAAGAGGTATATTAATATTATACATATAAGAAATATACATATATAATATACATATGTTAATGTCTTCCATCCTTTTACCTATTCTCCTTTTGCAAAACAAAAAAAAACAAAAAACAAAAAATGAAATAATCTGTTGTTTTTAGACTTCAACAAAAATTCATTTTGCTTCTCTGAAAAATGAGTTTTTGCATTTGTTCAAGAGAATATTTTTTTTCATATGTTTTTGGTAATAAATAGGGACCTATATGCAGTGTTCCCAAGAATATTAGAAGTTTGAGGAAATTTCAACTAGTGATTGGCAAAATTTTCAACTTTTTTCTCTTTGAAACATCAATATTTTTGCATGATCCTGTATTGTTTTCCTAAAATATGACAGTCTTTGAAGAATTAAAGTTGAGAAGTCACCCAAATCTCAACAGAGAGCTATATAGTGGTTGTAAGCAGGCTGCAGCACACTACAAATTAAATACTATAAACTAGAATCATTAGTATAAAAAATATAAAAAAAGGACATTGATGACTATTAAAAAAATAAGAGGTCCTATTCACATATCAAGAGTAAATGAGAACCAAAACAAAGTCTGTGTGATCCTTTGATATCCAAGGGAAGGCAAAAGAATGACAGTTCACCCCCATGATTTGGGGTGAACCTTTATGGTAAATTCATGAGAGAACATGGATGAAGTTTCCATAAGATGGGCAAGCAAAATGGATTACTACAAAATGAATTCTTTGTCATGACAAATATGACCTTTTTAAATGCAAAATTCTTGAGAAAAGAGATTTTTTTTTTTTATTTACCTTTGTATTTTTCTTATGGCCTAGCACAGCCTGGACTTATGGTTGAAACTGTTATAGGAAACTATCAGACATTTCACATTTCTACCTTACCTGGAATTTATATTCTTAGAGATTTACCGGAACAAGGAGAGATGAACATACCTTGCATAACAGAGCCATTATGTGGCAGTGAAATTTGAATCCATGGCTTCTCTATTTTTCCATCTACTATGCCATGCTTCCTCTATCATGTAAATGATTTTTTTTGTCCAAACAGTTTATGAATATATTCATTTTGAAGTGGGTAAAAACAATTCATGATATTTTTTCTTGGGGAGAAGGGAAGACAATCATAATAATCATACTCTTGGTTTATTCAGAATCAGTTTTGAATTGAATTTTACTATCAAATACTTCATTGTATTCTCAAAATTCTCTTACTATATTCTCCATCAGAGAAGTACTTCTTTTGTTGGAGATTCCTTTTTAAACTTGCTTTATGGCTACATCAAAGGACATTTCCAACAAAATTAAGTTAGAGCATAGTTTCCATTGTGTGCTGCACTGTAGGGCAGAAAGGAGAAAGCGATTTTTTTTTTTTACCAAAAGTTTTTATTGAGAAATGAAGAAACATGTAAATATTATTTTAAAACACTTAAAGAGTTAATCAATTAAAATATGAGGAAAGGATATTTCTTTTTTTTAAAAAATTATTTAGCAATCAGGAATGTCTTCCTTATTTCTTATCTAATTTCTATACTAGTTTCATGAAAATATTTTTAGGGGGAAACCATGATTGATTCATTTTATAAAGAGAATAAGGTAAAGATTGTTGGGTATTCAATGAATAGAAATATACTCTATTCTGACTGTGGTTCTCTTGAATGGCCAAAAGGGTATTTAACTCAATAATGGCACAAAACCTAGAAGGCATCAAGAATGCCTGAGCTAATTAAAATACATTAAGAAAGATTTTAAATATGAAAGATGAGAAGAAGGGTTAGCTAAAAAGCAACCAATAAATGTTAACAACATGATAGTTTGTAATCTTGTTTCATTTCTTATGATTTAGAAAAAGCTGAGATCCCATTGAAAAGCCCATGTAGACAATTTTGGGACCAAAAAATAATAGAAAAAATTGGGAGCTATATGGGTCTGATTTTTTTTTTTTTCAGGGGGAATAGGGTAGGATTGGCATTGGAGTGCTGCCATTCTGTTTGTACTCTTTTGTATGAAAGGCAACTTACAAGTGAGAGTAACGGAGCCAAATTAATAATGGATTGAATGTCAGAAGAATGAAAAGAAACCACAAGTCCAATTTTAAAACAGGCAACTAATATGAGAATTAACTGAAAGGTATATATTGTATTCATCCCAAACCACTTTATCAGGTTAACCTTTTATTTAAAAAAAAAATGCTTATTATAATACAAAGAAGAGTATTGGGGAAAATGAGGCATTGTGCATTTTTTTAAAAAAGATGGCAACAGTGGCTATTAATAACACAAAGCTTAAGGTTCATGTTAATTATGCTAGTGGAATAACATACCAATGAGTCTAATGAGATATTGTGCTACTCCAACCCATATGAACATCTGGGAACTCTCCTCTAAACATCTGCACTTTCTACCAACCAATCCATAGGTGTTAACATAATTAAATTAGTGCTCCCATTATTTCTTTTCCCGTCAAAAAGTATAAATGGATTTATTCTGAAGAGTAAAAACTAAAAATAATATGTGCTTGGCTGCTGACATGAAAGGGACTTACACAAGTTGCTAATTCAAAATGTCTATTCAGATAGCAAAGACAGCGTCTCCATGTTTCCACCATTTGACACAATGATGGATTATTTATTTACTGAACAGCACTGGTGGCCAGAAAATCTGATTTCCATGCATGAAATCCATGAAACCTCAGCCACTGAACAGTTTCTTTTACATGTGGCAAAGGTCACCTATCAGGGGATTTTCTCACGTTTTGTGTGATTGGTCATGCCTCATTTCCTTCAAGAAAATATGATTTCCCCAAAGTGTGTGCATTTTAAAGGACTCACAAAAGGCCCAGAAAGTTATTTCCTCTCTGTTTGTGATAAGTACAAAATAGAGAGGCTAACCTATGGGGAATGACAAGCAACTGTTTGTAGCTAGAAACCAAATTTAATCCCATCATTAAGGAAAGCCTTAGAGCTCACTAGGTATAAAAGGACTGCAAAATTAGACACTTAACCTTATCACTTAACCTTGTAGAGTATAAAGTACTTTCATTACTTATTCAATATAATTCATAGATTTCCTCTTTTTTCTACATTGGAAATTAGTATTTGTTTCTTACTACTATAATCTTAAAATATAGTTATTTGTTAAATGTCCTTGTGAAGGTTTGAAAATCATTTTAAAATTAAAATTCACTATTGTATTTTTACTACTTAATTGGAAGAATAAAGTAAGAAATCCTATTTTATATGTTTAGAAGCATTAATTTGAAGGTTGAAAAATTATGTACATTTTATTTTTCTTTTAATTTAGGATCATTTTATATGGTTAGAGACATAGTGACCTTTTAGAGGTTGTGAAGATCTAATATTCCCCTTCTAATTTACCAGCACCTGTACAGGAGAGAAAAAATAATTTGACAGTTGGCAATAGTGAGGATCTCATCACAGTATTGACTATGACTTCTATATGATTAGCCCCAAGTCCCTTTTCTCAATTCTTATTTGCTCTATCTACACAAAACTTTAAGCTTTGTATAAGAATCATGGAATTTTAGAATTGGCAGGCACCTTAGAGATTATCCACTCCAATCCCCTCATTCAACAGATGAGGTAGCTTAGAGGGCAGAAGTGATTTACCTAAGGTGCTTCATCATTTCTTTTAGGTTCCAAAATGAATAGTGATGGATAAACTCTGGTACAGTGCCAAGATTACTGGATTGAAGCTCAAAAGCCTGAGACTTCACTTACAGCTTGATCATTCACTAGTTTTGAGACATTAGTTAAGTCACTTAACTTCTCTAAACCTCAATTTCCAAGTTAAAAGTTGGATTAGATTAATCCTAATCTAACTCTCCAAATCCAACAAGCTCATGATTCTAAATGCAATTTAAGTTCAAAGCTACTGTAATGTTAAATACAATGTTCAATGAAAATTAAAAAAGATATTTTTTGATGAGTGACACTATTCTCTAAATGTTCTTATTTACTGATGACATTATACTAATGCCTCAGATTCTTAGAACACTACAAATTCCTCTCTTTGTAACCCAGTAAAATTTGAAAGATATTAGTATAACCATCCAGATTGGAAAAACAATATGGATGAAAAACTATTTCCTAAATTATGATGGTCAGTATGTTGAGTGATCCCGTTAATCTTGGACAGCTATTTCAAATGGTACATTATTTAGATATAGATGTAATTAACAGGGAATTAGTTTGGATCCCTTTTAGAAAAATGCATAATGCTTTCAACCATTTTAAACTGCTTGAAAATATCTTTTTTTATCTTTTACATCACAATTTCTTTCAGATTTTGCAAGGCTATTAATCCATGGAATGCCACAATTTTGTAAGAATCGAAAGTGTTGGGAAAATGAGGTAATAGAAAGTGCATGGTTAGTACAAACTCTCTGTAGTCTACTAACTATTATGACATAAGCAAGTGACAAAGATGTCTTCAGGTTTATATATAACCAGAAATGGAAGTCAAGTGATAGAATGATGAGACACACTAGATGGACAACTTAAGTCCTATTGTTAACAGTCCCAAGATCTGAAAGAAGAAAGTCACAGGAAGTTCTGATATATTTTTAGTGGATAAACTAGGGAAAATTTACAGAAAAAGTTGTGTGCAAATGACAAAGAATGAGGGTGGGCTTACATCTAAATTGGTGGGGGAGTGCCCACAATACTAAATTTCAAAATGTTAACAATGATGATGATAATGAATAATTATAATCAGTAGGAAATTATTTGAAATAATCACCAAAATAATCACTCAGATTACCATTTAATTTTATTTCATCTGAAAATGTGCATTAGCTAACATTATTATAAATATGTAGTGATTTGTTTGAGTTTAGCTTCTCATCTATACACATTGTTTCCTCAAATTATATAAGTTCATTGAGGTCAGAAAATGTTTCACATTTATTTTTGTATCCCCAGTATCTAGGAGTACACCCAGTACCTATAGTAGATTATATATACATATACATACACACATATAGTAGTATCCAGATTAATGCTGAAAATAAAACTTTCTTAGGTCTCTACTACCAGAGCATTAGATTTTTTATTGTTTAAGGGAGGATGTCTTTGTTTAATTTTTTTTTTTATTGATTCCCCTCCCCCTTTTTTCTTAAGTCCTATATTAAATGCAGGCAAGATAAAGCAGTGCTAGTCACTGGGGTTGAGAATTACTTTTACATGAGTAAGAGCAGTGTCTAGTAATTTTCTGAGTATTTGAAAACTAAACTAGTCTTTTTCCTCCTCTTTATTGCTTATAAATATCAAGATGTCTAATCATGGGCATGTTGAAGTGTGCTCAAATGAGAAGACCCAGCAGTAATTTCTAATAATTTGAGATAGTAGTACCCCGTAACTTAGGCTTCATATATTTTGAATATCAATGATAAAAGGAGGTATTTGGAAGGCAGAGAAAATCAGCTACATGGACATTTGATATTTCATGCTGATGAGTTTAAATCAGAGTACAACTAAAAATGCAGCGATGCTTTTCTTTTTTTATATCTTCCAATTTATTTATTTATTTTTAGTTTTCAACATTCTTCTCCACAAGATTTTGAGTTTAGAATTTTTTCTCCCCTTCTTTCCCCTACCCCCACCCCAAAATAGCAAGACTACTGAATAGCCCTTCCCCCAATCTGTTCTCTCTTATATCCTCCTCTATCCCCCTGGCCAACTTCCTAGTTGGGCAAGATGGATTTATGTACCTGTATATCTTATTTCCCAGTTGCATGTAAAAAAACAATTAATTTTTTTTAAACATTTGTTTTTAAAACTTTGAGTTCCAGATTTCTTTTCCTTTCTTGCCTCCTCACCCACCCCCACTGAGAAGATAAGCAATTCAATATAGATTGTACATGTGTAATTATGCAAATCATTTCCATAGTAGTTATATTGTGAAGGACTAACTATAATTCCCTCCATCATATCCTGCCCCTCACTTATTCTATTTTCTCCTTTGACCCTGTCCCTTTTCAAAGTTTTTGCTTCTAACTATCCTCTCCCCAAATCTACCCTCCCTTCTATCATTCCCCCTTCTTTTTTTCTTCCCTCCCACTATTTTCCTGTAGGGCAAGATACCCAATTAGCAATACTTTTCTGAAGATCACATGGCAAAATACAGGAAAAAAGAGATTGAAATACTTCCCTGCCATGACTTAATTTTTTTCTCTCTATTGATATTAGTAAGAAGATCCAATTCATAAAAATGTAGAAAAATTCAATTTCAATAATCATTTCTGCTGCAATAAAAAATAAATAAATACAGAAGTTCCTTGATAAGAGATATGCAAAGGTTTCTATCAAGTAAATGTAAAATATGCTGATGTAATGATTGGAAATTCAAGTGCATGTGAAGTCTGAAGTTCATAGGATTAGTCAATTTTCTAGTGTTACCATTTGTGACAGAGTTTAGAATTCTTTGACACTGGAAAGTTACTCTTTTGATTCAAGTTCAAGAAAACCACTTTACAACATCATCTTTTTCCCATTCTAGTTCTCCCTCATTTTGTGTTCTTTCCTTATTCACTCTTTTTATCTCACTTTTCACCTATCATATGTACAATGATAATAAATCTTCCCTTTCCATTTTAAATTACAAATAATTTTGTTAATTTATTGATAATCACTTTTAGTGATGTTATTTTTTTTCTGGTAGTTATTCGTATTACTTTCATTTGTTTTTTCCTTTATTGTAATCTGGGGTAACATTGTAATGTAGTTCGGGGTAACTTTTCTTCTGAATAGTAATGAGATGAGTTTTAGGTGTCAATGGATAGCAATCCAAGTACATATGAAACTCATTGACAGTGGTATTCTACTTTAGATATGACAAAGATAATTGATTAGTAAATCTGTTCATTTAATTGTTGTACTTGAGCACAAAGAAATTGCGACTCAATATTACCATGAAAAATAAATAAAGGAAGCCAATTCTGCTCTGCTCCTTTCTGATGTTTAGTGCATAGCATATACAAAACCTGTATCATTTTGTTTCAAAGGACAAGGAAAGGTGAGAATAGTTGCAATAATGCTGCAAGTAGGACCTCTATCATTCTAAACTTTCAGGCCCCTGATATAGGGGATAATGATTGGGATGGAAAGAGGGACCAACACCAAAAGTCCTGGACATCTGGTAATTTTAATCTTGGATGCTCAAACAGGCAACTAAATTAAGCTACACTAAAGCAATGGGTCTGACTGCAGACAGATCTATTTCTAGAAGCACCACCCCCACAGAAAAGCAGCAGGTTTAATTCTAAGAAATGGGAAGGCATCCCACAGTACTTTTCCAACTTCCAGGCTGCTCAGAGGCAGCTACAACAGAATGGTGGGCCATATCATAATTACTGTGAAGTTAACAGACCATTTATTACTTCACTCAAGTCCTGTTCCTGGCTCAAAAACTTCTAGTGATCTATAAGAACAACTTTAAATTCCTTATCCTGACTATCAAGGATTTCTGTTAACTTTATTTACTTTTTGTGTCTCATGTCAACACATGCCATTTCCCAAAACATGCCTTCTACTTTATAAGGAGCTGTCTCCTTACCACTACCTGCTATGAGGACCTGCTTTCGTAGTGGACTTGAAAATGCTACTTCTCATATGAGAATCTCTCTATCTCTATGCAAGTTCTATTCTACTTTCAAAGCCCAGTCTAATAACCATCTTTTGAAGAATGTGTTATAGTGGAAGAGATACTAGAATCTGAATCTGATCATTTTTCTTCGGCTCTCCTTGGTGACTGTGTCTCCTGGATGACTACTTCAGGATAGCTGAGGCCTCCATCTCTACTGTTCTGATCTCTCCACACTGTCAAATGCCATGTTCCCATTCTCACCTCTTCTCACTTCTCAAATCTACCCATATTTAATGACTTTCTTGACTCCCTCCTTCAAGTGAGTCTCAGCCTTATCCATGCTGGTAAATAGAGCAGTACCTTCTACAACATATTCAGTTCCAGCATCTCCCAATTTAATATTGGTGGGATCCAACCCCTGGAAGATAACAGTAGCTTTCACCAGCTTTCCATTTTCAGACTTAACGGTTCCCTTGAACTTACCATGGGTGCAATTATCTTGGAACATTGTAATGCCATGCACGAGCAGCTTTACAGAAGAATGCTACTGTGAACAGATTTTAAGGTTCTGATTATACTCTATTTATTCCATAACAAATCAAAGTAAAACATTCTCAGAAAATCAAAGTATAGTATTCACAATATTGCAACTTATTACAGAAAATCACAATATAGTATTCATGAAAGATTATCATTAAAATGGCCACATAGTTTTCACCAAAATGGTCACAATAGCTTTGAACAAAGAACAATCATTTGGTATCCCGAAGGAGGTTTGCCTCCTTACTCAGTCATTAAGTCATCTCAGAGCACAATAGTCAGTCTTTCATTCATGAGCCAACTAGGTTAACTCAATCAGTCACTTCTTTAGTAGTCAGTTAATAAGTATCTTTAATCACTAAGTATAATCATTAGAAAATACACAAGCCCCCCACCCCTACATCACTAGTAAACCACGTTATCATCACAGCATTCAGTACCCAAGGAGAGGTCTTTTCTTCATCTTGACTTAGGGTCAGTTCTCAGATTCCCTGGATCCCCTTCCACGGTCCCAGATTCTACCTGGATTCACCAAACTGGATTCACCTGGGTTCAATGGTAGACAGCTCCCAGTTTCTTATCCACCTCTCCGGGTAGGTCCTGCTCCACACTGGAGTTCACAGGATCCAGTCCATCTCAAATACTTCATAATTTCTGTTCCCAAGAATTCAAGGCTCAACCAAGCCACAAACAGACAAAGTATTAGTATTCTGGTCATGCTCCCTCAGTCTTCTCCTGGGCTCCTCTGTCACCTGGGATCCTGGGCTCCTGGGCTCTTGGGCTCCTGGCCTCCTGGCCTCCTAGGCTCCTGTTCAGAAGAAGCTCTGCCACCACAAATTCTCAGGAAATTTTGACTGTGCCTCCCTGGGGCTTTTCTTATATAAATACACAGAATTAGCTTCTTGTTTCAGCCAACTCATTCCTGTTTCATCAGTAACAGGAGATAAGAGTTCATACCTTCTGTTTCCCCAACAGTGGCTTGATCAATTACTATCCACTAAGTAACTGCTACCTTTGCTTAACTTGAAACAAGGTGCCAAGTACCTGCATACTTGGCGATACAAAGAAAGGGGTAATTAGCATTGCAAACGTATAAACCATGTAGCTGAGGTCATTGATGGACATAATGTGTTTTCTACCTGAGTTCAATGAAGCCCTGGTAAACAGTTGTCCACTATAGTCAAATCCATTGACTCCAACCTTTACTATCTTGTCTCAAGGATGTGACTCCAGCAACAGAGCTTGACATAAAGCTTGAAAGAAAAGCTGAGATGCACATGTTTCTTAACTTCAACTGTGAATTCCTTGGGAAATGTTCCTGGTTTCTTGTTTTTCATTCCTAATACTGACTATTGGCATACAGTGTATGTGATAGGTAACTAAATATTTGCTGTGTGGATTGTGACTTAGTACTTAATTCCACAACAACACTCAAGGCTTTATTTATTTATAATTTATTTATTTATTTTTAGTTTGCAGCATTCAGTTCTATAAGCTTTTGAGTTTTAAATTTTCAGCCCTTCTTTTCCTTCCCCCATCCCCAAAATGGCATGCAAAATAGGTAGAGAGCAAATAATATGTTTCAATCTGCATTCAGACTCCATAATTCTTTCTCTGAATGTGGATAGCCCTTTCCATCATGAGCCTTTTGGAGTTGTTTTAGAATCTTGCTTTGCTGAGAAGAGCCAAGTCTATCAAAGTTAGTCACTGCACAATGTGACTGTAACTGTTTACAATGTTCTCCTGGTTCTGTTCACTTCACTCAGCATCAGTTCATATAAGTCTTTCCAGGTTTTTCTGACATCTGCCTGCTTATCATTTCTTATAGCACAATAGTATTCCATTACATTCATGTACCACAACTTGTTCAATCATTTCCCAATTGATAGGCATCTTCTCAATTCCCAATTCTTTGCCACCACAAAAAGAGCTGCTATAAATATTTTTGTACATGTGGGTCCTTTTCCCATTTTTGTGATCTCTTTGAGATACAACCCTAGAACCAGTAGTGCTGGGTCAAAGAATATACACATTTTTATAGCCTTTTGGGGCATAGTTACAAATTGCTCTCCAAAATGTTTGGATCACTTCACAACTTCACCAATAATGCATTAGTGTTCCAATTTTCCCACATCTTCTCCAGCATTTATAATTTTCATGCTTTGTCATATTAGACAATCTGACAGGTATGATGTGGTGTCAGGTTTTCTTAAAGTAGAGAATCAGCAAACCTTGACTGAGCTATTAGTGCTGGGCAATAGACACAAAAAGACAAAAATAAAACCACCTCTGCCCTCAACAAGCTTACATTCAATTGAAAAATAATATGCACACATAAAATTAAAGCAAAGTATTTGTTAGGTGAATGCAAAGTGATTTTAGAGGCAGAAGAGATGACAGATGAAGAAATATGAGCTGAACTTCAAAGGATAATAGGTATTTTAAGAAGGAAATGCAAGGAAGAAATTAATTCAGGCCTGGGAGACAGCCAGTGCAAAGTCATAGAGATAGAAGATGGAAAATTTTGTTCGAAGCAAAGAAAATAAACAAGGTTGTCAGAAAGTTTACATAAATGGAAATGATGTGTAACATGTAACTAGATTATGAAAATTTTATATTTTCTCTTAAAAGCAACTGGTTTTCACTGATTTTTTTTGTCTTTTTTTTGCGTGTGTGTGTGTGCTTTGTGCTTTTTTGTTTATTTTTAGCACCAGAGGCATGCTTTATTTATTTGGCAATTGTGAGAAGGATGAATTGGAGAAAAGAGAGACTTGAGGCAAGGATTCGTACTAGAGTGCTATTATGCTAACCAAGGTCAGAGGTGATAAGGACCTGAGCTATGGGGGTTGTAGGAGACGGATGAAAGATATCTTGTAGAGACAGAATCAACAAGATCTGAAAACTGATTAAGTATGATGAGGTGAATGAAGTATGAAGGTAGAGTAAAGGGTTCTTTCAAGTTTATGAGGCTGGAAAACTGTAGCAGTGACATATCTCTTAACAGAAACAGGGAAGGTAGGTAGAGTGGTCCTCTCCTGGATCATTGCCGTGTTATGGCAGAGGGCTTTGTGTAACTAAATGAAACTACGAGCTATGATGTTCAGGGTTACTGAAGACATATGTGTCATAGTGAAGAGTTCTGGCAAAAGATGATCACTAGAGAAGGAAATAGCAAACCACTCAAGTATATTTAACAAGAAACCCCACAGACATAGCCTGGCATGCTACACAGAGTCATGAAGAATCATACATGACTGAACATCTAAACAACAAAAAGGTAGGAGATGGACTGGATAAGGATAATGAGTTGTCTTTTTAATGTTCTTTTTGAAATGTCTATAATACATCCACTGTAAATGTCCACTAGGTAGCTGGTGATGTGGAACTAGCATGTAGTTGGGTGATTGTGGCTGAATATATGAATCTGAGAGTTATCTGCAATAAACAAGGTAATTGCAATCAAACCTTGAACATATGCCATATTCAGAGATAACTGTGTTGTCTGTCCACTCTCAATAATGACATCCTAAAAGTTTTTTTTTTTTAATTTAGATTGAATATATTATATCGGGCACATTGAATTCTATGATTGTATTTTTTAATAATGATCTTTTCTTTACTAGGATACCTTTCTGCATAGTATAGCAGTGTTGCTGTGTGAGTAAGAAAAATATATGATTAGGCATATACACTTGCAAATAGAGATTTTTTTTAATCCTCTATATTTCTGATAAATCATAGAGATATGAAGACAATAAGGCCATTATAACAGTATTCAAGGAGGCCTTTGGATTCCTTTTTACCTTAAATGAAGGGATCTATATTCACTGTCATATAGCAAATCATTTGTTATCAGATCCTTTTAGTGGGATGGAACTTTCTAGAACTTATGCTCTATTTGTTTGGCATCATGACATACTTCCCTGTCATGATAAGACATAGGGAGATTGTTTTTAAAATTGTTGTTCATTCTTCATTTTTGAAGAGGACCAGTGACATCACAAGGTGATATCTTGACTTGTATGTGAATTGTAGTTAAGTAAAGCAGAGTTGCATAAAGTTGAAGGTCTCACTCTCTCTTCCTGAGTGATCAAAGTCCAGGGGCAAAACAAAATTAAGATGATTAGCAATGCCTCAGGATACAGTGGATGACTTTGTCTTTGATGTCCATCCAAGCTCTGTGTGCTTCTCAGTGTCTGCCTCAGTCAAATTCATGACTGCTGGAACAAATTGTTCTAATCCTGACATTCCATCAGAGGAAGTCTCCATATGCTTGGGGTAGACACACCACTTAACTCACTGACCGGTTTGAAACCTATGAGATATTGTCATCTGGTTTATTCCATGTGCTGAAATACTTTTACCAGCTTCTTGGGGCCACCAGTGAGAGTTGTTCATAAAGTAGAGGGAAAAAAAATAACAAAAAGAAGTTTCATAAAAGATTGGTGTGTGAAGGCAATAAAGACTTCTAATTCTTTCAGTGACTAAAGCAATAAATTAAAACTTTGGTCTGTATGGAACAAGAAATGGGAGAACTGAAATGAACACAATCAAAAATGTACCGTCATTTCTTTGAATGAGTGAATGAATTCATAAAAAATAAACTTTCTAATAATCAGTCCTTACAACAAGTCCTAAGGACACAAATAAAAAACTTAAGAGGGAGTCTGACCTCATGGAATTTACATTTCTGTGGGGAGACATCAAAAATTGGGCAGGAAAGTATGATTTGGAGGAGGAAGTCACAGAAATAATGAGTAGGAAATAAGGGCACTTGATTGACACGACCTTTAGGGAAGCAATGCTATAACTTCATTTCCCAGATAAAGAAATGAAAGAAGCTAGAAGGAAGGGAGAGGGTGGAGTAGACTATGCTAGGAACAAGGCAGAATGTGGTTACTGTGAAGAAAATAGTTAAGTTCCTCCTGGAATGGTATCTACTTAAAGTAATAAATATAAGGTAACTTATAAAGTCTTATAGGGAATAGAATTTAATGAAGAAAGCAAAATATTTTTTTTAATTATACACATAGTCCATGAATACATGCAAAGAAAAAGTATACAAACAAATATATGCACAAAAGTACCCTTGAAAAAGATGAATGAACAAACAGAATGGAAAGGGATATAAAGAGAACAACTAACAAGCTTATAAACCAGTAAGTTACATATATAACATTTAAAATATTTAAAAATTCCATTAAAAAGGGATGCTTCAAATATAACTACAAATTTACATTTTTAGAAAATCTTAAGTTCTAGTGATATTAAGACAAGGATGTTTTCTTTTTTATTTTTATTTTTTGCTTGTTTTTGTTGTTTGTTTGAAATTTAAAGTTAAATCAGTCTTACTTTGCTCTCTTTCCTGACTAGCTGCTATTTGGTAGAGAGATTTATGGATGTAAGGTTAGAATACCATACCCTCCTCACCTAAGGCCTATATGTGATCCATAAATATAGTCCTCTGCTCTTTACCTCTTTGCATTTGTTTTGTTTTGTTTTGTTTTTTTTCCTATTTTAAGTCAAGAAGATTGAAGAAGATTATAACCTTATGAGTTACTAAATGTCAGAAGAGTGAGCCACCAGGGTGTAGGAGCTAAAATTAATGTCATGATATGAGAGAAAACATACTCTATGGATTAAGTTCCCAAGTGACTTCCTTGATCTAGCCCAGCAATGGGCAAACAGTGAATTCATTCACCCACTGGTCATGCTGCATTTGGAAGTGAACTCGGTGGGGTGAATGCTCTCTAGAATAATGCTCAGTCTGAGCTAATTCTTTCTGGAGAGTGATAAAGAGAACTATGCCCCAAGATTGAGAGGGAAATGTGTGTACTTTTGTGCTTACTATAATTATGAAGTAAATACCCTATATAGTGAGGCAGCTAGGTGTCGTAGTGAATAGATCACCAGTCTGGAGTCAGGAGGACCTGAGTTCAAATCTAGCCTCAGACACTTAATACAAAACTAGCTGTGTGACCTTGGGCAAGTCACCTAATCCCAATTGCCCTAACTTCCCCCCTCAAAAAAAGCAAAACAAAACAAAATACCCTATATAGAAGCAAAACAAATAAATGGCTGAATAAGCAAGTGAATAAAAGTTTAAATAAGTAGATAAAATGAAGTTAACAAATCAGTAATTTTGTTTAATATATCCAAGGTTAGCTAAAAATATTAATATAACACAATTTAACTTTACAAAAATATTATACCATCTTGATTCATTTAATTTCTACCAGATAAGTACTGTACTTTGGGCTTTACATTTTCAAAGTATTTTAAAATGTGACTAAAATATGTAAAGTTTAGTTTCTAAAATTTTAAGTCTTTAGTATATGTCCCACACACCTAATTTTATAATTTTGATAAGTTTTTTCTCACATTTTTAGCTCATATTCATCTTTATAAATATTTATTTCGACTCGTCAATGACTATTCCACATTACTTTATATATAACAGATATTTCTTGATTAAAATATAATTTTTAAATGATGAATTTGAGGAACGATGAGAAACCACAATTACCTGTCCTTGACAAGACTAGATTTTCCATCTTAAATCTTGATTATAATACAAATTCAGAACACCTCCTCCTTTGCTCATCTCTATCAATGAACTAAAACCAGAAGGCATTTTACCTCATCTTATCCATTTTAAAGGTGTGTTAATTATCTGCCAATTTGAAGACAAAGGGAGAAACTACTGTCACATTGAAAATCTCTGGATTTAGAAAAGAGACAGGGCCAGTCTAGATTTCCATTCACTTTCCGTTCTGTGGTATAAATAAAAGTCTATCTCAAGTAATGTTTGTGTGTGTGTGTGTGTGTGTGTGTGTGTGTGTGTGTGTGAATGCATGCATATGCTGGGATTTTTTTTAGGAATTAGATAAAAATTCCTATAATTAATTGTTCTGAGTTAGTTGCCATTTACTGTTCTTTTTTCAGAAAACAAGATAAATACTCAAAGAAGCAATGCTCTTCTCCGTGTATGGAATTATAATGTGGAAAAATTCTTCAATGACAATACATTCATAGCTTCCTAAACAAATCTTGGGGATTTTCCTGAGGCACATAAAGGTTAAGTGACTTGCCCAGGTCACCTTGTTGGTAAGTGTCAGAGGCAGGATTTGAATCTGGGTCATCCAGATTCATCTAACTCCAAGCCCAGCACACCATCCTCTTGGTCCCTCTGTCTCAGAAACCAATAATACAATAAAACAAAAGTTACAGTAATAGAAGTTTGGCCTAATAGCCTATTTTGTTTTCTTCATTTATTTCCTTCTCATAATGTTCCTAATCATATTACCTTAGATAATGTAATATAAATCCCTCTCATGCTTCAAACACGTGATGACTGCTATAATATTCTCATTACATGACTTGAGAAGAAAGTCTTCAAAATTAATTCCACCTTACCATTAATTTTTTTTTTCCTCTTTCCCTCGCCTTCCTACAATTTGTCAACATCTTTTTGACACTAAGGTGTGCGATTTGAACGTCAGATCAGGTTTCACTAGACTCACATCTTGCTAAGGCTTAAGCATTTTGACTGCCATGTCTCATTTAAGACACACCTAAAATGTCATTTCTGTTATCACAGCAAATCTTTTCAAGTCCCACTCAGTTCCAGGCTACTTTTCACCAGGAAATGTTTAGATGGTACATTGCGTTTTTCTAAAATCACATAAGATTTTCCAAACTGAATTCCTCTCTATTGTTTTCAGGACACAGAGTGAAACTGATAGTTTTGAACAATGTTTGATGCTCTCTTCAGCTGCCTAGCATGGCAGTATCACAAGCCTACATCTGCACAACACCATTCTGAACCAGTCTGGCGCTCCATATGTCACATCATGCAAGTAGATTACAATAGGGTTGTAATTTGGATCTCAGTCAGAGATTCCTGGGGGATTTTACATATGAGAAAATAGTTCTCAAGCCAGTGTTTCAAATCTTTGCCTGGAGCTACCCCTCACCAAAGAGAAACATAATAAGGATGAAAGCCTAGGCCCCCGACTCAAAAGCAACGCTTCTTTTCTTTTTTTTCTTCTTTTGGTAAGTTTTCCCTGCTCTTCTTTTCTGTGATCTCTTCCTCCTGGTGCTGGCAGACAGCAGATGGGCTTTATTTTCAAATTTTAAATCCCTCATCTTGTGACAGAGCTGCCCATTATATCATGTTCAATACAAGATTTTAAAATCTCCTTTAAAAACAAACTCATAGGAAATTCTTAAATTGATAAGGACCAGGGATTGGGGCCCCCCAAAGGAAGAAAGGGAAGTAGCAGAAAAGTGATTACCCTCAAATTGACAGTAATTGAAGTATGAAACCATTATTAAAATGGATCTCTGAACCCTGATATGATGAGTGGTCATTCCTTTCAGTTACAATTTGAGGGTAAATGCTGCGCAAAATATGCTGAATGATTCCTGAAGCTTGGAATAGAAAGTAACCTGTAAAGGAAGAGCAATGGAGCAGAGAACAAATATGTTTCTAACAAAAATACATGGATAAAGCACAAATACATGATGAACAGGAAATCTAGCACAGAGTAGGAACATAGACAATTGTAGGAATAGTGGTGCATGTCAAAGAGGTAAGAACCCAAGTCTGATACTCCTATTTGTGTCTTAGTTCTGCCCCTACCTTCCTGTGTGACCTTGGTTCAGTCAACTGGCTTTTTTGCATCTCTGTTTTGCTATTAATAAAAAGAAACAGAAAAATCAATGAATGAGCTTTAGGTTCTTACAATGAAAAAGACATTCAACAAATCATATGTAATAGTTGGCAGCTTATTATAATAAGTCTCTCTACATAACAAGGTGCAGATGAACTTATATTTTTATCAGTTCATATGGGTAAAAATATTCTCTAATTGGGTACTAGATTTCTATGTGTCACATCCCTCTCCCATACTTTTCTTTAATCCTTTATGAGCCATAGGAGCAAGGTCAAGTCATTTAATCATCCTGAGCCTTGGTTTCTCCAAATGTAAAAGAGGACATTACCTAATTTACAGGATTGTTGTGAAAATGAAATGAGATAATGTACATAAATTGCTTTGGAGTCTTTAAACTGCACTATAAATGGCAATTATTACTCTTTAAGGGAATATAAATCCTATTCAGTCCTATGCAAGTCTCTCTTTTCCAAAGATTTCCCTAAAACATAAAGTGAAATTTTCTAAAATGATATTATGTATTTTTCATTATTTACTATTTCAGTAAAATGGTTTTACACACACACACACACACACACACACATATACGGCTAGATTTGGAGGCAGATGACTTAAGTTTGAATCCCAGATGTAGCACTTGTGATCTATTTAATCTCGGGAAAACCCATTTAGGGCTTAAAATGGGACACTTATTTGGTATAGTGGATAGAGGATTGGATCTGGAGTCCAGAAGATCAGAGTTCAAATTTGACCTCAGACCCTTACTAACAGTGTGATTTTGAGCATTTAACCTTCTTCTGCCTTAGTTTCCACAATTGTAAAGTTCTGATAATGATATTTCTAAAAAGTATGGCACAATGCCTAACACATAGTAGACATTTAATAAATAATTGTTCCCTCCTCCACCCCCTCCCCCACCCCAGTTTCCTCATCTGTACAAAGAGGCAGTTGGGACAAGATGACCACTAAGATACCTTCCAAATCTAAATCTATGATACTACAATTAATGAAACAATGCCAACCTAGATAGATCTGCAGTGTAGTGCCACAAGATCCTTTCCAAACTGATGTCTTCTCAGCATTTATTAAAAAGTAATTTGGGGGCAGCTAGGTGGGGCAGTGAATAGAGCACCAGCCCTGCAGTCAGGAGGACCTGACTTCAAATCCGACCTCACACACTTGACACAAAAACTAGCCATGTGACTTTGGGCAAGTCACTTAACCCCAATTGCCCTCTAAAATGCAAAAAAAAAAAAAAAAAAGAAGTAATTTGTATAGAAACTTAAATATCATAGCTATAAAATTTGCAGATGACACCAAGGTAACGGTAATTAGAATGTGAGCTCCTTGGGGTCAGGGACTATTTTCACTCTTTCTTTATATTATCACTTAGCATAGCACCTGGAACATAAATGCTTGATAAATATCTTTTAATTGATAGGAATAACTGACACATTCAAGATCCAAAAATCTCTTGACAGGTTGGAAAGATGGACTAAATCAAGTAAGATGGAAATTCAATAAAATTTTATTATAAAGACCTATATGGTTTGTTAAATTCCTTTACACAGAAATAAGATGAGTAGGATGAATAGAAATATCTTACATGCCTTGTGTAGGTGAGGCTAGAGTGATAGACTCATAGACTCTAGTCTACGAATGTAATACCGTAGGAACCAGTTAGTACACCCACCTACCCCTTATCTTATTGATGAGGAAACTTAAGCTCCATAAGGAAAAATTGTTGCAGTTTAGACTCTGCCCACCTAAAGATGCCAAAAGCTGTTGTGGTTTCAAGATACTTTGTGGCAGAACCATGTCAAAGAATTCTGAGTCAGACTACCTCTAATTCAAGTACAGGCATTTATTGAGATTGACGCCTCTCATGAAGTGGGCTAAGTTTCAAGAGAAATCAACAACTTCAGAGAAAGCTAGATAAAATTTTAGAGAGTAAAGATGGAATTGCATAACAGAAATTATGACTGTTAAAAAGGCAGGAGGGGTCTGTCAAGGGATTAGTTAATAAGGGAGGGGTCCGAGCCAAGATGGAACTGCACGTGCAATTACCCACAATGCAGACAGAAAAACACACTGAAGGGGTATGAATGTATGATAATGCTATTATAATAAGTCTCTCTACATAACAAGTTCACTTAGGTCATTTCTTTACTGCTACCGCACAGAGGCCTGCTTAGAGAAAGTCTCTTCTATTGTTTTGGTGTCCACATCCTGCTCTGGCCTCCTGGTGGTGCTGCTTTCTGATTGGCTGAGTATTGTGGTCTTGTCTGAGACTAGATGGATGTGGTTGTGATTGAGTGCATGGACACATGCTGTTTCTATGGGAAATATGAGGAATGTGTCTGGCGGCAGCGGCTAGCTAGAGGCAGTGACTGCGATCCCATCACACAGATGTGCCTGCTGTTCTGTGAGAACTATGAGTACATGGAAAGACCTGTTGTTTGACATTTTTGAAGAAGTTAGGATATTGAGTGTGAGTGGAGTGAATGGCTAGGCAGTGGCAGTGAACTTATTATTCAGTGGAGTCCCTAAGGAAGTTAGAATATTGTACTGGGGGCAGCTTTATTAGGATTCCATCAAAATGACTTCCCTGAAGTGATACAGAGTGAGCAGCAGAGTCAGAATTTTAAACCAGATGACAAAAATCACAGCTGACCAGCGGGAGATTCCAAAGTCCAGGGTGGGTGTAGCCAGCAAAAACTAACACCCAAAGCCCAGATATGCCTTAGCACAAACAAGGAAATCTGCAGACATCAGTGAGGCAGGTCAGCAGATGCTGAACCTGCCTAAGCTCTAGCCCAGGGACACAGAGGCAGAAATTGGAAGTAGCCAGACCAGCTCTCCCCCACACCTTACTCTGAAAGCCTCAGGGTAGACCAGGGGAAACACTGAGAGTTCTGGCCTTGGCCTCAGTCTAGAAACCAAGAGGCTATAGCACACAAAGTCAACAACTGGGCCCCTAGCATGCAGCTTGAGAAGCATGGGTCAGAGTCCTCTGGAGCTGAGATGGGGTTTGTTGGGACTCTTCCCACCCTTCACTTCAGGCTTTGCACAGCTTCAGTCCTCTAGGACTTCCTCTAGGACTCCCAAGCCTGTCACTGCTTCCATTATTTCAGGATTTTCACTGGGGCAATAACCTCTGGGTTTTCAGGCCAGGGAGGGGTATTAGAGCATCTAGGGTTTACTCTTCCATGTTGGCTCCTGGATGTTCAGGCAGGTGATTTTTTAACATCCAGGCTATGGGCTGATAGCCCCAGGAGAAGCTGCTGCTGCTGCCATGGGCCCCTGCCAGGGTTACTCCCTGTGACTTTCCCCTATGGAAGAGGACTTTTTTTTTAGGCAAACCAGGGGATACTGAATGGATGTCAATATTGTGAATGCCTCATTATAAACTTAAATATCAGATCAGAATGTATATAAAAGACATATGACCTCAACCACTTTACTACAGATGACTCTGATATGTGCTAAAGAATTATTGACAGTGTTAGAATTGTCAGCATCTATACTGTGGCCCTGATGTTCATTATACTGCCCTTGCTCATTATCAACATCTTGCATCAGGACACCCAATGTGAAATTCAAAGATTTGCCCCCCAACCCTCCCCACACACACATACACACAGAGAAAGAAAAGTCAGAAATTTTAAGTTTTCTCTTCATAAGATAAAATTCTCAAATCTTAATGATTTAGTCATATGCTACAGTTTCTATAGAGACTTTCCAAGTTGTTTGACATGCATTTTATTTCTGTCTTTTAGTTACTTCTACTATTATAAGTACATTGGTGTATATGAGACCTTTCCTCTATAATGTATATATTTGCAGAATGAACACAATAACTGGACCTATGTAACAGTGTTTAAAAACAAGTTTTAAATTTTTTTAATAATTCTGAATGGTTTTCCATAATGTTTTGAATCAATTCATGGCTCCAAAAGCAGTGCATACATATACTTGCACTCCCACTCGCTCAGAAATCGCCATATTTCATATTTTTAATCATTGTTATAAAATGTTGGTTGATCTAGAAATTTTCTCATTATTGAAATACCCGTGGTTTTTTTGTTTTGGTTTGGTTTGGTTTTGCTTAGAGAATATCTCTCAAATTATTGTTTTGCACTTGTATAAATTGTCTGTGTGTCATTATAATGTATGGTCCTCATATTTCATGTATTTTGTAGTTATTTTAAATTAATTTCTTTGCTGTGAAAATCTGGGTCCAAATTTTACCTTAGATGCTTACTTACTATGTGACTAACGCAACTTGCTCAAACTTTATGGGATTTATTTTTTCATCTGAAAAATGATGTAGCAAATTCAATGACCTCTTAGATCCCTTAAAATCTAAACCTATAAAACAAGGAAATTCATATGTATCTGCCTCACACAATTATAATCAGTCCAATACCAAGGCAAAATAATTAAATTGACCAAATATTTCTCGGACATTTCTATCCCTCTATTTGGGATCCTTTTAATCTTCCCAGAGAAATTACTGACCTCATCCTGGCCCATGTCTTATGTCCCTATCAATGAGATGCTTAGGCAGTGAACTTAAGATCAGGCTTTATCTTGCTTATCTCCTCCCCCAAATGATTGTTCTTTTTTTATGATTCACTCCCTCATTGGCTTTCTTTATGCCAAATCACAATGAATGGTAGCAGTACCAACTGGATAAACTAATCTAGTCTTATGTTGTACATCGATTCATCTGTATTCTCATTATCATTTTTACCTCTGTGACAATCTCAGCTCTTATATGTCCAATGTTCCCTTATGAGCCATTCACAAGCAGATCAAAATCTATGTGATTTTTTTTTCCATGTCCTTCTATGGCTTTTCCACATGATGAAGCAATTCCCATAGTTTACTTCACTGGGTATGGTTTCTAGGCATGCAATATAGTATATTTTTCTTTCACCTTTCCTGTGCCTGATCCATCTTTCTAATAGAAGTATGGGTGTGTATATATATATATATATATATATATATATATATATACACATACACACACACATACATATATATGTATATATATATATATATACACATATACACATACATATATACATACACACATACCCATACATATATGTATGAAACCATTTACCTAGGATTGTCTAGATCTTCTGATTCTAATACCAGCAGTCATCTTCTTATAACCCATGGCTTTCATATATTTGTATTTGTCTGTCTGTCTGTGTATCTATCTATCTATCTATCTATCTATCTATCTATCTATCTATCTATATATCTGATGAGACTTGTGAGAGCATTTCTCTTAACTAATTTGCTAAGTAATTTTAATTTGCTGGTAATGAGTTGTGATCTACTAACAACCATCACATACCTCTCAATTGCCCCTCATGGTTATTTTTGTTCAGGCATTTCAGTGGTGCCCAATATTCTGTGACCTTATTTGGGGTTTTATTGGCAAAGACACTGAGTGATTTGCCATTTCCTTCTCCAGCTTATTTTATAGGTGCAGAACTCAGGCAAACAGATTAAGTGACTTGTGCAGCATCACACAGTCAATAGCTGTCTGAGAACAGTTTCAAATTCAGGAAGATCAGTCTTTCTTATTTCAATGACCTCTTAGATCCCTTAAATCTTATTTCAGGCTGACACTCTATATGCACCACGTAGCTACTCTAATGCTTCTATTGCATCTCAGATCACTCTAAACCTGAATTCTTATGAACTCTTTTCTTCTGCCTTAGTTGGCTAATAAGTTAAATTCAGAAATTAAAGGTCCCAGAAGGCAGTTAAAGGAACACCTGATCAATAGTATTTATTTCAGACCATGGTGGCTAATATTTTTCAGCTGGCAGATAATTTAACATCCTTCAACTTAAGACCACTTACTATTCAATTTTTTTTTCTACTTCTTACCTCTACTGAAAGCCATATCTTTACTCATTCGCTTGGGGATTAGATGGCAGCAATGGGAGCAATTAAAGCCATTCTGCTAACACTTTAGTTGAAACATTAAAAATAGATGTAACCAAAGGAACACCAGATCATATTTTGGTCTCAATTCTCTCAACAATTAACTATATGACCTTGGCCAAGTCACTTTTACCCTTGATAGAAGGATCCTCACTTTCCTTTTCTACATAAAGAGAACAGTTTAGGCTTACCTTCTAACACACCACACCTTCTAACCCTTAAGTCCCTATGTTCTTACATTACTAGATAATTTACCTGTGCTACACTTATCACCTGAAAAAAATATAAAAGAAACAACTTTAACAAGATGTAAAAAAATAGAAAGCTTATATTATGTATTTTTAAGATATAATAAGGTAAATCATACAGAGAATTGCTTTCATGGATGGAAAGAGATAAATACTGGGAAAATTTTAGGTTATAAATTTGTGAAAAGAACATAAATTATAAAAGCTTATTTAAAAACAAGCCTTATATACTTTTTTTTAGAAAAATACCATCTATATCACTACCTTAATTTGTTTTTTAAATGAACAATTTCACATTTTTTCCTCTCCAGGGAAAACATTGGTTAACAAATAATTAATTTAATAAATTCATATGAAAACATAAAAACTTTAATTTGGAATGATGCTCCCATTGAGTTACTGGGTTTAGAGCTCAAAGGACCTTTGAGATATTCTGTCCTGACTCCCTCAATTTTATAGATTAGGAAACTCAGACCAGAGAGATGAAACAATTTACCTATGGTCACCTTCTAATTCTAATTCCAAGATTCATCCCATTATACAACACTAGTTATACTCTACCTTCTGGGTAACATAGACAGTATTGTAGAAAGAGGAAGCAAACCAAACTCAGAGATAAAAGCACTTGATTGGAAATAAGAGTTGTAATTTGATCCTTGACCTGGAGGCAGTAGTAGGCCAGGAGTCAAAGACTAAATCAAGGCCTCACATACTTGCTGGGCAATTCACTTACCCTCTGTCTATCTCAGTTTTATCAACTGTAAAATGGGAACAAAAACTTACAGGTTTGTTTTGCAGTGTGATCCACAGATCAAATGAGATAAATTTATAAAGTGCTTAACATAATGCCTGGCTCATAATATACACTTAGTGAATGCTTACTTCTTTCCTTCCTCTTTCAAAAACTTAACTGTTTAAGTCTTGGGCCTCATTTACTTTACTCATCAAAAGAATTAGGGGGTTGGAACTGACAAGCCTTAAGGCACCTTCCAATTCTTAGTTAACATATTTATATATAACGCTGCCTTTGTGAGGGAAGAATAGCTCCTCACAATGTTTGAAGAGAGCACAGATTCCACAGATATGGGAAATCCATGGAAGCGTAATGATGATAATACATTGGACTGAAAACAAAATATGTAAAACTTGAAAAAAAATTAGCAAATTCAATATTCTCGTAGCTGTAATATTTTGTAGACATATTTGGTGATTTTTTTTAATATATCTTTTTGGTATAGATTAATGGAATTATTTTAATGACACTGAATTCTTCCTGAATAAAGTACAATAATATATTTTTGCAGATAGAGCATTCACTGTTGCTTTTATTCCCTACAATTCAATGTTTTATACCCCGAATACTAGAGTTTGCTTTACTTTCTCTATAATTTATAATTAAAATGATCAATGCATTTAGACAAAAGACAAGATGTTCACACCATTTTCTTTGGTAAATGAAAATTCTTTTTGTTTGAATCAGTGTTTGAATATCTAATTACTGTTGTTTTGGGGACTCAGGGGACCTTACAATTACCTCTTCAAATGAAAATTGATCAAGGCTTAATATCAAAGGAAATGGGGGAAAAAACTGTTTAAAAATGCATTCTGTTTCAGAAACTTCAAAAGTCTACTGTAGTAGGTGCTATTTCTAATTAGAATTTGATGTCTAGCATTTAGTGGCTAAATTAGCAGGTAGCTTGCTGTGTAATAAATTAATCCCAAATTTAGACTTCACTTAATAATATCATTTGATAAACATTACTGAAATTTAAAATGATTCTTAAATTATTTGGTAAAACATATCTTTAAATCTCTCTGACTTAAATGTAAGAATATAAATTGCCATAGTTTTCATATCTGTTCTATTTTTATAGTTTCCATTTTGGCATTAATGAACTAAATGTAATTCCTCTAAGCAAATACTTGTTTTAAGGTCTCTCTTTTCTTTCCTAGGTCTCAGTGCCTTAGAACAGAAATAGGTAGAAATATCAGAGACATACTCTCAGACAAATATCCAATATTAGATTGCATAGGATTAATTCTTTATGATTGGCTCCTAGCCTTAAGAATTTGACTAATATCCCACTAACTACAGAGAAAGAGCATAATCAGTGGTCCCCAGTCTCCTGGAAACAAAATTGCAGCACATATTCACCTGTACTTATCTTGTAGCTAGCTCACACTATCATGCAACATATTTCTTGGGAAGGGGTTGACAGAAGGAAGACACTAAATCCTGAATATGGAGAATTTCATAGTTTTCATGATGCCTTTTAAACATTCCAGCTGTAAAGGCAAAAGTATTCTGCAAGGATGCTTTCAGAAAAATCTGAGAAGACTCACATAAACTGATGCAAAGTGAAGTGAGAAGAATCAGGAGAACATGGTACATAGAAATAATGATATTATGCAATGATCAACTGTGAATGACCTAGCTATTCTCAGCAACATAATGATCCAAGACAATTCCAAATGACTCCTGATGGAAAATACTATCCACTTCCAGAGAAAGAATTGATGGAGTCTGAAGACAGATCTAAGCATACACACACACACACACACACACACACACACACACACCCCTTTAATTTTCTTATTTTTTTTCCACTTCACTAATTTTCACGACTGCACATGTATCACCTTTACCAAATTTTGTACCTTCTCAAGTCGGGGGAGAGGTTGGAAGATGTGAGAAAATTTGAAATTCAAAATTTTTAAAAAAATGTTAAAACTTTTTTCTACATGGAAAAAAGATTTAAAAAATATTGTGTAAGTAACAAGATCAGTTTATGAGTCTTAAATGTTATCTCTTATAAGCAGAGGCTAATGATTTCCATGGGATTAGTCACTGATGAGAGCATGCCTCTCTTAAACTACCCACGTAGTTTTTCTTCTGTAGCATGTCTATCTCATCTTTTAGAATCAAAAAATTGGAAGGAGTCACAAAAGCTAACTAATACATGTGTGAATAAGAATCCCATCAGGCGCAGCTAGGTGGCGCAATGAATAGGGCACTGGCCCTTGAGTTAGGAGGACTTGAGTTCAAATTTGTTCTCACACTCTTGATATACTTACTAGCTGTGTGACCTCAGGCAACACACTTGACCCCCATTGCCTTGCCTTTTCCCCTCAAAAAAAAAAAAGTCCCATCAAAATCTTATCCGCTAAATGGCCATACAGTCTTTGCTAAAAATACAGATAAGAATCCTTTCTCTGAAATGAAAAAAAAAAAAAAAATCCTTCAAAGTGGTATTAGAAGTAAATGGCACACATTGAAATCCAGTCAATCCTAGAGTATTACCCAGTGCTACTATCATCTAGAAAGGGAGCAAGAACATGAAAGAAGGCAAATTGTGACTGAAAATATAGACAAATAGGAGCATATGAATAGAAGTTTAATAAATATGAAAAGTCTGTCATAGTGGAAACTGTCTTCATCTTGGAGTCAAGATATCTGCATTTACTCATTATTTTGATCTTATGAATGAGTCACATAACTGTTTTGAGCCTTAGTTTCTATAAAATGGAGAAGTTAATAATTATATTATGAGAATTTCAGAAATATTTAATACTTTGATGATTGTGACTGTGAAGTGAGACTTTCACTAAAACTTATGCAACTGTCCACTTTCTTTTGCAAATTTATGTTTCAGAAATGTAGGGTACACTGTTATCATTTATGTTCATTGAATGTTGAATGGTATGCAGAAGTAAGGGTATAGTTCACATGTAGAAAACATTGAGATACATAAAGAATTGTGGCAGATCATTTATTTTGAAGAGCATTAGTATAAAATTGTCAAAAGGTTAGTCTTCGTTTTTAGAAAACCTGGGTTCAGCTTCATCCTGTAAAGCATGCTACCCTTGTTCTCATAGGCAAGACTTTGAGCCCCTCATTGCCCCACGTAACTCTCCAAGAATGTAAAGTTACAGACTCACCATTCTTTATCAGTGGAAAAAGTGTTTTTTTTTAATTAAATTTTTTATTTTATTTTTGTTTACATCATTCATTTCCATGAAATTTTGAACTACAAATTTTCTCCCCTTCTTTCCCCTACCCACCACCCCAAAAGAGCCATCCCAGTGTATTCTTCCTCCCCCATTCTATTCTCTCCTATGTCTTTCCCCCTCATACCTCTGACTTTTCGGTAGGGCAAGATGGATCTCCCAACCACAGTGCCTGTGTATCTCAAGTTCCAGTTGGATATAGTTTAATAATAATAATAATAATAATAATAATAATAATAATAATAATAGTATATATATATATATATATATATATATATATATATATATATATATACACACACACACATATATATTTTTAACACTTGAGTATAGAATTTTAGATTCTAGATTCTTTCTCCTCGTCTCTCGTCACCCACCCCCACTGGAAGGACAAGCAATCAAACACAGGGTGAACATGTGAAATTAACCAGAACCTCTCCACAGTGAGCACACTGTGAGAGTCTGATTACATGTCCCTTCTTCCCATCCTGCCCCCCCAACCACTCTCCACCCTGTCCCCATCCCTGTCCCTCTACAGCAGTGTGAACTTTCATCAGTCCTCCCCCGCATCCTGCCCTCCTCTCCATCACCCCACCTTTCATCCCCCTTCCCCCTACTCTTCTATGTGGAAAGATGCCCAGTTTAGAGTTTATGTTATTCCTTCCCTAAGCCAAATTCCATGAGAGTAAGGTTGACTTTTTCCCTTTTGCCTTCCTGTTCTCCCCCTCAATTGTAACAATTATCTCTAGCCTCTTCCATAAGATGCTCAACCCCTTTCTGACTCTCCCTGTCTCCTCTCAATCTAATCCTCTCTCCCCTCAGAATTTCACCATTTGGAATATTATCCCTTCCTATTCAATTGATCTTATGCCCTCTATCAATTCATTTATACATATACTCAGATATGTGCTTGTATGCATATGTAAACCCACTTATATAAATTTATGTGTATGAATATGTATATATACATTTGTATTCCCT
>CM053586.1:123735168-123795922 GCA_028646515.1 Pseudochirops corinnae
TCTCTTCCCAATTTTTCCTCCACTTCTCTTATTTGATTTTCAAAATCCTTCTTAAGCTATTCTATGGCTTGTAACCAGTCTACATTTTTCTTGGAAGCTTTTGGTGCAGGAGTTCTGACTGTGTTTTCTTCCTGCTGTTCCATGCTTTGATCCTTTTAGTCCCCAAAAAAGGAATCTAAAATTGCATTGCTGATTTTGATTTGCTTCCTTCGCCTACTCATGTTGCCAGTCAATTACTTGACTTTTAGGTTGAGTAGAACTCTGTTTTCAGAGGGGAGAGCTCTGTACCAAATCACTGGGGTTTTCACAGCTGCCAGAGCTATTAGGAGGCCATGATTTCTGCAGCCTCCACCAGCTTTGGCTCACTGAAAATGTGCCTCAGGACCACCACTCAAAACCATGATCCTTATCCAGGCAGTTCAAGGCAAGAACACTTAGCCTCTGATTAATCACTTGGCCCCCATGAAATCTGCTGGTCGGGAGCTTCTGAAGCAGCCACATGGAGGTGGCTGCAGGGATGCCACTTCCGCCACTCCTAGCTCTGGAGCAGTTGGCCGGATCATCTCCCCTGAATTTATCTGAGTTTCACTGACTTTTCACTTAGTGCTTGTTTCTTATGGGTTGGTAATTCTGGAAAACACTATAGTTGCTGGTGCTTCACACTCTAGCTGTGGATTATTCTGGCAGCCCTAGGGCTCCCTCTGTGGGTTCATGTGGTTCTGCTCTGGGCTCCCAGCATTCTGTGATGAACCCCTTCCCAACTGCCTGCCAGGCTGACTTCAGTGGGAGCTTTGTTACTCTGTCATTTTATGAGTTCTGGAGCTTTTAAATTTGTTTAGAGTCATATTTTATAGGTATTTGAGATGGTTGTGGGTAGAGCTGCAGAGTTTTGCTAGTTCTATGCCACTATTTTGACTCTGTACACCAGTAAAGAGGATTCTTAAAACTGAATGACTGCAAGTTATAACATAAATGTGATATGGTACTGTCATACTATGAAAAAGTAATGAAGGGAATTAAAAAAATAAAACCTGGGAAGACTTGCATGTATTGATATGGAATAAAGTGAGCAGATAGAGGAGAAGAATGTATAAATTGACAACAATCGTGTAGAGAAAGAGAACTATGAAAGACAGTTGCTGTGATATAATATGAATCATAATATCCAAATATGCATGATAAAATAAGACACCCACCTTAAAGCTGAGCACTGAAAGACTCAGAGTGGAAAAAAAAATGGAACATTTTGAACACAGTCAATGGAGAAATTTATTTTGTTTGACCACATGATTTTATAATTTGTTTGACCACAGATTTTTTTTTCTTTCTTTATCAGTGGAGGATGAGGGGGGAGGAGAGAAGGCAGATTTTTGCTGATAATAAAACTATAGTTTTGAAAATATTTTTAAATACCATGGCCTGTTGAATTTAACCTTCAAAAATTCAATAACAAACAACATATTTCATGAGCAATCAGGAGATAATCCTTTATATCTGAAGTAACACAACAAGGAGCTAATCACATATACAAGGGAAAACACAAGCTGATAGAGTCAGAATTCCTCTCAGCAAACATCTGGAGGCTGGGCTGCTACTGCTGGACTGAAAAGTGAACTGAGAATTGAGAAGAACTGAGAAGAGAAATGAGAATTGAGAGCTGAGACAGAACTTCTTGGAGCATGTCAAGTGGAGGCTGGAGAAAGTGATTTTGATTTTGAGAAGAGAGCTGGAGAAAGTGATTTTGATTTTGATATTGGAGCTGGAGAAAGTGATTTTGATTTTTGAGAACAGAACTTGTGGTGGTGGAGCTTCTTCTGAGAGCCAGCCAAACTTCTACTGAGAGCTTCTGAGAAACAACCAAAGCTGCTGAAGACTTCCAAGGGCCACTCAGAACTGCCAGAGGAAGCATGATTGTGGTGCCAAAAGTTTGTCTAGCTGTTTTGGGTCTATGGTGATTTCACAGGAAGAAATTGAATTGAAATGATAGCGCTAACCATGTGTGTATATTGTGAGAATTCTGCTAAGCTTGATGTATGTAGATATTATTATGGCTCTGTTAAGGTTTCTCTTCACAGGAACAGAAACTGTGAAGAACTTGATGTGGACTAGACATTGTGAGCTTCAATGTGGAGCAGGATCTTCATGGAGAGCTGGACAAGGAACTAGGACCTGTGTGCCTTTGAATTCAGGTGGCAGTTTATTAGATTTGGGCAGGAGCTGGGACCATGGAAGAGGAATCATGAAAGCTGAGAGCCTGCCTCAAGTTAAAATAAAGAGACCTCTCCTTGACTATTTAATGTTGACTGATGAAATTTTAACTTACTTGTGACCAAGAGGTGGATGGTCATTGTACTTTCCACTACCCCTTAAGAGGTTTCTGAGTAGTGACTGATATTGTAACTTAATTGCACCCCATGGAAGGATGACTTTGACTTTTGTACTTTGTGATTGAATTAAGAACTTTGTGATTGACTATATGAATGTACTTTGCTTAAAACTATGTAACCACTTTTGTGAAAACTATGTGGCTATTTTGGTGATAAGTTGTAACACTGTGAATGCTGTACCTTGAATTTCTTTGAATGTTTTGTCTTAGTTTGTTAACGAATAAATAGAGAGTTACTATACTGCATAATCAGAACCTTGAAATCCGTTCACAGAAGCAGTCCTCTGGAAAGCTGCTCATGCTTGGCTTTACATCGACATACATTAGAATGAGATAAATTAATAGTTAATTCTTCATGAACTAAATCCTCCAATTTTCTGTAAATGAAGACTGAAACAGAATTGAAATAATTAAAAAAAAAGACAGATGATAATAAACTTTTTTTTCAAACTGTAAATTAAACTAATCATTTGTTTTAAAATTTATACTAAGTCACTAAAAGGTTCATGTCTTATGATCTAGTTTGCTCACTACAAATATGACTAATTCATAACAGCATGAAAAAAAAATATATGAAATAATCATGAGAGTAGTGCATGCAACCAAGAAAATAGCATACTTAATGACATTGAAAGAACAATTAAATAATGCTGTCTCTGTCTCTGTCTGTCTCTATTTGTCTCTGCCTGTCTTTGTCTCTGTCTCTCTGTTTCTGTATGTGTGTCTATCTGTCCATCTCTGTCTTTCTCTGTTTCTCTGTTTATCTCTGTCTCTGTCTCTCTCTGTCTCACACACACGCACACACAATTCAATGAAGAAAGGAGAAAATGAATTGTTGACCTTTCATTGCGCAAATGAGGGACAATGTGTACTTAACATTGAACAATCTTGTGTTGGTGGAGTTTTGTTAAGATCCAACCATTCTGGAGAGCAATTTGGTACTGTGCTCAAAAGACACCCCCAAAAGGGAAAGGAACTCATTTGTACAAAAATATTTATAGCAACCATTTTTATGTTAGCTAAGAATTGGAAACCAAAGGAATGTTGATCAACTGGGAATGGCTAAACAAGCTGTGGTATATGATTGTAATGGAATATTATTGAGCTATAAAAAAAAACCAAGCAGAATAATTTCAGAAAAACTTGAAAAGACTTATATGAACTGATAGTAAAATGAACAGAACCAGGAGAACAGAAATATTTTTTGATGAAGAACTGTAAATGACCTAGCTTTTCTCAGCAATACAAAGACCCGAGACAATCTCAAAGAACTAATGATGAAGCACATTATCTACCCCTGGGGGAGAGGGAATGATATTGATTGAATACAGACTGAAGCATGCTATTTTTTCACTTTCTTTCATTTTTTTCTTTTATTCAAATTTTCTTTTACAAAATGACTAATATGGAAATGTTTTATATAATTGCAAGTATATACCTATATATGCTTACCATCTCAGGGAAGGGGAGGAAAAGGAAGGAGAGATAGAATTTGGAACTCAAAAGTTTAAATAAAAATGTTAAAAATTTAGAAAATATATTTTATATACTTTAAGAAACAGTAAATATTTATACGGTAGTTGGTTTTGTAGGTTTATTTTTATTTTTACCTTTCAGTTAAAATTTTGGTAGACAAGATTTAGAGGGAAGTGGGAAACTGGGTAGGAATTTTTACAACCAGTATCTCTGATAAAGGCCTCATTTCTAAAATATACAAGGAATCAAGTAAAATCTATAAGAATACAAATCATTTCCCAATTGATAAATGGTCAAAGGATATGAACAGGCAATTTTCAGAGGTAGAAATTAAAGATACCTATAAGCATATGAAAAAGTGGTCTAAATTACAATTGATTCAAGAAATTTAAATCAAAACAACTTTGAGGTACCACATCTCACCCGTCAAATTGGCTAAGATGACAAAACAGGAAAATGACAAATGCTAGAGAGGATGTGGAAACATTGGAACATTAATGCATTGTTGGCAGAGCTGTGAACTGATACAACCATTCTGGAGAGCAATCTGGAACTATGCCCAAAGGGCCATAAATTATTGCATACCCTTTCACCCAGTAATAACACTTCTGGGGTTGTATCCCAAAGAGATCATAGAAGTGTGAGGAAGACCCATATGTACAAAAATATTCATTGCAGTTCGCTTTGTGGTGGCAAAAAACTGGAAATTTGGGGGATGCCCATCAATTGGGGAATGGCTGACCAAGTTACGGTATATGAATGTAATGGAATACTATTGTGCTGTAAGAAATGGGGAGGAGATGGACTTCATATTTACCTGGAGAAGCTCATACAAACTGATGCTAAGTGAGAAGAGCAGAACCAGGAAAATTTTGTACACAATCACAGACACATCATATGTGCGATAACCAACACTGATAAACTGGACTCTCCTCAGCAACGCATAGTTATAACACAACTCTACAAGTCTCTGGATGGAAGGATATATCTACATTTAGAGAAAGATCTAGAAAGAACAGAGTTTAAATGGAGACTGAAGCAATCTACATGCTATCGTTTTTTTCCATGTTTGGATTTGTTTCTTTTTTCCCATTGTTCACTCCATTGGTTACAACCCTTCTATACAACCAGACTAATGTACAATGTGAAAGTATTTGCAGATCCTATACTTGACTGCATGCTGCCATGGGGGAGGGGGGGGGAGAGGAAGGTGAGAAAATTTGAAACTCAAGGGATTCTGGAACTGAATCTTATAAACTAAAAGTAAATAAACACATAAATTAAAAAATAAAAAATATAAACACACACAAATACAATAAAATAAAATAAAATTTTTGGTAGAGAGAATGATTCCCTGGGTGATGGAGGTCAAAGAGATATTAAGAAATGAAAATACATTCATACAGTTTAAATTTACAAGTAGAGATAGGAGGAAGAATTATCTGTACATAACAGGAATCAAGAACTTTACATAGATAGATGGCATCAGCCTTATAGATGAGGTTGTCAAGTACTGGTCCCTGATCAAGTCTGGAAATAACAATTATACACACACACACACACACACACACACACACACTCACACATGTGCTTGCATATATGTTTTGTTTTCTGTAATTTATCTGTAGGCATGAGTGGATAAAAGTTACCATCAGAAGAAATTTAGAAAGTTTTGCTAAGGATTATAATGACTTGGACAATCAATAACTTACACCTATTTATTTTGCATACTTTGTCATTCTGATAGTCGCTGTGCTAAGCACTGAGAATATCATATACAAGTAAGACAGAAGAGCTTACATTCTATTTGCAGCCATCAATATTTTGCTTGATAAGCAAAAACAGTTATGCAAATATACTAATGTGTGTGGAGGCCATGTTTTAACATCTGGGCTAATAAAAACTTCTTGAAGGAGGTTTATATTAAACTGAGTCTTGAGGATAGTTATGTGCTCAAAAAAATAGAGGTTAGGAGGGAGACTATTTTGACCATAGGAGACAAAAGCTGCTGAAGAACAAACTGAAGACTTTGTAGGCAATTTTAATGTATTCATTAATACTTTGGTTTAAGGTAGGAGATTCAGAAGGGCAAGGCAGATTTGGTAAATAGAATGTTGTTTAGAAAGATATTTGGAGAGCACAGGTTTGTAAATTTTTGGACTAAGTCTTACAATATAAAAAAGATGAGCTTTTGGCAATGGATGCATTATATCTCTAAAGAAGTGACAGAATATATATGCACATGCATGCACATGTACATATATAGCAATTTCTTCACAAAATGTTACATGTGTGTATGTAAGCCTGTATGTATCTGTGTGAGTATTTATGTCTATACATATTTGGAGCCATGCCAAAATTGTTGTCTATCTTAGGATATAGTGTGTTCTTTCTCACTGAAATATTCTAAGCAAAGAATAAATAGTTGCTGGGTACATGATGTAGAAGATTCTTTGTCAGGTGTTGGTTGGACTTCATAGGACATGATATCCCTTTTGATTCTTATATTTTATTACTCTGTGATAAAATGCTTATAGATGAGTCTGGTGATTTCCTTTGTCCAAAACCCAGTTAGGTAATTCTGGATGTTTTCACTGAAAATTTTAGGTCAATATATGATTTTTTTGACCACTAGATAATTTTTTTGGTCATAGCAACTCATGATGGATCACTTCACACATCTTTAAGTATTTAAGTGTGTCATGGTATCAAAATATTTGTTGTAATACCTGATTATTGTTATTCTTTTATTCTTATTTTTCTCCTTTTATTATACCAAGCCATATTCTATTATTTTCTTTCTATAGCATCTTTCTACCATATACAACTTTATTTTAGCTTCTCCTGTTCTTTTCTCCTCTACTTTATTGAAACATTTGTGCATACATGTGATTTATATTCTTTTTTATATCATCCTTTCTCCTTACAAACAAATAAGCCGGCAAAAAAAAAAACATTCATAAGAGCACCATGAAACAAAAGGAATCATTCATGGATGATTTGTATGCATTTGTCCAAAGTGAATCATGTCTTTGAAGTCCCACATCACCTGGCAGCAATGTTTGATGAATGCTTGTTGCCCTGTTGCCTTTGAGAATGTAAGTATTTCATTTTAATAAAGAGTCTCTTAACTGAGGAACAGGCAGTGTTCCAAAAGTTAATTTGTAACTTGTTTATTAAGAACTTGGAAAACAATTCCCCCTTAGAATAGTGTTATAAAAGATATTTAAGTTCCTGGGCTACTCTTAAACACTCTTTTAGTATGTAATACAGCTGACTTCTAATGTTATTAACTGAGGATCTCAATTCTGGTGGAGTTTGAGTACCAAGGAAGTAGTACATGATGAGAGGAGGGTCCGTTACAGGAGGAGGAAGACCTCTATTTTTCTGGGTTATAGGGATGGACGCAGGTAACATTTCATAATGAACAAATTATATATATATTTTTTGTCTCTATTGATTTCTTTAATTTAGTTTATAAGATTCAGTTCCACAATCCCTTGAGTTTCAAATTTTCTACTCCTTCTCCTCCCCCCACATGGTGGCATACAATCAAGTATAAGATCTGCAAATACTTTCACATTAGACATTAGTCGGGTTATGAAGAAGGATTGTAACAGGTGAATGAACAATGGGAAAGAAGAAATAAAAAAAAGAAAAAGAATGAGAGCAGGTAGTTTGCTTCAATCTGCATTCAAACTCTGTTCTTTCTATTTGTTTTTCTGAATGTAGACATCTCTCTCCATCATGAGTCTTTTGGAGTTGTATAATAACCCTGAATTCCTGAGAACAGTCCAGTCTATCAAAGTTGGTCGTCACGCATATGTTGTGTCTGTAATTCTGTAAAAATTTCTTCTGGTTCTGTTCTTCTCACTCAGCATCAGTTTGTATAATCCTCTCCAGGTAAATATGAAGTCCTTCTGCTCCTCATTTCTTATAGCACAATAGTGTTCCATTACATTCATATGCCACAACTTGTTTAGTCATTGCCCAATTGGTGAGAATCCCCTCAGTTTTCAATTTTTTGCTACCACAAAGAGAGCTGCTATAAATGTTTTTGTACATATGGGTCTTCCTCCCATTTCTATGATCTCTTTGGTACAATCCTAGAAGTGATTTTGCTGGGTCAAAGAGTATGAAATTATTTCTAGCCCTTTGGGCATAGTTCCAGATTGCTCTCAAGAAAGGTTGAATCAGTTCACAACTCCACCAACAGTACCTTAGTGTTCCAATTTTTCCACATCCTTCCCAGTGATTATCATTTTCCTGTTTTGTCACCTTAGCCAATCTCATCTATGAGATGTGGTACCTCAGAGTTGTTTTGATTTGTATTTTTCTAATCAATAGTGATTTAGAGCATTTTTTTCACATGCTTTTAGATATCTTTAATTTCTTCCTCTAAAAATTGTCTGTTCATATTCTTTTACCATTTATCAATTGGGAAATTACTTGTATTCTCATAGATTTGACTCAATTTACTATACATTTTAGAAATAAGGCCTTTTTCAGAGACACTGATTGTAAAAATTCTTTCCCAATTTCCCACTTCCCTCTTAATCTTGGTTACATTGGCTTTGCTTGCACAGAGATTTTTTCCATTTTATGTAATCAGAATTATCCATTTTGCATTTTATAATGCTCTTTAATTCTTGTTTGGTCATAAGGTCTTCCTTTCTCCATAAATCTGACAGGTAAACTATTCCTTGTTTTCCCAGATTGCTTACAGTATTAGTCTTTATACGCAGATCATGCACTCATTTTGACTTGATTTTGGTATATGTTGTAAGATATTGGTCTATGCCCAATTTCTGCCATACTATATTCCAGTTTTCCCAGCAGTTTTTGTCAAATAGTGATTTCTTATTCCAAAAACCAGGGGACTTTGGGTTTATCAAACAGTAGATTATTATAGTCATTGACTGCTGAGTCTCATGTACTCAACCTATTCCATTGATCCACTACTCTATTCCTCATCCAGTACCAAGTAGGTGTGATGACTGCTGCTTTATAATACAGATTAAAATCTGGTATGGCTAGGCCACCTTCCCCAGCATTTCTTTTCATTAATTCCTTTGATATTCTCTACCTTTTGTTCTTCCAAATGAATTTTGTTACTATTGGTATGTCACTAAATATGTAATTTAATTTAGGTAAAATTGTCATTTTTATTATATTAGCTGGACATAGCCACGAGCAATTAATGTTTTTCCAATTAGCTAAATCTGACTTTATTTGTGTAAAAAGTGTTTTGTAGTTGTGTTCATAGATCCTGGGTTTGTTTTGGCAGATAGATTCCCAAATATTTTATAATGTCTATATTAAATTTAAATGGGATTTCTCTTTCTATCTCTTGCTGTTGCATTTTGTTAGAAATATATAGAAATGTCAAGGATTTATGTGTTTTTTTTTCTTATATAACCTGCAACTTTGCCAATTTTATTTATTGTCTCAAGTAGTTTTTTTTTTACTTGATTCTCTAGGATTCTCTAAGTATATCATCATATCATCTGTAAAGAGTGATAGCTTAGTCTCTTCTTTGCCTAATTTGATTCCTTCATTTTTTCTTTCTTGCTACTGCTAACATTCCTAGTACCAGACTGAATAAGGGGGGTGATAGTGGACATCTTTGTTGCACCTGTGATCTTATTGGAAATGCTTTTAGCTTATCCCCATTACATATAATACTTGCTGATGGTGTTTAATAGATGCTACCTATTGTTTTAAGGAAGAGTCCAATTATTTCTATACTTTCTAGTGTTTTTAATAGGAATGGGTTTTGTATTTTGTCAAAAGTCTTTCCTGCATCTATTGAGATAATCATATGGTTTCTGCTATTTTTATTGTTGATATGATCAATTATACTGATGATTTTCCTAATATTGAACCGTCCTTGCATTCCTGGAACAAATCCTACCTGATCAAAATATATTATTCTTTTGATAAGTTGCTATAGTCTTTTTGATAATATTTTATTTAAAAGTTTTCCCTCTATATTCATGAGGGAAAATGGTCTATAATTTTCTTTCTCCATTTTGTCTCTTCCTGATTGAGGTATCAGTACCGTATTTTTGTCATAAAAAGAATTTGGCAGGATTCCTTCTTCACTAATTTCCCCAAATAATTTGTAGAGTATTTGGAATAAATTGTTCTTTAAATGTTTGATTGAATTCTCTAGTAAAACCATTTGGCCTTTGAGGTTTTTTCCTAGGGAGTCCACTGATGTCTTGTGTGATTTCTTTTTTCTGAGATGGGGTTGTTTAAATAATTTACCTCCTTTTCAGTTAATCTGGGCAATGTATATTTTTTGTAAATATTCATCCATTTCACTAAGATTGTCAAATTTATGTGCCTGCAATTGGACAAAATAATTCCTAATTATTGTCTTAATTTCCTCTTCATTGGAGGCAGATTCACCCTTTTCATTTTTGATATTCATAAATTGGTTTTGTTCTTTCTCTTTTTTTATCACATTGACTAAAGGCCTATCAATTTTATTGTTTTTTTTTCCATAAAACCATCTCTTAATTTATTAATTCAATAGTTTTCTTCATTTCAATTTTCTTAATCTCTCTTTTGGTTTTCAGTATTTCTAATTTAGTATTTAGTTGGGGATTTTCAATTTGTTCTTTTTCTAGCTTTTCAATCTCATTCCCAAATCATTGAACTCCATTTTATCTAATTTATTCATGTTTGCATTCAGGGGTATAAAACTTCTCCTAAGACCTATCTTTGCTGCATCCCACAAGTTCTGGCATGTTGTCTCATTATTGTCATTCTCTTGAATGAAGTTACTGATTTTTGCTATAATTTCTTGTTTGACTCACTCATTCTTTAGGATTATTTAGTTTCTAATTAGTTTTAGTCTATCTTTCCATGGACCTTTTTTTGCATATGATTTTTATTGCATTATGATCTAAGAATGATACATTTAATATTTCTGCCTTTCTGCACTGAGAATTTTATGCCCTAGTACATGTTCGGTTTTTGTGTATGTGTCATGTGCCACTGACAAGAAGGTATATTCCTTTTTATCCCCATTCAATTTTCTCTAGAGATCTATCATATCTAGCCTCTCTAAAATTCTATTTGCCTCCTTAACTTCTTTCTTGTTTATTTTGATGTTTGATTTTTCAATGCATTGAGGGGAAGATTGAGGTGCCCCACTAGTTTAGTTTTGTTACCTATTTCTTCCTCTAATTTCCTTAACTTCTCCTCTAGGAATCTGGATGCTTTACCACTTGGTGAATATATGTTAAGTAATGATATTGCTTCATTCTTGATGGTGCTTTCTAGCCAGATGTAATTTCCTTCCTTATCTCTTTTAATTAGATTTATTTTTCCTTTTGCTTTATCTGAGATAAGGATTGCTACCCCTGCTTTTTTTTTTTTTATTTAGCTGAAACATAATATCTCTACTTCAGCCTTTTACCTTTATCCTGTGTATATCCCCTTTTTTCAAATGTGTTTCTTGTACACAGCATATTGTAGGATTATGGCTTTTAATCCATTCTGCTATCTGCCTCTGTTTTATGGGAGAATTCTTCCCATTCATATTCACAGTTATGATTACTCTCTGTGTCTTTCACTCCATCTTATTCCCTCCCCTGTTTATGTTTTTATTTCTTCCTTCTCCCTTCCCCTCTTTAAGAGTTTTCCTTTTGACTGTTGCCTCCCTCAGTATCCCCTCCCAGTGACATCCCCACTTTATGTAGCCTTTCCCCCTACTACTATTTTCCTCCCTTCTAACCACTCCCCCCCTTATCCTTCCCATTGCATGTAGGGTACAATGGATTTTTATACTTATGGGGGTATGTTATTCCCTCTTTGACCCCAAACCAATGAGAGTTACATTCATACAATGCTCCCTCCCTTCCTCTTTTCCCTCTATTTTAATGATTTTTTTCTGTCTTTGCACATTAGAATTGTGAACTTAACGGATTATTTTGATCCCTCTTTGAACCAGAACCAATGATAATAAAAGTTCATATGATGTTCATCTCCCTCCTTCACTTCTACTATCGTATGGTTTTTTGCCTCTTCGTGTGGTGTAATTTACCTTTTGCTGCCTCATCCTTTTCTTTTCTCCCATTAATAAGGTTTTTTTAATCATCAAATTAATTAATTTATACCCACACCCTCTATCTATGTATATCCCTTTTAAATGTTTCGATAATCACATAAATTTCAATATTGACAGGTATCAGCTTCTCATATATAGGGGTATAAAAACAGTTTGTTCTTATTGAATCCCAAGTTATGTGCATGTGTGTGTGTTTTCCTTTTGTACCTTTTTATGTCTTTCTTGAGTCTTGTAATTGGAGATAAAATTTTCCATTGAGCTCTGGTTTTTTCATCAGGAATGTCTTTATTAAATGACTATCTCCTTGCCTGAAAGTCTCTTCTCAGTTTTGCTGGGTAGTTGATCCTTGGTTGTAGTTTTAGCTCTTTTGCCTTATGAAATATCAAATTCCAATCCCTCTGATCTTTTAATGTAGAAGCTTCTAGGTCCTGTGTAATCCTGACTGTAGCTCCATGATACTTGAATTGTTTCTTTTCGGCTGCTTGCATTATTTTCTCCTTGACCTTGTAATTCTGGAATTTGGCTACTATATGTCTTGGAGTTTTCAATTTGGGATCTCTTTTGGGAGGAATCCATTGAATTCTTTCAATAACTATTTCACCTTCTGATTCTAGGACTACAGGACAGTGTTCTCTGACAATCTCTTAGAGGATGTTGTTCAGGCTGCTTTTTTCATCACAGTTTTCCAGTAGACCAATAATTCTTAGATTATCTCTCCTGAATCTGTTCTCCAGGTTAGCTGTTTTTCCAGTAAGTTATTTTACACTGTCTTCTAATTTTTCAATCTTCATGTTTTGTTTGACTGACTTGATGAAGCATAGAGTAATTAGCTTCAATTTGACTGATTCTAATTTTTAGTGAATTAATTTTCTCTGTTAGTTTTTGAAACTACTTTTTAGGGGTGTATTTTCTCCAGTTAGATTTTGAATCTCCTGTCCCAGTTCACAAATTTTACTTTTTAGTGATTTGTTATCTTCAGTGAGATTTTTTTTTTCCAATTTGGTCACTGTAGATTTAAATTTTCCTTCTACCTCTCTAATTTGGCTTTTAAAATCTTTCTTGACATCCTCCAAGAATGCTTTTTGGGCGTGAGGCCTACTTATATTTCCTTCTGTGGTCTCAGGTGGTATCTCCTGAAATGATTCTTTTTGTTCAAAATAATAGGATTCAATCATCTTTGGTCTTCCCTTTGCAAGTTGCTTCTGGCCCATTGTGATTGCCTATTTCTTGACATTTAAAGTGCTTTTCTGCTTCTGGGGTACAGAGGGCTCTGACCCATGCTTCTCAAGCTGGGAGATAGGTGCCTGGTTGTTAACTTTGTGTGCTGTAGCCTCTGGATGTCTAGACTGAGGCCATGGCCAGAACTCTTAGTATTTCCCCTGGTCTACCCTGAGGCTCTCAGAGTAAGATGTGAAGGAGGGGTGGTCTGGCCACTTCATATTTTTGCCTCTATGCCCCTGGGATATAGCTCAGGCAGGCTCAGCAGCTGACCTCCAGCAGATCTGGTGTCTGCAGATTCCCCTGGTAGTAGTAAGGGCCACCTGGGATCCTGTTGTTAGGACTTGCAGGCTCCACCACCCTGGGCTTTGGAGGCTCCTGCTGGTCAGCTGAGGTGTGGTTTGTTGGGACCCCTCCAGCCCTTCAGTTCAGACTCCTTACTGCTTCAGTTACACCCTTTCTCAGTGATTCCTAAGCCTGAGGCTATTTTCACTATTTCAGGATTTTACTCTGAGTGGGACATTTGTTTCTGAGGTCAGGGAGGGGGAATAAGAGCAACTAGGAACCACTCTGCCTTCTTAGCCCCTGGAACTTCAGGTAGGTGATTTTTAAACTACCAGGCTGTGGGCTGATAGCCCCAGGAGAAGCTGCTGTCACTGCTGTAGGCCCTTAGCTTTCTCTTACCCAGCTTCAACTGATCCTCCTCTTTTGGTGAGAGGGCTGCAAATTGCCCTTAGGGCAGGTGAGTCTGCTGGCTTGGGCTCTTTCCCCCCTGTTGTGTGCTCTCTGGTCTGTGCTGGTGCAAACTCCTCCATCCTGTCCTCACCCCGGTCTCCATGCTCCCCCTGCCCAGACCTATGTGGGCACTTTCCTGGCCTGGGAATTTGCCATGCTCCATCTTCCACTGGATTCTGCCACTCTAAAATCCATGCAGATTCACTTTTTAAAATTTAGTGACAGAATTATTAGAGGATCTTAGAAACATTCCTGCTTCTGTTCTGCCATCTTGGCTTCCATGAGCAAACTTTATTTAGGGTATCTTTTAATTGAATTTTCTGAATTCCTTTCTTTACTCCTACAAATTTTTATCCCAGGTCACCAGCTAACCAGTGGTCAATTATTTTCAAATTTTGCTATATTACATAGATCAAGTTTTTATTCTCACATGTCCTTTTCTCTAAACTTTTCTCTCCTCTTCCACTAAACAAAATTGCATCGATACAGTATGAAAAAAAAGTCAAACAATTTAATTCACTTAATAGGTAGATGACTATAATTACATTATTAGACGAAAGAAATTTATTAACCCAGATTAACTTTTAGTTGTTAGAATTTTAGCCATTTTCACAAAATTAAAAAAAAAAATCAAGCCTTGGTAGAATGATCTTTTAGAATCAGGGGTTCACCACAGAAGCAGACCAGCAATATTTATTGATCTAACGCATTAGTTATCCATCCTTGTTTAATTTATTTTTGTTTTTCGGCATCTGTGATCACATTCTTCTTAATCCAATGATGCTCTTCAAGTTCTGTCATTTTATAAACATTTCTAAGACAGCAGCAATAGCAATACTGCCTCTAGTAACTAATGTAAGATTAGAGAAAGGGGGAGAAGGAAGATGATAGATTGTATTTATTTATAGTTCATCTCCAAGGTCAGTGTTTGTAAGTTGGGTTCTTCCTGTTCATTGTATTGTGTTGGTTTTAATGTCATTTACATACTAATTTAATAAAATACCATATTGTTTGATCGTCAGAAAATGTGAAAAAAGGGAGCTAGAAACCTTTCATGAATTTACTCAGAATGATAACATTGGAAAATGATAACTCATTGCCAATGACTGGTGAAGGACAGAGAATGGTCTATTTTGTTAAGCAACCACAATATTTTCTTAAATTTCCTGTTATTGAAAGGAACAGTTTCCAGAAATGATATCTTCCCTTAGTAGGGCAATCTTGTCTGATTTTGCTATTGTCCTCATTGCATACACCTGCTATGCAGATTTAATAGCACTAAATAACATGCATCCTTTTTCCTGTTACTCTCAGTTGAATCTCACAGATTTGCATTTAACTCAAGAAATCTGTCAAATCATATGCAACCACTTAGATTCAACGTAGTTTAATCACATCTAGAAAAGATTAACAAAACACTTTAATCATCCATTTAATTTGGTTTGACCTAATTTCATATTAAGTCACTACCTTATCTTGACTTTAATTTTTTTTCATTCCACAGATTCTATAGAATAATAAGGGATTTGATTGAAGAGTATAAAAAATTCTTAAGAAGCATGCTAAAATAGTAGTAAGAAAGATTTACTTGAACAACTGTGTAATCATTTTCAGAAATTATTAAGAACACCAAAAACTGGTTCTAGATGCCTTCACTATCTCAACTCTCCTTCCTCCTACGCATTTCAACTTCCAGCTGTGCTCTGTATTACCACTCGGATGAGAGCAAAGACATCCTGATATACTGGAGATGACTTCAGAGTCTTCCCACAGACAAATGTTTCCCTGAAAATTAAATTTATAGGGAAAGAATGACTAGTTTTCAAAGGAATTTCACCAACTTTTTTTTTTACCCCCATTGACACATCCCTTGACACTGGTTTTTGTATAAAACCGTAGTCACATTATACATTTCAAGGAGGATTTAAATCAAGCAGCCTGAGTTAGAACAGTCAAGGTTGATTTAAAAAATCAGAGATTGTTAATACTTATGAAAGCACTTGTATTTATTTTATTACTGTTCATTTCAGCTTAATTGTAGGTTGTTTGCATCAACCACATTTTTTTTCCCACTTGGAAAGCTTATCTAGTGTCCATTTAGGTCTGACCTTTTCTTTAATGTAAATGATCACTCAAAACCCTTGATCCTATTAATGACTAATCAACATGGAGGAGTTTGGAACATTTTGTTTGTTTGTTTGTTTGTTGTTTGTTTTGTAGCATTCCCGTAATAGTATAGTGTTGTTTAAAGATGTTTGTTTTCATTCCTAAAAGTTTAGTCAAATAAAGTGTTATTTTTTTAAAATGTTATTACAAAAGGAGAAAGGACCAAGACAAAACTTTGGATCCTGGGGAACTACTCAAGATATCCATGTATCAAATATATATATATATATATTTGCTATTAATTGCCTATACAACAATACTGAGGGAACAGTATTTATCACTGAAGACAGATAGAGCCGGAATGGAAGTTAAAGTGATGCCCCTTCCAGATCTTCAGCCCTGTCCTTCCCAAATGCAAGCTCTGGTACATTTCTTAATAGCTAAAGTGGCATTCCAACTGCCCAGGCTACTCATCACTGACTTAATTATCTGTCTGCTCTTATCTAGCCAGACCAGGAATAGAATAATAAAAGAAATGAGTCAGTCTTTGTTGTTCATATTATTTAAGCAAATTTCCTAGCTGGCAAATATTCTTGGTGGAAAGAAAACATATTGTGTTCCTGGTGCCAAAGGCTGAAGATGCCTATTTTATATGATTTTTTTTATATTTATATATATATATATAATATATATTATAAATTTTATATTTATATTTTATACAAACCACAAAAAAGACTTTTCCCAGCTTTTGAAACAGACTTCAGTGTCCAGTAAATCATTACCTCCCTTTTGGGGCTATAGAGATAGTGGTGAAAAATATTTATATATCAGCATTTTATGCTGAAGAAAGGAAAGGGGAAATAATAATTCCTTCTTTCTGACATAGTACCACCTTACATTTTAAAGCTGATCATCCAGTAGGGAAATATGTCTGGCATTTTTCCTAATTCTTGATCATCTTGCAAGAGAATGAGGATAGGTTTCAGTGTGAATGCAGTGAAGAAGGGAAAAACCATTAATAGTGAGGAAACATTTCTTTTTTTTTTTATTAACATTTTTCCGAATTGCTTGTAAAGATCATTTGCTTTTTTAAAAAAGTCATTTTTGTGTATTTTTTAGTTTACATCATTCATTTCCACAAGATTTTGAGTTACAAATTTTCTCCCCATTTTCCCATACCCACCACCCCAAAACAGTGATCCCACTACACCCTCTCCCCCACTCTGCTCTCCTCTATATCCTCCTTTATCCCACTCTGACTTTCTGGTAGAGCAAGATGGATCTCCATACCCCAATGCCTATATATATTATTTCCCAGTTGCATGTAAATAATAAGAATAATATTTAAAAAAAAAAAAAAACATTTGATTTTAAAACTTGAAATTCCAGATTCTTTCCTTTCCTCCCTCATCTCCCACACTTACTGGGAAGATAAGCAATTCAATATAGGTTGTACATGAGTACTTATGCAAAAGATTTCCATAGTGGATCTAATGTGAAAGACTGACTATATTTCCCTCCATCCTATCCCCCTCCACTTGTTCTATTCTCTACTTTGTCCTTGTCCCTTTACAAAAGTGTGTGTTTCTAACTACACTCCCCACTAACCTGCTTTCCCCACTATTATCCCCCTTTTCTTCCCTTTTCCCCCTACTCTCCTGCAGGGCAAGATATCCAATTCAGAGTGTATGCCATTGCCTGACTAAGCCAAATTCAATGAGAACAAGGTTGACTCATTCCCTTTTGCCTTCCTGTTCTTCCCCTCCATTGTAACAGCTATCCCTTGTCTCTTCTATATGATATACTTTACCCCATTCTGTCTCTCCCCATCTCCTCTCATTATTTTCCCCTCTCACCTCTCAATTTCACCTTTTAAATATCAACCCTTCCTATTCAATTGATCCTCTGCCCTCTGTCTATGTATATCTGTACACATATATGCACACACTCACATATGTAATCATATGCATAGATACCCTCCATATAGAAATATATATGTATATAGAAATATATGTATATATATATATATGTGTATACACACACACACATTTATATTGCCTTCAACTATCCTCATACTGAGAAAAGTTTCATAAGTTACAATTATCATTTTTCCATGTAAGCATGTAAATAGCTCAACTTTGATAATTTCCTTATGATTTCTTTTCCCTTCTCTTGGTTCTTGTTTTTGAATGTCAAGTTTTCTATTTAGTTCTGGTTTCTTCATCAAGAATGCTTGAAAGTCCTCCACCTCATTGAATGACCATATTTTCCCCTGAAACATTATAATCTGTTTTGTGGTGTAGGTGATTCTTGATTTTAATCCTAGCTCCTTTTAGCTCTGGAATATCATATTCTAGGCCCTTCAATCCCTTAATGTAGAATCTGTTAGATCCTGGGGTTATCCTGATTGCGTTTTCACAGTATTCAAATTGTTTCTTCTTGGCAGCTTGTAATATTTGATCCTTGATCTGGGAACTCTGGAACCTGGCTATAACATTCCTAGGAGTTTTCATTTGGGGATCTTTTTCATGAGATAATTGGTGAATTCTTTCAATTTCTATTTTGCCCTCTGGTTCTAAAACACCAGGGCAATTTTCCTTGAGAATTTTCTGAAGGATGACTTGTAGGTTATTTTTTTGATCATGGCTTTCAGGTAGTCCAATAATTTTTAAATTGTCTCTCTTGGATCTATTTTCCAGGTCAGTGGTTTTTTCAAGGAGATATTTCATATTGCCTTCTATTTTTTTCATTTGTTTGGATCTGTTTAATATTATCTTGATTTCTCATAAAGTCATTTGCTTCCATTTGCTTCACCCTAATTTTGAAGGAATTTTTCTCTTCTGAATGCTTTTGAGATTCTTTTTCCATCTGGCAAATTTGACTTTTTAAGCCATTCTTCTCCTCATTGGCTTTTTGGGCCTCTTTTGCCATTTGAGTTAATCTATTTTTTTAAGGTGTTATTTTCTTCAGTCAGGTTTTCATAATTTTCTTGCATCATTTTCATTTATCTTCCCAATTTTTCCTCTGCTTCACTTATTTGGGTTTCAAAATCCTTCTTAAGCTCTTCTATGGCTTGTAACCAGTCTACATTTTTCTTGGAAGCTTTAGGTGCAGGAGTTCTGACTGTGTTGTCTTCCTCCCATTCCATGCTTTGATCCTTTTTGTTCCCAAAAAAGGAATTTAAAGTTTCATTGCTGTGTTTGCTTTGCTTCCTTTACCTGCTCATGTCACCAGTCAATTACTTGGCTTTTAGGTCCAGTAGAACTCTGCTTTCAGAGGGGAGAGCTCTGTCCCAAATCACTGAGGTTTTCACAGCTGCTGGAGCTATCAGGAGGCCACCGTTTCTGTAGTCCCCACCAGCTTTGACTCACTGAAAACGCACCTCAGGACCACCACTCAAGACCACAATCCCTATCCAGGCAGTTCAAGGCAAGAGCACTTAGCTTCTGAATGATTGCTTGTCCCCCCTGCAAACAGTCATAGAAGCTGGCTTTAGGACAGGAAAATATAAGGCCATAAGCCTTGATACTACCTTTACTTTTTTTTAATTCTTAGGTTTTTTTAAAAACCGTTTTTTCCCCAATTGCATGTCAAGACTATTTCAGCATTCATTTTTATAACATTTTGAGCTACAATTTTTTTCCCCTCCTTTCCTTCCCCTCTCCTAAAAATAGTAGACAATTTGCTATAGGTTCTACATGTGCTATCATGAAAAACATATTTCCTCATAGTCATATTTGTGAGAGAAGAAACAGATCAAAAGGTTTAAAAAAACATGAAAAGGAATATAGTAAGTGAAAAAGTATCCGTTGATCTGCATTCAGAATCCATCATTTCTTTATTTGGATATGTATAGCATTTTCCTTTGTGAGTCTTTTGTACTTGTCTTGGATGATCGTGTTGCTGAGAAGAGTTGAGTAATTTATAGCTAATCATCAGGGTTGTTGATACTCTGTACAATGTTCTCCTGGTTTTGCTCTTTTCACTTTGCATCAGTTCATATAATTCTTTTCAGGTTTTTGTGAAATCTATCTCCTCAACATTTCCTATTGCACAATAGTATTTAATTATATTCATATACCACAACATTTTCAGCTATTTCCCAATTGATAGGCATCCTCTCAATATGAAATATTTTTGCCACCACACTAAAAGGATGTTATAATTTTTTTTTACATGTAAGTCTCTTTCCCTTTTTTATGATCTCACAGACTAAGTGGTAATATTTTTGGACCAAAGAATATGGACAGTTTGATTGCCCTTTGGGTCTAGTTCCAAATTCCTCTCCAGAAAGGTTGGATGAGTTCACAACTCCACCAATAGTGCATCAGCGTGTCAATTTTTCCCACATCCTCTCCAATATTTATCATTTTCCTTTTTTTCATATTAGCCAGTCTGATAGTTATGAGGTAGTACCTCAGAGTAGCTTAATTTGTATTTCTCCAATCAAACATGATTTAGAAATGCTATAAGGGAGCAGACCTTGTATGTCTGGAACCTTTCAAAGGTCAATATGTAACTATGTGAAAATAGATCTCTGAAATTGTGGGAGCCAAGATGGTGGAGTAAGCACTAAAGGTATAAAAAAAGGTAAAAGACAGTCTATGACTTCAAGCAGCTTAAAATCTAAAGGGGGAAACATGCAAATACATGTATATATATGTATGTGTATACATGTATATGTATGCACAAACATATACAAAGCTAGCAAAAAATAAGATAAATAGGGAATAATTAACAGAGGCAAAGCACCGGAATTAAGAAGGGATGGGGAAAGGGTTTCCTGTAAGTAAATAGGTAAATCTCTGTAGCTCTTCCATATTTACCTCCAACAACATAAAATAGCATCCCAGAATAAATCCTTGAATAGCACAGCCAGCAGAAAGAAGGGGTGGAATGATCTGTGGACTCTTTTTTCATAATTCTCTTGCATCACTCTTCTTTTCCCAATTTTTCTTCTACTTCTCTTACATGATTTTGAAGCTCCTATTTTTTTTAAAGCTCCTCCATGAGTTCTTTCTGTGCTTGAGACCACTTCCCATTTTTCTTTGGGGTTTTATCCATAGGTGTGTTATACTAATGTCTCCTTTTTAGTGTGTGTCTTGATCTTCCTTGTCACCATAATAATTTTCTATTGTCAGATTCTCCTTTTTTGTTGTTCTTGTTTGCTCATTTTTTGGCCCTTTTCCTTTCCTTTAAATTTGATCTCTGTTCCTTGGATAGAAAGGGCACTGTTTTTGGCTTCTTGTGCCAGGAGCTGCAGGTCCTGGCTGTTTACCTGGTGTTGTACTAATGTTAGCCTGAGGTCCATGGATGATCCTTGTGTTTGGTATTGTACTGAGGCTGGTGGGGTGCTTCTGTATTTCACAGGAAATAGACTGAAGCATGTGGTAATCTGGCTGCTGACACCTGCCTATTTCGTTAGTGCTATGCTGAAGCAATTGGTGGGCTAGCTCTTGTGGCTGACTGTTTGCCAGGGGCTACATTGATGCAAGTGGAGGTCTGGCTGCTGGAGGTTGCTTGTTTGCCAGGGGATATGTGAAAGCATAGTGGTGGTTCTCAGAGCTGGAGTCTGCCAATTCCCTGGAGATACATGGTGACTCTTGATGTTGGCATTTGCCTGCTCCATTGTACTGGGGCTCAGGAGCTATAACTGGTTTGCTGGGGTGGAGCTAGCTGATGGCTTGCTGGGATGCTTCCTGCCCTCCACTGTGCTCCCCTTTTACCTGAATGAGACAGATATTTCCTGTTGCTCTTCCAATTTTCTCAGGCTCAAAGATTATTTCATCCCATCTTTTTGCTGATTTTTCTATTCCAGGATTTGTTTTGGTGTGCTATTTTTTTCTGGTTGTTTGGAGGTGAATATGGGAGAGTTACTGCAGTTTCCTGCTTATGCTGCCATCTTGGCTCCTGTAAGTCCCCTTGAGCCTTGATACTTCTTTTTTTTTTTTTTCCTTGATACTTCTTACAAAACTCCCTAGCAGTGGATTAAAGTTGTTGGTCATGTTATTTACTATATTTCAAATTCTGATAATCTATATAATTGAATAACCTTTTTATATTCTCTCCATATTCTTATTTAGGTTTAAGTTTTAGTGGAACTAGGTACAATAGTAGCTACTTGGACTATATTTCAACTCAGAATTGAAATCCAAATATTTACATAAGTTTCAATGAAGGTGAAAGGCTTGGATCTTGATATACTGACATTTATAAAGCATTGAGCATGTATAGTTATTAACACAATCAGCTTAACTCTCGCTTTCTCATCAGTCCTCTAGGAAGAGGCATTATCAATATATTTCCCTGGAGAAAAAGGTGAGGGGTGGGGGAACCTTCTTTTTCCTTTGAAGATAATTTAAAATTATGTTTAGGATCTTCTGCCTCTAAACAATTGATCAATAAACATTTAACTGCCTAATCTGTACTCTAACAAGCACTAAAGGTATAAAAAAAGGTAAAAGACAGTCTATGACTTCAAGCAGCTTACAATCTAAAGGGGGAAACATGCAAATACATGTATACATATTTATGTGTATATATGTATATGTATGTACAAACATATACAAAGCTAGCAAAAAATAAGATAAATAGGGAATAATTAACAGAGGCAAAGCACTGGAATTAAGAAGGGATTAGGAAAGGGTTTCCTGTAGAAGGTCAAATTTTAGTTAGGGCTTAAATGAAGCCAGGGAAGTCATTAGTAGGAACAGAGAAGGGAGAAAATTCCAGGCATCGGTAATAGCCAGAAAAAAAAAAAAAAAGATCAGAGCCAAGAGATGCAATGTCTTGTAGACTAAGTGTGGGGTGAGGAGGGCTGTGTAAAGTATAAAAAGACTGTAAAGTTTGGAGGATGCAAGCTTTTGAAAGGCCTAGAATGCCAAAAGAACATTTTGTATTTGACCCTTGAGGACATAGGAAGCCACTGGACTTTACTGAAGTAGCTTGGAGGTAGGGAGTGGTAGTTGACAAGATCAGAACTGTACTTTAGGAAAATCACTTTAGTCACTGCATAGAAAATGGATTAGAGTGGGGACAGATTTAAGCCAGACAAATCCATAAGCAAGCTATTGCAATATTCCAGGCATGAGGTGACAAAAGGCCTGCACTAGAGCAGTGACTGTGAAAGGAGAGAAGGGGACATATATAAAAGATAATACAAAGATTAAATTAAAATTCCTTGGTAACAGATTAGATATGGGGGGGAGGAGGTATGTGAGAGATCATAAGAAATCCAGGATAACTTCTAGGTTGTGAGACTGAGGGACTAGGATGTTAGTGCTACTCTCCACAGGAAAAGGGAAGGTATGTGTTGGGGGTGGGGGGCGGGGCAGTGGTGCAGGAATGAGGGAAAGACAATGAGATCTGGTTTTGGACATATTGAGTTTAGGGTGTCTACTGGAAATCCAGTTCAAAATGTCTGAAGAGCAGTTGGAAACTCAATACTGGAGATTGGCAGCGAGAATAGGGCAAGATAGGTAGATATATTTGAGAGTCATCAACATAGTGATTTTCATTAAAAACATGATGCTTGATAAGATCACCAAGTGAAGTAGTATAAAGGGAGAAGAAATGAAGGCCCAGGACAGAAAAATGTGGGACACCCATAGTTAGAGGGCATGATCTAGAAGCAGATCCAACAAAGAAGCCAGAGGAGTGGTTTGATAGGTAGGAAGAGAACCAGAAGAGAGCAGTGTCCTGAAAACCTAGAGAGAAGAGAATATCTAAAAGGAGAAAGTCATCAACAGTATCAAAGGCTTCAAGAAGTCAAGAAAGCAGTTTTGGTAAAATGATAAAGTCAAAATCCTGATCAGTTATTCTGCATTTTGGCATTAGAAAGCTGACCTTCCATCAAAGTAGAGCAGCTTCCATGGTGTCATGTCAAAGCGGGTATTCCCACAGCAAATATTCCTAGGCTTCTCTTTTCTCCTCACACTCCATTGTCCAACCTTATCTCCCAACCTCAGCAGATGTCTTCACTTTCTATAATACAGAGGAAATATAATTCTTTTTACATTGATTCTTCTCTATTACACAACTCAATCCCCTTTCATAATCCCCATTCTCTCCTTTGTTCTAGCCTTGGACAAAAATGTGGCCTTTCTTCTCACCAAGACCATCCTTTTCATTTGGGTCCTTCATGTATCCTTTTGTATATTCTAAGAATTTACCTCTTTTATCTTTTCTTCTCTTAGCTACATATCTATTGGTTCCTTTAGGGTGAAGTAAAACATGTCTAGGTCTGATTCAACCTTTAAAATAACATCTTCACTTGACTACCATACCTTCAAATTATCATGTTATAACTCTCTACTTCACAGATGGGTCCTTGAGGGGGAAGAGAGGAAGGCATCTTCATTCATTGTTTCCATTTCCACTCCTCCTATACTTCGCTAAGTCCCTCACAATCTAGTTTTAACATCTGAACCCATACACCACTGAACCTGTCTTATGTCTGTCTGTTTCCCTTTCCATATCTCTCTGTTCCTGGTTCTCTTTCTCTAGTTCTCTTTGTCTTTGTCTTTTTGTCTCTGTCTCTGTCTCTCTCTCTCGCACACACACACACATACACACAGATACACACACACACATACACACACTCACAAGCATGTATGCACACACACATATTTAACAATGATCACTACTTCCTAATCAGTTTAACGGCTATATTCTGAGTTGGTAAGCAAGTACGCATGAGTATTAGTCGCTTTAATTCTCCCTAAATTTTTTATTGGCCTATGTTGCTTTGCCACTTGTATGATTATCTGGCTTCTCCCTCCCATTCTTTCTGCCTTCTCACCTTTCAGGAGGACTAATTGTCCTTTTAAGCCAAAATGCCTCAGACACGTTGCATCCTTGCTGTTTTTACTAAATGATTAGGTCACACAGATCTCAGTGAATGTAACTTCTTTGCTTAAGCAAGTTGCAAAAAATGAAATGATAATTTCTTTTTCATTGAATCCTCTAGTCAGAAATCTCACTGTGGTTTTAAATTTAGTCTATAAAATATGCCATAGAAACTCCAAATGGATATGCAATCTGAATATAAAAGGATGTATCATAAAACTGTAAGAGGAGAATAGAATAAAATACATTTCAAAACTTTTGGGTGAGAATTATTGATCAAACAAGTGACAGAGACAAAATAGGTTATTGAAATAACATCAATAAGGATGACATGATAGATAATTTTCCATAGATATCATTGTGAAAAGTACTTCCTTCCATTCATTTGCATTTTTAAGCTTTTAAAAATAAAAAAAAAAACAAATCAACATGGATAGTAACATTAGAATCAATGTAAAGAAACATGGATATAATAAGAAATATTTTTGTTAAAAGTATGACATTCAGATTATGTAGATACTTGACAAAAATATAAAGACCAAGAGCTGTAGAAAAATGATCAAAAGACCTCAATAGATAGATTAAAAGATACAAAGTAATAATTTTAAGGAGATTCCCTTGTATAAAATATATGAAAACAGTCTTCAGTTACTACCAATAAGAGAAAAGAATATCCAAGCAACTTTATAGTCTTATCCCAGGCCTCAAAAATTGACAAAGATAACAAATGATTGAAACAGATCATGAGAGAGAGACAATGAAAAGACAAAAACATCACTGTACCTTTGGTACATCTATGAATTGTAGCAAACATTCTAAACAAGTTTAAATTATGTGAAGGACTATAAGATGTTTGTTTTCCCAAAGGTCTCTGTGAAGAACTTCGGAACTGATTGTGTGACACTGGACATGCTGACAAAGAACTTTGCAGTATGGTATACCCATATCAAAGAAGGTGTTGTGCTCATCGAGCAAAGCCGAACTGCAGTATATCAAAAGAAATTTGAAATGCTCAAATTTAGACATCTCCATCCCAAATGTTCATATGAACTATTTGTGCCTGCTCTGCTGTATTACATTCCAAACTTATATTGATCTGATCAGCCAGAGTCAGATATACCATAACTTGACTCCAACATAGTGATGACATTTTGTTCCTCTCTTATGAATGAAGGACAGCAACCTGTCATAGGCTATATACTTTAAGAAGTTCAAAGACAGAAGCAATGTTCCAAAATGGAGGAATATATTCAACAACAACATTTTTGTCACTGTAGGAATATATTATATAAAGTATTTCAGAAGATTCAAGAAGGGAAAATTCTATGTGCATTGTAAAAAGGGGGAAAAAAAAAAGATCAGTTGAGAGAAAAATGAACTTCTTCTACCTGCATATTAAATTCTTTACATTTTTGTTCATGGGAAAGAACTAAGTGGGTACTCAGAAATTTGAAAAGACTAGACAAACTATGCCATACAACTGTGATGAAATATTATTGTAAAGTAAGAAATGAGAATATAAAAAATATATATATGTAGTAAAATTTCTGTGAATTGATACAAAGTGAAAGAATACATGCAGAACAAAACAACAACAAAAATAATAAACATTAAAAGATCGCTAAAATGAAGTTGAACTTCTAATGCTTGAAAAACCAGTAATGGTCCAGGAGAATAAATAATGAAACAAATCATAGTCTTGTTAGAAGAAAATTGTGGGACTATGGGAAAAAAAGGCACCAAACACTAAGTTGCAGTTGCAATTAATTTCTTATTTTGCTTTGCTTTGTTTCCCTTATGTGCTTTTCTTTATTACAAAGGAAGGTTCAATTCTGAGAACAGGGAGGAAGATGATAAAAAATGTACCTCTAGAATAATTGATCTGAAAACAAGAAGAGAGAGAGAGAGAGAGAGAGAGAGAGAGAGAGAGAGAGAGAGAGAGAGAGAGAGAGATTTTTTATGCAATGGGTTTATCTAGTAATTATTATAAACAATAGATGATTAAAAAGAGATAATTGACAATACAGTCATCCTTACTTCACATATACTTACCATAAATCACTGAAATCACTGACTTCTGATAACTTACTCTGTTGTAGAGGAAACCAATATTCTTGGAAACTTCTCAACCCCTGACAATGGAGCAAAAGCTTCAGCAGTTTTTATCAAGTTGCAAAAAATATGAGTAAAGACCTGGTATGTGTCTATCATCCTAGGCTAACCCTAGTAAAACACTCATCCCTCAACATTTGCCAACCAAAGGGCAAACAATTTTGTCTGATAGAAGTTGATCATTTCTCCAAGACAAACGAGGACTACAAGCTACAATCAACTTATTGATCTTCTGAATCACTGAAGTAATAAATTATCTAAAGTATATCAGTAAGACTTCACAATTCTATGTGGGTTTTAGAAAGTGAGAAAAAGGTAAGTAGAGAGAAAACTGAATCTCTACTACCTATGTGCTGAAACCGCAAGAAGAAATGCTTAGCATGCTTTTTCTTGGCTGCATCATAGTTGTAATTCTTGACTGTTACCCTTAATTGTGCTGATTAAAAGCTGTTGTGTGGGTGGGCTAGGCAATGCTGTAGTGTTAGTGAACAGCAGGGAGACAGTAGCTTCAGTCCTTGTTGCACCAAAGCAATTAAAAATATAATCAACTTTGAGAACTAGAGGTTAAAAAAAAAGAACCAAGATGAGGGGACACAAACCTCTGAAACTAAACAGTCTGGCTAGAAAACAGTCACCAGAGATGTTTCAGATCCAGATATCCTTAATAGAATTCCAATTAAAGACATTAGAAGGAAGATAGATGTGGAGAAATTAGGTACTTTTTTTCTGGTTGATCATTTCTTACAGAACCTGCTGGATTTTTTTTTTCTTTTAGTCACAAACACACAATGAAAAAGTTGGAAAAATAAAGCTGTGAAATACTAGACTGGAAATTTCCATATCACAGCTGCCCAGGGTGCATAACAAGGAGAATATTAGTAATGTCCAGATGCACATAAATCTACAGGGATGCCTCTTGCCAACAGCAAAATGAAAGAAATGACGATGTCAGTCACATCCAATAGGCTATGTTAATGCTTTTCAAACAGTTCTTTCACACTCAGAAATAGTACTCATTAATAATGGATAATACTATATGAAGGAGAAGGAATGTTACCTACAAAACTGATAGAATTCATTTTTCATTGCTCAGCTCCTCTGAACAACAACAACAACAAATTTGGAGGAATCTTTTTTTGGGGGAGGAATAGGGGGAGGTGATAAAGGGCAGTCTTTAAGACATGCCCAACATCATTGCAGGCCTGTTTAATTTTTCACTTTCCTTTTTGTGCTCACATTGGAAGCCTGGTGCTCAAGATGTTGTCCCTTTTTTTCACTTGTTTACCATCTCTCCTGCCCTTCAATTCCCCTGCCCCCAACCCTATCCCCAATCTCTTCCTTCTCACAACTTTTGATTGGCATTATAGGGTTTTCAGTAAATTCTCAAGCTTTCAAAACTGCCTTGAAATCCTGAAGGTGAAATCATGACAGACTTTTTTTCTTCCTCTTTTCCCCCTTCACAGTTGTTCAAGCAGCTGTCAGGAAGGTGGGCCTGTGGATTTGCAGATATATTTTTGCGATTTGCAGAATGCAAACTCAAATATGAGAATGGAAGAAATAACTTTACTCCAGAAAGGTTACCAATTCCATGGAGATTAATTTCCTAATATGCTATTTTCTTTGGAGAATCATCCAATTATCTCTCTTTGATTCAGAAGCCATTTGGAGTGAACTTTGTATGATGACCTGAGTTTTTTTTCTTTTTTCTTTTTCGTAATACCTGTGAAAATCAAGTCAGATTCTCATTTTTCTGATCATTTTAAAAGCTGCTTTTTTTGAAGTCAGTGGAAACTCTGCACTTAAAAATACTCAGGATGCAACCTGCATCTGCAAGGAAAAAAAAATCTATTGATACCACACTCTGCCCTGATTATACAAGTGCTTGCCTATTAATTGAAGTGAGAGAAAGGAGATAATATGAGATAAATAAATTGAAAACTGAGAAATTAAAAGGAAGTCTAACTTTTGTCCCAGAACCATTTGTGTATTGGAGGACCAATGTCAGTCCTCATAGAACCTATATACCAAGGTTGTTATGATGATTAAATGATATAATATTTGGGAAATTCTTTGCAAACCTTAAAGCACTATATAAATAATGCTCATTAATCCATTTATGAAGAGAAAATAAAAGCTTTAAAATCATGATAATTTTTTTAAAAATATGAATTTTATTGGTTTAAATTTTATGTTGAGATGGTGAAAAAAATATATATATTAGTGATTTATATTTCATTGTTGCATAAATTCTTTTAAAAATTTTAAACCCAGTTGCAGCAAGGAAAAGTAAAGATGGTAAGTTGTTTCATGAGTGGTCCTCATGGTGGAGGTAGGTATCGACTTTGGAGCTCAGGTTTAGGGTCTTTTCTTCAAATATCTGAGACTGGTTAACCCCAATGATCAGGTTATCTAGGAATAATTGGGTACTTAGAAAACTGGTTCAGCTATTTTAGGTTTCATGAGATTAATTTCCATATATATAGAGAGAACTGAGTCAAATTTATAAAATAGCTATTCTCCAATTGTTGGAGAATGTATATAGGTATTAGTCTAAAATACATGAAGAGTACATGGTATATGAACAGGTGGTTCTCAGAAGAAGAAATCAAAGCTATCTATAGTCATTTGAAAAAAAAAAATGCTCCAAGTCAGTATGATTAGAGAAATACAAATTAAAACAGAGGGACCACCTCACACCTATCAGATTGGCTAATATGATAAAAATGGAAAATGAGAAATGGTTGATGGGATAGGGACACTAATACACTGTTGGTAGAGTTAAAATATTGCCTAACCATTCTGGAGAATTATTTGGAACCATTTCAAAAGGGCTATAAAATTATGCATACCCTTTGACCCAGAAATACCAATATTAGTTCTGTATTCCAAAAAGATCAAGAAAAAATAAAATGATTTATATGTGCCAAATATTTATATCAGCCCTTTTTGTAATGGCAAAGAATTAGAAATTGAGGGAAAGTCAATCAATTGGAAAAGGCTGAACAAGTTGTGGTATATAGTTGTGATAGAAAGCTATTGTGCGATAAGAAATAACAAGCAGGATGCTTTCAGAAAAAACCTGGGCACACTTATAAGAACTGTTGTGTAGTGAATTGAGAAGAACCAAGAGAACATTTTACACAATAGCAGTAACATAAGAATTATCAGCTGTGAAAGACTTCATTACTCTGATCAAGACAATGATCCAAGAGCACTGATAAGGACTCATGACGAAAAACCTATCTATTTCCAAAGACAGAACTGATGAACTCTGAGTGTAGACTCTACTATATTTTTTCACTTCATTTTCATACTATTTTCCCAACATTGCTAATATGGAAATACATCCTATATATTTCACATATATAATTGATATCATATTCCTTGTCTTCTCGAAGGGTGGAGTATAAATGGGAGTGCAGGAGAGAATCTGGAATGAATGTTAAAAATTAAAAAAAAATGTATTAAAATTAGCATTATTAAATAGGTATTAGTCTAAAATATTTTTTAGTATTTTATTGTTATATGTAAAACAATTTTAACATTCGTTTTTGAAAGTTTGAGTTATGAATTCTCTCCCTTCCTTCCTCTCCACCCACCATCATTGATAAGGCAAGCAATTCAATACAGGTTACACAAGTATAGTCACACAAAACATATCCGTAACAGTCATGTTGTGAAAGAAAATACAGACAAAAAAAACTCAAGAAAAATAAAGTAAAAGAAAATATCCTTCAATCTGTATTTAGACATCATCAGTTTTTTCTCTGAGCATGGATAGCATTTTCCATTATTAAGTCCATTGGAATGGTCTTGCATTGTTGTATTGCTGAGGCCTAAAATACTTCTAGGTACTGGTCTAAAATTCTGTGATTCTATGATGTGTATTAGGAAGTAAATTTAATAATTCAAAATGAACAATATAATTTCCAACAGCATCAAATATTCATGCCAGCACATTTTCTTCCTAGTTTCTAAATCTATTTGTAAAACAAAAAGTAACATCAGAATATTTACTAATAAATATGGAATCAGAGTAAAGGAAGCTGTATAATCTTAAAGAACATCTTCCCTAAGGCATACTAGCACTGTTGCTTGTTGACATGACTGTCTTGAAAATCGCTACTGAATTTGAGAGCTTGGGAATATAGTATAACTGGAATGACTGACAACAGAAGCTGCAATGGTCAGGGCTAAGCAGATTACTCCTTTATTTCATTCTGAAGTTTCCTGTGCATGTTGTTTGTCCTTCATTTTCAAAGAGGAACAATGACATCACAGGTGATATCTTGATTTTTGTGTGAATTGGATCTAAGTGAGGCAGAGTTGTACAAAGTCATCAGCCTCTTTATTCCTGAATCACTGACATCCAATGGCCGAGCAAAAGTTAAATTGACTGATGAGAGCCCAGGATGCAATAGTTGTCCTTGACATCTTCAATTCCTGATCAAGTTCTAAGTAATCCATGGCACCTACCACAGCCAGCATCATGGTCATTGGAATAATATTTTCCTCATCCACCTATCCTGCTGGGAAAAGTCTTAACATGCTTAGGGTAGATATCCCCCTCACTAACTGACAGCTATAAGGCCTGTTGGCTGCTCTCAATTTAGTGCAGTCTATCTGCCGAGACAATTTACCATGATGCTACCATTGAGTATGCTACAGTTTCTCTGAGCCACGGGTAAGAATAATGTAGAAACTAAAGGTACATGAGCAGGCCTGAAAGTGACTCAGCAAGCCTTCACACAAGCAAGTTCCTCCTGAACCCCTCACACACTCATTCCTGTGCATATGCTCAATATTTCAACAGTTGAGATTGCAAATCCAAGTAAATTTTTATATTTATTTGCTAGAATAACATTTCTCTGCTCCTATAAAGTTTTCTTGTAATATAGAGAGTTTAGGGAAAGAATTATCATTGAACATTGACAGTGAGTTACAGATAGGAGAGAAATAATTATTTGACATCTCTTCAGCTTTCTGAGTGGTTATGTATGAAACAATTTTAGTGTTGCCTATTTCTATCATTTAGATGAAAAAAAAAGTCAGGTATATGAGCTAGCTAACTGTGAAAAGAGCCTACACTTAAAGAGTTATTTTTATTTTTCCTTTTCCCAGTCCTGTGATTTCATTAACTTAGAGAAGTTCTAAAGTAGAAATTTACACCATCAGTAGAGATTGATGACTCATCTGTAATTTAGTATCTTCAAAAGTTCCCTGGGGCACTGGAATGGTGTGACTATAGCCATGTAGCTGGAATGTGTCAGGGACAGGATTTGAACTCAGGTTTTATCTACTCCAAGGAACAGTCCTATATTAACTATACAATGCTACTTCTTTCTTAAAGAGAACTGACAATTAATTTGGATTCCTTAACTTTAGACAGAAGACTTCTAACAATTAATAATATAAAACCTTATCACGCACAATTTACTTGAAAAATTCATGTAGGGAAAAATGTTTATAATGGAAACTACAGAATTTTAGGTCTGTTCCAATAAGAAGACCAAACACCAGGTGGGAGGAAGCAAATATGCTACATCTTGTTCTGAAGCAGTTCCCATGAAATTTATTTTTGAACTTTAATGAAATACTTTCTATTTAAGTGTTTTAATTTGGTGTTTCATTCAAATTGAATGGTTTGATGTTAAATGCACATCAAACATAAACTTATTATCATGGAACAAAATAAATCGGTGAAAAGATCTTTTTTATATGAAAGTGAATCACAACCAAGTGTATGGTAGAAGCTGAAGATAAGTTTTATGTTAAATTATATTTTCAACCATCTTAACATCAAAACTAGATACAGAAAAATTATCTTTTAAAATTTTATTATTATTTAAAATTTATTCTTGATGTATGGATGTGTGTGTATGTATGTGGATATGTATGTCTGTATAAGGTGAGTTAATGGCTAGGATTTATATAACATTTTAAGGTTTTCAAAATATTTTCCAAATATTTTCTCATTTTATCCTCCAACAACCCTGGCAGTTATAAATATTTTTGAACATGTAGGTCCTTTTGCCTTTTTTATGATCTCTTTGGCATACACACCTAGTAGAATTATTGTTGGATTGCCCATTGGGCATAGTTCCAAATAGCTCTCTAGAATGGTTGGATCAGGTCACAACTCCACCAACAATGTATTACTGTCCCAATTTTCTCACATCATCTCCAACATTTATTATTTTCCTTTTCTGTCATATTAACCAATCAGATAGATTTGAGGTGGTTCCTCTGAGTTGTTTTAATTTGCATATCTCTCAGCAATAGGTTTTTAAAGAATTTTTTCATACTATTTTAGATAGCTTTAATTTCTTCATCTGAAAACTCTGTGTTCATATACTTGGACCATTTATCAATTGGGAAATAACTTGTATTCTCAAATATTTGACTCAGTTCTCTATATATTTGAGAAATGAAGCCTTTTTTAGAAACGCTTGCTGTAACAATTATTTCCCACCATTCTGGGTGTCAGTTTCTTCACCTGTAAAATCATCATGTTTTCTAAAGTTCCTTCTGGTTCTAAATCTATGATCCTATGATATCTAGGAACTCCAATCTCTGTAGACCTATGGATCTTTTATTTATAAAGTCTCAACAGCTCTAAAGCCCAGATTATGTTGTACAAAACTGAATCAAGTATACTATAAGGCAAAATCACTTGTCAGAGAGGTATTTTCACTTATGGATAATGAAGAGAATCTACTTCAAGAGAGAGGTAAATATTTTACCACCCTCACTATGAAGCATTGTTAATTATATTAAATACTGATTTATACTTAGTGTGAACAGTGGAACTACTTTCTATCTCTTTGAATTCATTCATGTCCTATTTAAAAGTAAAGCTACCTGCAGTTCAATATTGGAAAGTTCAGCAATGTGGAAAGCCTTGGCCTCTTAAGAAACTCTGGGGAAACTGCTTACTTAACCACATTCAGTTTTCACAAATCTGAAAGATACATAATTTCCCTGCATATGGCAAGGGTTGGTAGCAGGAAAGTGCTCTTAATCATAAAATGTGGCATATATTTGAACTATTATTAGAAGTATAATGCAATGGTTTGCTCAGACTTTTTCTATGTATGTCATCTCCTCTTTCTGCTAAACTATGAGCACCATGAGATCAGTGACTTTACCTTATCTAAACTGTGTACTTCCTCTCATACTTAATGCAAAAATTTCCTTGCATATGATAGATACATATAAGTTAGCTGAACTGAGTTGTTTTATATTGCTTTTTAATCCTTATTTTTTAATCTTTCATATCTTTTAGCTTTCTTTCCTTATTTAGATTGCAAACTTCTTGAGGTAAAGGATAGTCTTTTTTTCTTTTCTTTTCTTTTCTCTTCTCTTCTTGATGGCACTTGGAAGGGACATTTTTCATAGTACTTAATGTACAATATTAAACATAGTAGTTATTCAATGGATATCTGTTCAGTAATGGACGTAATTGTATTTTGAAACAGCAAATTTTGAGTGGTACGAGGGAAATCAGGAAACAAATTCAAATTTTTCCTCAAATTATAAAATCTAGTAAACATGTATCATAAATATGTGCACTTTAAGGTTTGTAAATTCTATACAAAATATACCTTACTCTTCATAACAACACTGGGTGGTAGATGTTGTTTTCTCTATTTCACAGATAAAGAAACTGAAATAAACTGAGGACAAGTCCCGTCTCTGAAACCAGATTTGAACTCAGGTTTTTGTGATTCCAGCTTCAATGCTTTATCCACTATACCACCAGCTACCTCAAATATACATGACTATGTGATTCTGGGGGCAGCTAGGTGGCACAGTGGATAAAATGCCAGAAGTCAGGAAGACTCATCTTCATGAGGTCAAATCAAGCCTCACTAGATTTGTAACCCTTAGGCAAGTCACAGTTTCTTCATCTGAAAAATGAGCTGGAGAAGGAAATGGTAAACCACTCCAGTATGTCTTCCAATAAAACCCTAAATGGGATCATGAAGAGTCAGATATGACTGAAATGAATGAACAATAACAAATGTGATCCTAGACAAGTCACTTAAACTTTTCAGTTCCTTTATAAAATGAGGAGAATAATATTGCAAAAAACAAAAACAACAGCCAAAAACAAAACAAAACAAAAACAAACCCAGTACACAGGGTTCTTTAATTTGATAAGCATTTATTTATTAAGCAATTACTACTAATATTGCTATGCTAAGAATTAGTATTATAAAAATATACAGTCAAAAAAGGATGCTTCTTTCTACAAAAAGCATACATTCTACTAGAAGACTCTCTACATAAATAGATAGATAAATACAAGAGAATTTCAGGACATAGTTTGCACTAAACCTAGAATAATATGTAAAGGCTTCATATAGTTTATACTTGAATTGTACCTTTAAGGAAGCCTGTGTCCTAAAGAGGCAGTTCCAGGTATTTGATATAGGCTATGAAAAGCCAGGGAGGTGAGAGAGGCAATAAAAAATTTAGGGATCAGCAAATTGACCCCAGTGGCCTGAAGAATGTTTCTCAGGGGCACTAGCAATGGAGTTTCCATTAGGTATTCCCAGTATTGCATACAGTTTACACTTGCAAGTTATATGGAAATCAGACTTGCAAACAGATGCTTATGCCCAAGGCTCCCTCCTGTAGCATACCAGAAATTTTCACTGCAAAGAATAACACTGTCCATAAGCAGAATGAAAAGTTTGAGAATCACTGAGGTAGAACATAGAATGCATGAAGGGGAGTAGTGCGAAATAAGTCTAACGATGTTGGTCTAGAACTAGAATATGAAAGAATTTAAATTTCAAGTTGAGGACTCTATATTTTTTTCCTAGAGACACTAGTAAAAGTGCTCAATAAAACCTTAAAGAAATATAAAAATATGAATCATTAGCATTGTATTACAACTGATCATAGAACACACATGATTGAGCTAATGCTAAGGGAATCTAGGTTAGGACATGACGAGGAAACTTAATCTCTTTTTTTCCTAAAATAGGCAATATTGAAACTGTAACATAAAAGGTGTTAGAAGTTAAATAACATACAAACCAATAATTATGGAATTATAGTTAGGGAAGTATTCATGAAGCTAATATTTTTCCCCTTGACTGCTTTTCCATTGACGGAGGAAGTGATACAAAGGAGCCAGAGGGATAACAACAGCGTTCTTCTGAATAATTAAAAACCTTAAGAGCAAAGAAATCATTCCTTTAAAATTATAAAACACTTTAAGTGGAATGAATAGACCATTGATTCTCTGATAGAGAAGCAGTTTACAGCTGGGGAAGAACATTGGGTTACCTTTGAATGATGGAATATCTTTCCTTCTCTAGTTAAAAAAAATGCTTTGCCCTTCTTTTTCCAAATTTTGCCCTGACACACAGGCCAAATTTACCCTGCCCTCGTGTCAGAAATAACATCATATCCCAGCTCAATGTTTCAAGCATCTATTATGACCTAATCCAGATAGTCAACACTGCACTTGAACTTGCTACAGTTATTACTATATATTTATCCGCAACATGTATCAGCTTAATCTTAAGATTATTTTATTATAATGGGGAAAGCTGGTACAAGATATTGCAGTTCATAATGATTAAATATCCCCCCAGGATTGAATGACTGAACGAATAGAAGAGTATACATTACATACATACTATTTTCCACACATTGTATTGAGCGGTGTGGCTATAACTACAAAAGAGAGACAGCCCCTGCTGAAATCATGTTTCTAACATTCAAGATTATCATATATGTGCCTTTCTCTTTACAGCCACAACTCCAATTTAGATTCTCATTACTTCTTGCCTAGACTACTGCAAATAAACTCATAATTGGTCTCCCTGCCCCAATACCTCCATATTCACATCCATTCTATAATCAGCTACCAAAGGGATTTTTGTGAAGGGTAAATTCCATCAATGACTCCCCATTACCTCGAAGATCAAAGGTGAAATGTTCTGGTTGGCATCTAAAGGTATTTATAGCCTGTCCTGTCATGTTATTGTCTCCTACTCACTTCATAGTCCAGCTACACTGGCCTACTTGAAGTTCCTTTAACATGGGATCCATCTCTCATCTCAGTACTTTTACATTGATTTTCTCCATTCCTAGCAAGTTTACCCTCCTTGCCTTAGTTCTTAGTACACCTGCTTTCCTTCAGGACTTAAATCCTACACTCTGAAGGTGGCCTGCCCCCATCCTCTGATATGCTAGTGTCTTCCCCTTTTGAGACTATCTTCCATATATTTCTGTTTATTCACCTAGTTATTTACATTTGCTTTCACTCATTATGATGTGAATTCCTTGAGAGCAGAGAGAGTGTTTTTGAATTGTGCTGGACACTGAATTATGCTAAATGAATGACTGCCCTCAAGGACTCTGTCACCATAAGGTGGAGGGCAACACATATAGGTAAATGGAGGCCAATCTGGACTGGGAAGTCCTAGAGCTGGAGAGTAGAGTCATAGGGCAGTCATTCGACATGTCCTTTTCAGAAAGAGTGGTAGTATTTATTTTGTTGCCCCAGCAGACTGTGAAATATCAGTCTTCTCATTTTATAGATGAGGAGAGCAATGCCTTGAGAAGTTAAATGTTTTGCCTGAGGTCATACGAGTATAAAGATGGCAGAGCCAGGACTCAAACCCTTGTACATTGATTCAAAATCTAGTATTTTTCCATTGTACCACAGATGTTCAACTGGGGTTGTGAGTAGGATAAAGGCAGCACAGAGCTTTCAGCTAAATGAAGTCTTCTTGTTTTAAAGGGAAGGTGAGGGGATAGAAGTTAAAGTCATTTCCTTAAAAAAAAAAATCCAGAAAAACTTCAAGATGATTTTGTTCTACTCAGGCTTGGGGAAAGAACAAAGAAGAAAGTGAGAACAGTAGAAGATTAGAATGAAAGACACCTAATTGTACCATAGTGTCTGTTTTCATTTCAATTGTGTTCTAAACTATGTCATATTCATATACTATTCATACTAATATAGTTAATGTTTATGCATCATTTTAAATTCTTTCATTTGTGTAGAAAAACAAAATGGTATGTACAAGCATGCTATTTTTTATGATTGAAAGTGATGTGGAAAATTCTACCAAACATACACTGATACCTTGCTTATCCTTTAAGATTCAGCTTACAATGCTTCCTTGATTCCATCAGTGCAAGCGATTTTTCCTCTCTTCAGAAATCTTACAGCCTCTGTATCTCTCTCCTATATATACATACATATGTAATTTTTTTTGCATTGTAATCATTTAACTGTAAGTCTTAAATACTCCTCAAATCAAGTGTTACTAATCTTCATGTAATCTTAGCTTTTAGAACAAGGCTTTTCACATAATAAATAGGTGCTTAATATAATCTTAATCATTTGAATTGAATCACTCAATGGAAAACGGAATAGATATGGATGTAGAAGACATGATGTCAATCTTCAGATCTGTTACTATTTGTGTGATCCTAGGTAAGTAATTTCATTTCCCTCTACCTTTATTTTCCTCATTTCTAAAATTCAGGTAGGGTGAAGCAGGTAGAGTTGAACTTGATGCTATCGAATACTTTCCAATGTTAAATATCCAATTTTACTAATTAAAAGTCTCATGCAGATCTTTGGAGCAGGTGTTCATATATACTCTTGCTATTTTGGAAAGTTTACCTTAAATGTTAAACAGTATATGGAAGGAAATCTACAAGTTACTGATTGCTAATTTTACAACACTGAATTTATAACATGATGCAAACATAGTTAGGGATTATACATCACATTTCATATGGTTCTACTGGATAGTGACTAGTCACTGTCATATATTCAAGGAGGAAATTGTCTATTCAGACAGAGCAGAAGATGTACCTGTCACAGAATTATACTTAGAGATGTATTTATTCAAAAGTACCACATATGTTTTGTTGGAGTATAAATTGACACCTGCCTTATACTGGACATATTGAGTGTAACAACAAACAACAAGAATGATAATAGCTGACACTCATATATCACCTACTACGTGCTAGGCACTATGATATGTTCTTGACAAATAATTTCATTTTTTCTTCACAGCAGTTCTTGGAGGTAGGGGCTATTATTATCCTCATTTTACAGTTTAGGAAATTATTGCAAACAGATTGACTAAATTGTCCAAGTTCAGGCAGTTAATAATCTAGAATAGACTTAAATTCAGTTCTTCCTGATTCTTTGGGCATATAGATGGCAGAGTAGAGTGCCGGACCTGAAGTCAGGAATATTCATCGTCATGAATTCAAATCTAGCCTCAGAAACTCACTAGCTGTGTGACACTGGGCAAGTTGCATAACCCTGTTTTCCTCAGTTCCTCATCTATATAAAGAGAGGGAGAAACAAATGATAAACCACTTTTGAATCTTTGCCAAGAAAACTCCAAATAGGTTCACAAAGAGTTGGATACAACTGAAATGAAAACAGCAATAACAAAACTTCCTGACTCTATTCCCCAGCACTCTATCCACTATGCCACATCACTGCCAGTTTCTGCTTGTCTTGAGTTATAAAAAACACACTGATATTTACTGTACTGGATATACTGCAATTCAGAAAGATGCTAGGAATTTGTTAGAATGGAAGTTGTCTGTTGAATCAGTTTAAACACGTATTTGAAAACTGCCTCTTCCTTTGTAGAGAGTAAAGAACTTCAATATTAATTCCAAACTCTGTGAAGAAAAAAATGAAAAAAAAAGGAAAGAAAAGCACAAAGCCAGCAGTAGGGAAGACAACACATTTTGGCATGTGTTTCCATTTTGTTGAGGCAGAAGCCTGCCATATGCTGTATGAGATGTGCCACCCAACTTTGCCATCATGTTAGTGAATTTGCTGTATCCTGGGGCCAAACGGCATGGGTACAATGCTTGCCTTTCACTTCATAATTTCTAGGAACATTTTCTCTTGAATTATCACACATGGTATCCATAATCTGTCAGGAGGAGCTCTGCCCATTTTGTCACCTTTAACATCTGAGAACTCTTATGATGGCGCCAAATTGATTGTTCTCCTTATTTGAATCAGATGTAAATCATTCTGATCTACTTTCTAAAAGACTTTTCAGTAGTCACTTTTGGATACATTGAGTTGTGAGTGGATAAGGGCTCACTCCAGAATCTAGTTCATGCTGAAATTCTGTTTGCACAGGTGGTATGTGAACCCATAAGTCATTGTATTCAAAAGTGAGTACCTACTATGCACAAGCCACTATGATTGACATTAGAGAGAACTAAAACTCAATGCCTGCTCTGAAAGAACAGTTAAGAGCAAAGAAACAAAAATGGGGAAAACAATCTTTAACAAAATTCAAACAATTGATATTTTATTCTCATCTTTTTAATTCAGGAATAAGAGGCCTATGGGCAAAATTTGTCTTTTCATGGCAGGATGCATGCAAAAGCTGAAATACTACTGCTCTTCGTAAACATGCATAGTGCAGTGAAGAATTGAGGCAATTATCTGAATAAATCAAGCAAGAAAACACTTTTCTTTAAATTATCTGTATATTTGGAGTAAAACTGCTTTTTAGGCTGCTATGGTAAAGATAAGTTGGAAAACTTTCCCAAATTACACTCCCTCTCTTAAAAATGGATTACAAGAGAGTGTTTCTTTCAGCTGTTGTTCTCTTTTTCTTCTTTTTAGGTCACATAAGAGAGATGTTCCTAAGCTATGAGCTGGATCCATCATTTATTAAGCACCAGTGTTCCTCTCTGCGTTGGAACTGTGATCAAGCCCTTTTCTCTCCTGTAGTCTCGCAAGTGCTAGTGTTCCTCTTGGCCTTGGAACTGCAACTAGGACCCATGCTTGCCAGGAACAGTCCACAAGTACTTCTCATCACCCTGGAACTGTGACCCAGAACTGTGTATTGGCAACACAGCTGCCAAATATCGCCAAGTCCTGCATCCAGTGCCAACCAAAGGTAGCCTATACTCTCTTTGTGACCATTAATCTGACCCCTTTACCCTCTCTGGGCTGAGAGTTCCCAAAGCTGCTGCTGCTGCCACCACTACTGTCTCAGCTGCTTTCACGGCCCACTACTGGTGCTACTTCTGCCCTCAAAGCTATCTCCAACTTCAGTGTCACAAGAACTCTCCTGCCAATTTCCTAAGTTGTCTGAAGCTGGAAAAATATCTCATTCTGACCCTTTTTTTGTCTCTGTAGCTCAAAAGTTTGATTTGAGAAGCTATTTTAAAGTTGTTTAGAGGGCAATGTTGCTGAAGTGCTGCCTGTTCTCCTTCATCTTGGCTCTGCTTTCCCACAACCACCCAACCCCCCAACTAGAATTAGTAGAATACTTCAAGAATTTTAGTTTCGTAACTTAGAAAAAGAGGTAGTGAGCACTAGGAGCCAACATTGGCACTATTTTTTTTTTTATAATATGATTGTGTTTGTAAATTAGACAGTCATAGACATAGCATATTTTGTTATTTTGAAGACATCTGGTGGGATAGGATTGAGATGGATAGGAATAAAATAGTGTGATTTAATTCTAACCAGGCATTGACTTATGTGCAGTAATATAAGCAACACATTTATTAATGTCTTTAGAACATCATTTTGCAAGAGGAGGAAAGTAATCTAGATGAATGTGTTGTTGATTAATTTCCCTAGCTTTTGAACATATAGGCAGAGTATTGAACTGAAAAGAATAAAATCAACAAGAAAATGTATGATGCACTAATACTGAATATTAAAAAACTATGCTAATCGGAAGAAATCCATAACTTAGGATCCCTGAGGGAGAAATAGGAAGTGGTTTATTCCTGGCAAGTCAAACTACTGTCAACACTTTTTGACTATCTCTTTTCCTCTGACTTAAATGGATACAGCATAATGCCTTCAGCCAGACAGACCATGGAAAAAGAGCACCCCCACGCAGACCACTAGCCCTACTCCCTACTTCCAGCCCTTGCGGCTTTTATCCAAGGGAGCAACATTTTGGAAGATGAAACCAGGTCATTTCCTCTACAGGTACTAAAACTCTGACATCCATGTAATTGTTACCTAGTGAATATCCAAAAAAGAAATCTTTATTTAAATTCTTAGCATTTTCAAAGTGTATATTATCAGAAACTAATATGGTGTTATCAATGGAAATAAAACCAAGAAGATGTATTATCACCTTCCTTGCTTTAATATCCTATGAAAAACAGCACCTTTCCATATGACATGATAGTGTAACTCTGTTTCTGTCTCTCTCTCTTATTCTCTCTCTCTCTCTCTTTTCATTTCTTTTCCTTTCCTCCCTCTCTCCCTCTCTATCTCTATGTGTACATGAGGCTAGTACTATCTTCTCAGAAATTTCCCAGAAAGTATTACCACCTATCCCAGATTGTTATATATTTACCCTTTTCAAAGATAGTTCAAGGTCAGATGATTTCTTAAGATTCCTTCTATATCTTTGGTCATTATTAATTATTAAAAATAACTTCTATTCTTCCTGAAATCTAATGTGGAGTCATCAAGGGAAGTAGATATTGTACCTTTCAACAACAATGTTGAATTGTCCATTGAAGTCATGGTTCGTGGAAATTTGCATTCTATCAGTCCAAGTCCTGATATGTAACAATGAAAAAAATATATATGAGAAACTTTGTTTTCTGCCTGGAGCTTAATTCAGATGCATTTTCCACTATGAAATATTTCCTTATACTTGCAGCTAGATGTCTTCATTTTCTCCTCAAATGGCCTTTGAGAACTTTCTTGACCCTTTGCCCCTTTAATTATACTTATCTTTGTACAGGTCGTATTTCTAATAGACTTAAAGCTCCTTAAGTGTGGGGAGTATGGCCTTTCCCCCATATACAAATATTTAGTCACATTTGTGTGTGTGTGTGTATATATCTACTTGTCTCTATCTATCTATCTATCTATCTATCTATCTATCTATCTATCTATCTATCTGTCTATCTATCTACCTATTTATCTATCGATGTGCTCAGTATCTAACAAAATGTCTTAATAAATATCAACTGAAACTGAATAATTTTCTTGGCTATAGATTTCTGCCTGCCTCATCGTTTGGGCTCTATGATTCCAAAAACCACATTCAACTCTAATATTGCAGAGACAACATGAGTTAAGACAGAGGACCAACCTCAGAGCCAAGGAGCCCTAGGTTTAACTCCCTCCTCTGACCCCTACTAGTTATGTAACTTTGGATAGGAGACTTAATGATTTAGTGGTCTAGGCAACTCTTGAAGACTATAATTTGAAGAGAAAATTCCAACATACATTCATGAAGGGAATACCCTGTGCCAGTAAAAGCACTGGTTCATTTTCTATTGTAATGATAAGGCAAAATCTGATTATTTTAATAAAAAAATCAAGAGATTTTCTCTGTTTTCTTTAGTTATTGAGAGAGAGCTGTGTTCACTAACTAAAGAATCAAGAAATTCACAGATATTTTTACAAAGGGATTCATTTGATTACTTACTACATTTCTCAATAGTATTATTTACTTTGCTATCATAAATATTGAATATTCTAATTAAGATATTTGTTTGCTTTTTCTATAATGTAGGCACTTTAGTTTCAATAGATGTCAGAAGACCTGCCTTGTCTATAGCCAATAAGAAGTCCACAAGAGCTCTTTAAAGTATGAAGTACAGATTACATGTGCTAGACAATCCTAAAATCTAATCCCATTACTGACTGATAGATCAATAGTATAAACATTAGGTACTTAGACATATTTTGCAGAATCAAAGTAATTGCAGTCTTTCAGTGATTTGGGTCTTAGAAAATATGTAATTTCATTTGCATTTTGGGTTCAAGGGAAGAATTCAACATGTGAAGTTATTGTTATTTGTTCATAATCAAACGAACAATTTAAGAATATTACAACACAATGTGCCATGTGTTGCCTTTATTGATCAAATCACTATCAACAAATTTAAGTACCAATAATGAATATCAGAATAGTCAGTAACTATCTGCTTATTATAATCATTTTCATAATGATTTTATTATATTGCTCATGCTACCATTTATGCCATAGTTTCATCCTAACTGCTGCCTCAGTTACTATTTAGGTAGTCAGTTTTTAAGTCTTTTTTCTTTCTATTCTTGAAAATTAAACAAAACAAAAAAAAAAGAGCTTTATTTCTTTTCCTGAGGTATTATTCTTTACATGAACATAATTATCAACTGGCAAAAAAAAGAGCACCTGGAAATCTCCTTGAGCTTTAATTTACTTATTTTATAACAGGAACTGAAATGCTTTTCATGTCTAATACTCTAAGATGTCAAAGGATTTGTGATCTTATTAATGTAGTTGCTGTATTAACTATAGCATTGTCAACTATAATTCATTCATGCTTCTTCATCTTACACAATTCTTGTCCATGTTCTGTTAATCTCCAACAGGGTAGGGGAATCTAGCATGCTGGGAGCCTTTCAGTCTCTTAACATTACATGGATATCAAAAGATCAGGTGGACAATCCGTTAGTTATTTCCTTGCTCTAGTTCCACGTGTGTACCTGCTTTTTGCTGGTAACAGATTTCTCTGATGCTCTTCCTTATTTCAAATACATTGGAGGCTTCTCATACTCATCGTATCCTCTTCTTTTTAAGTGATACTTAACTCCTGTGATTTCAAAGACTGTAGTATTTGATAAGTCATAGTCATGCAATCTCAACAAAAGGATATTGGTGTTCAAAAGATGGTCCTTTGTTTTAGGTAGAAGTTTGCTGTTAAAATAAATAGGCAATTTCTGAAAGATGTTTTTGCCCCTTATCCTTCTTGTTCAATTCTGGGTGCATGCCATTTCAAATATCTGTCCAACATAAGTGCATTGATAAACTAACTCAATAGATTGTCTTTCTAACTACACAGTATAACTTAAACAATAAGAATTGGTCATCAACTTGGATTTTCTTGGGCAGGGACTGAGATTGAACTTTTTTGACCCAGCATGGATCCCCTCAACTTTTTGGGCCCTTAATGCAATCCACATTAAAATATGTGTAATCATAAGTCTCTAGAAGGCATCATAATCTACACAGAATCCCTCTCCCCTGTGTTCTCAAACTGTTAATAGATGATCAATGACTAATCAACTAATGTATGCAGGTTCTGTGGCATATGAATGCCTTTGCCAAGTACAACTTCTTTTTTATATGTCTCATTTTATATTAATAAACAAATGACCATTGGACAAAGTTATTCCTATTTCTTTTTGTGTCAAGGCAACTTCTATGATTTTCATGTATGTGATACCTTTTCTTGGAGGGAGTCTTAAAGGCAACACTTTATTCTACTAGATCTATTATACATGAATGCATACGTATACACACGTCTGAATATATGCATACAAATGCTTTTGTATATATGTGTGTATACAAATGTATGTATACAAATGTGTGTATAAAGCATACGTACATGAATACATAGGCACTTCAGCGACCCTAAACTCAAGTAGTTTACATTTAATTTGGATCATATAATGCATGTAAAAGAGGTGTGGTCAGACTAAAACATACAGAAACATGTATATACATACAGGAATAAATATACACATCTATATATATACATACATGTGTGTATGCATATATGCATGTATAAAGATGTGTGTATGCAGGCATGTATAATAGATTGGCCACATTTTTTATATATGTAATGTACGAGCATCCATTCTGTTTTGTATTTGTATCCTCAACAATTATCAGAGTTCCTGGCAAAGAATAAACACTTAGTATATTTATCCATTCATTCATTTAAACATATTTAAGCTGTTACTACTTCCATGTTGGCAAGTATTCACAATTAACAATAGTGATATTGAGACTATAATAGGGAACTTTGTTTTAGTTTTTGTACAGAACAATGACTATTTACTGGTAAACAAACTTATTCTTCCCTAGACACATTCAATTATTCTGTGGCTGCTTAAGCCTTCTATTTTAGTTACTCTAAGATGAGAAATATTCCTGTGACTTTTATTACCTTAGATTTCATAAGAAGTTATGTTGAAAAACATAAAATCATGGATAATTTATTACTCCCATGTTTTATTTTTGCTATATGTTTGCACATGTATACAATATGCTATATATGTATCAGAAGTGATCAGAGAAAATTAAACAATAAGTAATAACAAAACTTTTGTTTGTTTATAAAGTCCCATAATACCTCACCATATGATGGAGGTGACTCTAGATTCCCCAAGGCTATGACATAGAAGCATAAGTTCTGGATGATTTTAACACATTTGGAAAGTTTCAAGTACAGTATAGTGATATATTGTGTGTCCGTCATCCAGGGGCCAGTCTGATTAAATTCTAAGAGTTGTATCACCAAATTGTCTTTCTGATTTCTTTTAAACCACAGCTCTTCACAACTACCAACTAATTGGGAGATTCATCACTATCACTTTGTGAGGGAATATATTGATGAGAACATAGATCTTTGTAAAACCACGCACAAGCAGCTTTCCAGAGGACTTCTGCTGGGAACAGCCTCAAGATTCTGATTACTTAGTATAGTGAACTCTCTATTTATTCTGCAGTAAATTAAAGCAAAGCATTCACAGAAAGCAAAGTATAGCATTCACAATGATATAACAGCAATTTATCACTAAAATGGCCACATAGTTTACACCAAAGCAACCACATAGTTTTAAGTAAAAGACATCATTCAATAAGGAATTAACTTAATCACCCTTAAGGAGGCAAGTCTCCTTAAGGGACAAAAAGTACAATCATTCAGTAAGTCCTTAACTCATTCATCCTTAGGGAGGCTTGCCTTCCTAATAGACACAAAGTACAAAGTCACATTATCTTAATCTGAGTCAAAAAGTCTTCTTTCTTCTTAAATGGAGATTAGTTTTCAATCATCCTTAAATCAATCATCTTGAAGAGATACAGGATACAGGGTACAAAGTCCTCCCACTGCTAGGCCACAGTAAATTATGATCTTCTCAGTTTGCATTGAATACCAAAGGAGAGGTCTTTTCATCTTGATTTCAGGCTGGCTCTCAGCTTCCATAGTTCCTCTTCCATGGTCCCACCTCCTGTCTGAATCTATACTTCTGTCACCTGGATTCAAGGGCATGCAGCCCTCCGTTCCTTGTCCAGCTCCTTGTCCAGTTCTTTGTCCAGTTTCTTGTCCAGTTCCCATTACATAATGAAGCACACAATGTCCTGTCCACCTCAAGTCCTTCACAGTTTCTGTTCCTGGGAAGACAGCTTAACAAAGCCACAATAATATCAATGCACATTGCCAGCACCATCATCAATTCATGATCTGCCTGTGAAATCAACACAGAGCCACCAACAAGGTCTGAGAAATCAACACAAATCATCAGCACAGTCACAGGACCTCTGAAAACATCAGTAAGACCCTCTTCCAGGACTTCTGTAAACAGATAACAAGAAAATCCTCTTTCAGAGCTTCTGAAACAGCAGTAAGTTCCCAGGGCTTCTGTAAAAACAGCACCATCCTCTAACAGCAGACAAATCTGACAAAGTAACATCAAACCAGACAAACAAAGTACTGCTGCCACAGCCATGCTTCCTTCTAGTTTTGCTCTCTCTCAGTCTGGGCTTCTCCTTATATATAGTCATTAAGCTCCTCCCTGTTCTGCCCCTTCCTGTTGCATCAGCAATAGGGGTTCACAAGTTCTGCTTCTTAACAAAAGACTTGATATAATCATGGGCAAGAAACTTGAACTGAAACAAGGTGCTAAATAATTAAATAGCTGAAACAAGGCCTTAACTACTTCTCTGCTTGCCATTACAATTTTTAAAGGTATGTATTTAAAGGATTACACTCATTTGTTGTTTCTTGTCTTTGTCAAAATCATATTAAGAACAGACACTGTAGCAGCAGCAGCAGCAACAGCAATAGCAGTGGTAAAGATGACTTTGCAAACATGCAATCACCTGGTAGTAATCCTTCTGACCAAGAATGTAAAAGTGTTGGACAGCAAGCTGGTTATAGGGATGATGACTGCCCATGGAATAAATTTATATTACTTTCAAGGCATAAGTTTCATCCCTGCCTTTTCTTTTTTTCAATCATCAATCTCTAATCAATGGGTAAATAGAGCCATAGATAATTCTGAATTCACATGGCACTCACAAGTATAGGGTCTTTATTGGAAAAAAAAATAATAGAAATAAAGAAATACATGACAGTACAAGACTCTGTACAGTCAAGGTATAGAATGAAATCAACAACACATGTATACCAAGAGATAGACTATGATGAGTATCCATACAAATGAGAACTTAGATGCATAAACACTTGAAAAATACACTGTTTTTTAAAATTCATATATGTATTTGTTTGAATGTGTTTATATGTCTATGAAGAATAGATTTTTAAAAGTATATTATACAATATATTCTTGAATGGAACATGAAAGAGGCAAAAAAAGCTGTGTCGTGTTGCTGCCATGAAGGGAGGCAAAATTAAAATATATAATCAATTTAGAAAAAAAAAAACCACTGTGGTATAAATGAAAGTATGCTGAAAACTTCTATTTTCTTCTTTGTGAAAATGGGATAGTACATTACTTACCTGACAGGTATCCTCTGAGGATCAAGTGAGATAATATACATACAGTTCTTTACAAACTTTAAAGTGTTGCTTAAAGGTCAGCTATTATTATCAGCCGTTATCCTGAGAGAAAGTAATCTCAGAAAAAGGAAACACCATTCATGACATGTCTTTATTATTCACACAGTGTAACCCTGGATCAGGAGAACAAAATAAAAAGATAAGACTGGGTAAAGGATGCAATCTCTATATGAAGATTGCAAAGGAAAAAAAAATGTAGAATCAGAGAATGGAATCATCAGCATCTTGTGTTGGAAGGGGCCTTAGTCTTCATCTAATGGAATGATTCCTTAGAGCAATCCTTATTCAGCTTCTGTTCACTCTTCTAGACAACTCTGTAGTCACCAAGATACTTTATTCCACTTCTGAAGTACTTTAATTTTTAAAAATTATTGTTGTTTTTATTTTCCCCTATATATCAAATTTTAATGTTATACCTACTTTTGTCTTCTGGAATCAAGTAGAATATGTTAAATTTTTCTTGCGTATGGCAGCTCTTTAAAATCCTGTAAACACTGGTTTGTCATCATTAGTCCTACCCAGATTTCTACCACCAATTCCACCCACAAGGACATCTCCAGGCTAAATAACCCCAGTGCATTAAATTGTTCCTCATGTGCATGTCTTCAAGTCCCTTCACTATCTTTGACAACCTTCCTCAGATCTGCTTCAGCTTATCAAAATTATTCTTAAAATATGGTACAGAGAACTGAACACACTACAGGTGCAATAATTTAATCAGGATAAAGAATAGTGGGGACATAACTTTTGTCATTCTTGACATAATAAATGGATCTAAGATCATATTAGCACTTTTTTCTAGTGCCCTCTCTGTTGTATAATATTGATTTGATATTTTGGTTTACTAAAAAATCCCTGATCATATCTCTGTCATATACAAATTTGCCCAGTCATAAGCTGTCAATATATGATAGATCTTTTCCTTTCCAGAAACTAGGGAAATGTTATTTTGTTATTTTGAAGAAGCTCAGGCATACAAATTAATTTAGATTTCGAAAAAAAAAAGCTAGACATTGATAAATAATGCTTCAGACTAAAGAAACATATGTTTTATCAAATACCTAAAAAGACATTATCAAATAATAATCATTATAATTTTACTCAAGAAACTTGCTATGCTTCATATGCCAACAAACAGCATACCCACACATGATAAAAAGAAGCTGCACCCCAATACTCTGAAGAATCAGTAAATAAAATGTACTAAAATCAGAGCTTTACTGCAGGCAAAATTAGCCCATAGTCACCAAGAAATATTATTGATTTTTTAAAATTTAACATTTAATGGATATTGTTATACTGAAGACATATAATCTCTAAACAACATGTGTGGAAAGACATTCCAAGTATAGACACCTAGTGGAAGAAATTTAAAAAAAAATTGGGGGGTAGAAGGGAGGAGTTCTCTTCATCATTGAATAGAGTAGTGCTGTCTGCTGCTGGGGATATCTGGCAGATGCTTTCAGCAAGTTTATAGAACTTGACCTTATAGACTAATACTTTCATTCCCTAAATATATCAATTATTTTTATCCATATTGCAACAGTTTACTGACCATTAAACATTAAGGAACAAAAAGCATTAGTGTCATGACTTGTCATAGGTGGCAACAACTTCTTTCTCTTCTTCCTCCTTCTACTTCTTCTTCCATATATAATTTAGTAAAATGTTAATAGCAACAAAAAAACAGTAACAGTAACAATAATAGCTAGAATTTATATATCCATTTTAAGCTGGCAAATTTCTTTACATCCATTGACTCATTGGGACTATAAAACAGCTCTGTTAAATATATACTGTGTTTTATTATATTCATTTTACAGGTGAGAAAAATGAGTCATGAATAAAGTAACTTATCTATTGTAGCGTAATAAATATCTAAGGCAAGATTAGATCTCATGATTTCCCACTTTCAAGTCTGTCATGCTGAACACTATGCACTAAGCTGCCTTTCATTTGATGTTCCTTCCCATGGCGAATCACCTTACGATTATCAGAGGTAAGCATTGCTACATTCATTGTCTATGTCACAGAGAGGATTCAAACCCAAGTCTTATTGATTTTAAGAACCAGTATTCAATCTTAAATGGAAGAATACCATGTCTGAGAGTACAGAGAAATACAGTGTCAAAGTATGGAGGATAGTAAAAAGATTAGTCCAGCCAATACATAGGTTGTGTTTGGAAATGTAGTACACTAAGATTTCTGTAGTAAATAACAAATTGTTGAGTTTGTCCTATGACCCATAGTTCATTTCATTGTTAAAGGAGAGGGGACGTTTCTTTTGTGACATCCCTGAGCTATGATTTAATTCAGGAAGACAAAAGGAAAGGGAAGAAATGGGAATCATCTTCTCTAGACAGTACTAAAATCCTTTGGAACACTTATATTCTTCTCCCTCTTCCATCAGAGAGTAGCCATTGCTACTGCTCCTACTGCATGAGAACACTGCCTCTCACACCCTTCCATTTGTATTCCATATTTTCTTGAATTATCTACTCTACTACAACTGAGGAGTGGCCCAAATTTCTCTTTGCGTTTGATGAAACTAACTAAAAGCATAAGTTGCGGAACAACTGCTGATCTGTAATGGTAAAAGGAGCTCTGCTCACAGGAAGCCCCCTACCAATAATAACAGAGATTCTCTCATTAAAAAAAAACAAAAAAGTCCTAAGCAGAGCTAGAATTTAAAAGCAGATTTCTGGTATTGATTTAAGTGTTTTCATTTCTATTCAGTCACATTGGATAAACTTGTTTGCATCCCAAAACTTTTGAAGGTACAAAAATAAGTAAGAAGCTTTTCAAAAATAATCAGACCACCAACTATCTTGATTCCTTGTAACTGCTACTGAATTAATCTTCTCTAGAAAGCCATGCAGTAGAAGAAGCTATTATGGCTTTGTGATAAATTTGTCTTTTTTGTGTGTGTTACAGATTTGTCCGATAGTAACTATAATTATTGTAGTACAGCATTAATGTACTTTCAGAGATTGATATATGAATGAATCATAATAGAATTGTAATTATAACTAACCTATAATTCCTTAATATTTTCCAAGCATCAGATAATTATCTCATTTGTTCTCCTAACAACTCTGTAATATAGGTACTATTATTACTATGCCCATTTCACAGAGGAGGAATCTAAAGTTGAGAGGTTAGGTCACTTACTCTGGGGCTCACATAACTGGTAAATGTCAGTGTCAGGATTTAAACTTGTATCTTCCTGACTCTTCTAATGTATCAATGCTTACTTCCTATCTGGTGATCCTTCTCATAGCGAGTCATTTTAAACCAATCAATAGTAAGCTTTGCCACACATAATGCCAAAAGTTGGTATCATCACTTGCCTCAATTTTTTTCTTTCTAAAATTTTCATTCAGGCACTGAATTCCTCACATCTCAGAGGACTTCCTAACTGCACATTAGGAAAAGATACAAGCAAGTCATACAACAAATGCTAATGAAATTGAAATCGTATCCCCAGTCCCCTGCCTGTGTCTTTATACTCACTTTGCTTTCCTTCCATTGGGGAAGCAGATTTAGCATGGCAAAACATTTTCCCCTAATGGTGGCATAGATTTCTCTCCTCTGTTAGAATGCCTGGAACAGTAATCTCTCAGTTGACAAGGCAATCTTTGTTGATGGGTACCACTAATCACCCCATCACTGTGGCATCCAGCAATAACCAGGGGGTAGAAGAGTGCTTAATATCTCTGGCTGTTGTGTCCAAGGGTGAGGTTTTGTTTTACCACCTTCTTGTTAAAAGGTAAAATGAGCTCAGCAGTTTGACTTCAGTTGAGAAAATGCATTCTGACAAATCGCTGGACGTCTGTTGGAGAAAGGATACATCATGTCAAATGCTGTGAGCCAGTCTGTTGACAAACCGAATCTCATCAAACCAATAGTTCCATTCTTTCCCACCAAACTGCCCGCACTGCTTGAGCCATATATGAATTGAGAACTGGGGAGAGCCAAATTGATCATTAAGAGGAATTCAATTGGCGATTTCCTAGTAGTCTTAGAGTCCATACTGCAATAGAATGAAGAAGGAAGTTTGACATGCTTTAACAGATTGCAACAATCATAATGTAGCATATGGCAACAAGTAGGGTGTAGCATGGTCCAGGGGAAAGAATGGTCAACTTGGAATGCTTGGATTTGACTATTTGTGTGACCCTGGGCAAGTCATTTAAACTCTCTGAGCATTAGTTTCTTTTTTAATAAAATGAAGGGGCTTTCCTAGTTTACTGCTGAGGTCTCTTTCTATTTTAGATGTATAATCCTATGATCTCCACTGAAAAGAATCTGAGGAGTACCTGAGAGAAAACCAGTTTCCCAGAGGATGAAATTGTATTTTCTCCAAAAAGGGAATAGTACAAAATAGCATATGATATTCACAGGTGGCAGTTGATCAGCTAGCCCTACCCTATCTCTAAAATTGAATTAAAAATAGAGAACATTTGAAATTTTGAAAAAGAAGATTAATTTCTATCAAACTGATTCTCAATAACTCTTCTTACAGCTTCTGCATGCTGGTATAACCAATAGCCACTTTCTATCTTTGAGGTATACTGATAAACAGGAATAATTTAAGTTCATTTAAAAAAAAAACAATCAAATTCTAAATATAAGGACTTTGTTCACCCTAGAAAGAGAATAGGACTAGATGGCCTTTAAAAGGTGGCTCCAAGCAGAAGTAGTGACAGGAGTAAGGTAGAAACCCAAAGGACTTATGAGCCACCACTACCTTGAGTCTTTTAAATAAACCTATGAGTGAGATGATCCCTGAGGAAATGTAAAAGCAGGAGGAGGTGTTCAACATCGAGTCCCTGTAGGGGCTCATATAGTCACTGTAGAAAAACACCCATGTTCTTATCAGCTGCTGCAATAACAAGAAACTGCTAGACTAAGTGAAGACCTTCAACAAGAACTATAAAATGGTCTTAGAGAATGTGAAGGAGATGTAAACAGAGGTACCCAAAAATGCGGACAGCGAGAAAAAGCCAAAGAAAGTAAACAAAGATTGTTCCATTTCTAAGATGTTTCTGAATGGTGATCTGGTTGTCTTGGTCCCCAGGAATCTAGTCATTGCTGGCAAGTAGCATAACTGGAGCCTCCCATGACCATCTGAGCCTTGGCTCAGCCCAATGAGGCATCCCAGGAGTCCCTTTCCTTTACCTTTTGTGAATAAAGCCTTGCTGTTTTAAAATAATAATAAAGGCATATACAGTTACTACAATCTGATTTTCTAAAGCAAAGGTTCTCAACCTGAGGTCTGTTAATTTGCTTTTTAAAACTTTTTTTGATAGCTATTTCAATATTATTAGTTTCCTTCATATTCCTATGTATTTTATTTTATGCATTTAGAATTATTATTTTGAGAAGTGGTTCACATACAAAAGTATGACCTGACATCCACAGGGTATCACAGTTTTAAAAAAAGGTTAAGAACTCTTGCTCTAGAGAATGGAATTTAAGCATAATCAATAAATCAACATGCATTTGCTAAACAACTACTATCTGTCAGCCACTGTGATGCTAGGTTCTGTTTTTACTCCATCTAGAGAGAAGAATATCTCTTGCTGCATAATTGAACTTGGCCTTAAGAATTGAAATTTTAAGTGATTATGGGAAAAAAAAATAACAATTTGTTAAAAAGGTAGAACCAAGTATATGAATATAGCTACACCCACGCATGTGCGCAAGTGCGCACACACACACACACACACACACACACACACACACACATACTCACTCATAAATAGCTAGTCTGCCTCAAAGTCCTGTCAATTTTTGACTGATGACTATTCACCTTTTAGGTAAGCAATTATTTGTGACATGGGTAGAAATGACAAACACAGATCCATGGGCAATATTTGGCCCATGGTGCCACAATTTGTAAGAAACCCTAGAGTAATGTACTTTGGCTCTCTTTAATATTAGATTTTGTATTAATGCAATTAATCAGGCCTATGACAGTGCTTAGTGTCATTGGCAGCATTATTTATATGTTCTTGGGAGAGGATACCATACTATTAAGCTGATTGTTCACACAGACACAGTACAAATTTGAAAAAAAGAAAGAAGTCCCTTTCTTATTTGAACTCTCTTCGAGCCCAGGTCGTGATATCTTCCCCTAACAAAATAGGAGAGGCAATGTTATTTTAGGATAATTAATCAGGATTTGTCAGGCCATATGACATTATAGAGGGTCAGTAAACAGAGGGTTAAAATCAGAGTCACAGGGTCAAGTCCACAGATATATTGGCTGTGTGATGGAGACAAATCACTGAAATTTTCAGTGCTTCAGACAACTCATTAAGACCATAAGATAGATAAAAATTGCTAATCTGTTTCAGCGACTGTTCAGCAACTCAGTTGCCACTGATGAAAGAGCAGATCTATAGTTAGACAAGAAAAAAAATTAAAATTAGAATTTAGCCCTTTATTTTTCCATTGTTACTTAGAAATTGGAAGTCTTGAGGGAATATGTTAATTTGAATGATTAAGGCAACCTCTTGGTTGCCTTAGAAATCTTATACTCATTTATAGAAAATTCAAAGTTTCCTATTTAAACTCAGATATTTTCTCCTTTAAAAAATAAAACAAATGGAATGTTCCAAGATAAAATGGAAGAATAAAGACTTGATCTTGTTGGGAAAAGGGATAAATTTTAAAATCTACATAAGAGGGATCTTTTTTTTTTCTTTTTTAGAAAACTTGGAGATATCCTTTCCCCACCCACCCCCTCTCTCTGCTCCTAGGTCTTGTTGGGTAACAATAAAAAACTACAGCCTTACAATTGCCTAAACTTTAACTGGCCACTCTGTGTTTAGATTTTCAATTTTCTTTCCTTTATTTTCCTGCCAGTTTTGAAGAGAGCGTTCATATGTCTCACAATATGCTGAGCCAGAGATGATCAGCCAAGTCTTGACTTCTTTGAGAGCCTAAACCCTTTAAACCCAGTACTCTTTCCAGCTGGCAGGTCAGCAACATTAAGCAGACGCTGTAAATTTCTGCTTAGTTAAGTTTTTACAAATGCAGTTGTGCTTTTCCTTAACAAGAAAGGGCAAGTATATGTGCCCCTTAAACAATTCTCTGCATCTTCCTCTTCTTATCTTACCAGATCTAGTCAGTTTATCAGTGGGTACTTTATTTTTTTTTAATTTTTGAATGACAGCTGTTATTTTTTTTTTTTTTTTAGTAACAACAGTAACAACAAAACCACATACAGTAAAATACTGACATCATTTAAGCACCTTTAGTAATTCTTAAAACCAAACTTCTGGTGAATCTTTCCACTTTATCATATTACAAATATTCTGTGAATCAACTCTTCATCATCTTATCATGAAACAATTAACTTTTAGGAGGCTCTTATGGTTGCACAAAGCAATAAGCTTTTTTTGTAGGGGTTTGGTGATTAGGGTACTCAAATTTACTATGAGTATTTTTAGAATCTTGTTACTAAGGGTTTACATTTAATATTATTATTATCATTAGTAATAATAATAATAATGATTTCAACCAGACTTGGGATTCTACTGGTGCAAGTAATTCTGTGCTGGGGCAAGAGTGGGAAATGCTTCAGAAATCTTTCTACAAAGGAAGGTTGGTAACTTACAGACTCAGTGTTTTCTGGAACACTGAGGAGTGATTTGTTCACACAAACAGCACAGGTTAAAAAAAGGATTTGAACGCAGGCTCTTCCTCACTATAAAGTCAGCTTTCCAGCCACCCTGACACAAGATCTCTCTGCTCACAATAAAATCAATAAATGAAACAGTTGGGAGGCAAGGTATCACTTCACACTGACATGGATAAAACACTTACTATAACAATATTTGTTTGCTGCTGGTGCAGAAGAATACCAATAATTATTTAGCAACATACTCTACCAAAAATAATATGTAAAAACTATTTTTAACTTTCATTTATACTATATTATCAACATTCCCCCCTCACTTTCTTAAGTCCAGACTACTAACGAAGCAATAACTCAAGTCCTAATTTGTAATGATTGCTGATGTCCAAGGAGTAAATGCTCATATTCAAAATCCAACAATCAGCTCACAGTTTAGGCTGCTTTCCTTACATCCTGGCTTCGGTGAAGTTATAATGTATAGGTGAGAGACAGTCTTTTACCTCATTGAGATTACAATTTATCAGAAGAACTGCTCCGTAAAGGATTTGTGCTTTGAACTTATGTCTGGCTGATCTAAAGTTAACTTTCCCTGAAATATGAGATCGAATGTGGAATGGATCCAAGGGACTTTGCTTATTTTCATTTATTTATTTTTTATTATTTTACAAATGGTATTTATTGATCTCTAACACCAAACTTAAGACTTTTTCTTTGCCTCCTACTGTTTGTCCTCACATAGAGTAAAGCACAGAACACATTTTCTAAAATTTATGCACAAGGAGAAAGGGTATACTGAAATAAGAAAGCTAATTTTCAGGAGATGAAAATTGCATCTTAAAGATTTATTTATACATAGCCCAAGTGATATTTAAGTTCTTTTTTTTTCTTTTTTGGAGGAAGGAAGGGAAGGCAATTAGAGTTAAGTGACTTGCCCAAGGTCACACAGCTAGCTAAATGCCAAATGTCTGAGGTTAGATTTGAACTCAGATCCTCCTGACTTCAGGGCTAGTGCTCTATTCACTGTGCCACCTGGCTGTCCTGATATTTAATTTCTAAAAAAAAAAACGTAGCTTGCTCTATCATTTTCTATGCCTAGATTGGCCCCATGATCTGCCTCTTTCCCTAGGGTCATATTAAAAAATACCATTTTTCCTCCTGGTGCTCTAGCCACCAGCCACACCACCCCCCTCCCCAACATACCCCATTGTTTTGGGATTATACTAGAAAGGTCTTCTAAATGAAATTCACTTTTTCAGATTCACAAGCACAAACTTGTTATATAAGTAAAAAAATTTGTTTTAAAACTCTCTGAGTAATCTCCATAACCTTGTCCATGAAAAGCCATCATGAACTATGGAGTCAGTACCTAATTCCACCTGTAAATGTATTTCTCCCTTCCCCTAAAGTCTAATAGGAACCCTTTTTCCCAAGTACACATATACAAATAACTACAAATAACAAAGGCCTAAAAGAATATATGTTAAGTTTATAAGAATGAGATTCGAATGGAATATTATGTCGTGACCATGGAAAAAGGTCTTGACAACATAGAAATCAACTTAAAAGTTGGGAATACAGATGGAGTTATTACATTCTATAAAATTTTCCTATTTATGTCAATATACACAACTAAATCAACTTTTCAGGTTGATTTAGGTAGATATATTGGTTTGATTGCTTGGTGAACATGGTTTGGTGGTTAGGATGGTTAAAAGGAAATATCCATTTGTTTATTTTTTCTTTTTTTAAATGTCCAAATCAAATCCAGAAATGGTGATCTGATAGACTTTACAGTGAATGCTTGCTAATATTATAGGGGAAACAGTTATATCTTTTGTCATATGTACAATTATGGTCCCAGAAAAATTATCAAGCAATCTGGTAGCCTCTTTAGTGTTACCCATCATTAAATTTTGAGGCATTTCATAAAAAGTAAATAAAGTAACCACATACTGGTTTTAAATTCATCTTGTATTAATTCTTCTTTTGGCTGTCTTATAATTATTAATTTTGTTATTGGTATCAAAATATTAGATTTTACATACTAGTCTTGCTGACTTTCCAAGACAGGCCAAATCTATTCTATTCTTACAATTCTTTTTTTTTTTTTTGACATTTATGTACATTTTTATTATTTGGATTTCTGATCCACTGATCTTTGAAATTTTTCATATAAGAATGAGATTTTCTTCATCACTGAATTATTCAGTCTGTGCCTGCTATAGCTTTTATTTAATTCCAAAATAGATTAAAACAATTACCACAGAAACTGGATAAACTCAGAGATACAGAGTAGCCCAAGTTGATGATGACATGGAAATCTGTATGTAAAATATTATATAATAAGGATATTATTTCAATTCAATTCAACAGTAAATTTAAAGAGCATATAATGCACAAGCACCCTGCTTTAGTGTATGCTGGTACAAAAACAAGCATTAAAAAGTCTCTGTCCTCAAGGAACTTATATCTAATAAATTTCCAAATCACTACCTGCTTTGGTTTTATTTTTTTTCCCATAATAGTCATGTTGTGAAAGAAAATGTAGACCAAAAAAACAAACCCAAAAATTCTCAAGAAAAATAAAGAAAGTAAGAAAACATATGCTTCAATCTGTCTTCAGACACCATCAGTTCTTTCTCTGGGGATGGATAGCATTTTTCATCTAAAGTCCTTTAGAATAACTAAGTCATTCACAATTGATCATATCACAATATTGCTATTACTTTGTACATAGTACATTTCACTTTGCATCAGCCCATTCAAGTTTCTCCAGGCTTTTCTGAGTGCATATTGTCCCATAGCACAATAATAGCATTCCATCATAATCACATTCCACAACTTATTCAGCCATTCCCCAATTGATGGACATTCCTTCAATTTCCGATTCTTTGCTACCAGAAAAGAGCTGTTATGGATATTTATATAGCTCCTTCTTTTTTTCTTTTTTGTTGGTTTATTTGTTTGTTTATTTCTTTTAGGATACAGAGCTAGTAATGGTATTGCTGGGTCAAAGTATATGCATGGTTTTATAGGACTTTGGGGATAGTACCAAATGGCACTATAGAATGGTTGAATCAGTCCACAACTCCACTAACAGCACATTAATTCCTCATCTTCCCCATACTCCCTCTACCATTTGTCATTTACTTTTCTGCACTATGAGCCAATCTAATACTTATGTTTCTCCTTTACCAAGCTGTTGACTTTTTTCATAATTTTCTTACATAACTCATTTCTTTTACCAATTTTTCCTCTACATTTCTTCCTTGATTTTCAAAATCCTTTATGAGCCCTTGCATGGCCTGAGACCAATTCTTATTTTTCTTGGAGGCTTTGGATGTACGAGCTTTGATTTTGCTATCTTCTTCTGAGTGTGTGTTTTGATTTTCCTTGTCACCATAGTAATTTTCTATGGTTCAGAATTTTTTCCTGTTGTTTGCTTGTATTCCCAGCCTATTACTTGGCTTTTAACTCTTTGTTAAAATAGGGTTGTGCTTCCAGGGTAGAAGGTCCACTGTCCCAAACTTCAAGGATTTTATGCAGATGTTTTCAGAGATATTTCTAGGGATCTGTAATTTTTTCAGTTCTTCCAAGGTGGTATAATGTAAGGAGAGGTACTTGCTGTTATACTGGAATGTGCTCTTGTCTGTGAGTAATCACAAGCACTCTTTTCTGCCCTGGAACTGTGAGGAGGGTCCCCACTCCACTGTGTCCCACAAACTCTGGTATACTATTTCTCCTCCTTGCCCTAGGACTGCCACCTAGGACTGGGATCAGGATCTGAGAATAGGCAAAGGACTGCCTCAAAGAGACCCTTGTAATCTCCCTCTCACAAGTTGTTCAACCCCCCTTACCCTGTGGGCTGAGAGTACCAGAAACAGCTTCTACCCCTACTGATTCAGTGGCTCACAAGGCCTGTTCCTGGTCTGCTGGGGCCAGGGTTGTGCTGTCATGGCCTGAGTTGGATTGTGCTTCACTCTTACCCTTGTTCAACAAAAATTTCCTCCTGACTTTCTAAAAGTTGTCTTTGGAATATGTGAGCTGAGAGGTCTGGAAACCACCACTGCTGCTGCTGATTTCATAGCCTCAAAGCCTTCTGTGGGCTTCCTAGGGTCTGGTCTGCACTGGTGTGGACAGGGTTGTACTGTGCTCCTTTCTCAACTTGCTGCAACAGAGCTTTCCTACTAAGCTTCAAGAGTTTTCTTGGGTTGGAAAATTGTTTTACTCTGTCTTTTTGTGGTTTCTAGTGCTCTAGAATTTGGTTAGAATCATTATTTAACAGTATTTTGAGGGGGTTAGAGGAGAGCTCAGGCAAGTCCTGATCTTTCTCCACCATCTTGGCTGTACCTCCACTATATGCCTTCTTGAACAGGATGCCTAAGCCCCCAAGGAACCAAGACATTAGTGTATCAGCAATGCAGTATTCACAATGCCTACAGTAACTATAAATATGCTGATATAGTTATTAATCACAAAATGGAACAGGCTCTCTACATAAGAAATATAGATAGTGCATTCATTTAAATACCAGAAGACTGAGTCCCAA
>CM053586.1:123796422-123818212 GCA_028646515.1 Pseudochirops corinnae
CTGTAGTTCCATAATCAGATGTTATGAATGTGTATCTATCTATCTATCTATATATGCAATTATTATTATTATTATTGACTACATCCAACTGGAACTTGAGATAAACAGGCACTGCGGTTGGGAGATCCATCCTGCCCTACTGAAAAGTGACATAGGAGAGAATAGACTGGGGGAGGGGGGACACACTGGGATGGCTGTTTTGGGGCGGTGGGTGGGGGAAAGAGGGGGAGAAAATATGTAACTCAAAATCTTGTGGAAATGAATGATGCAAACTATAATAAAATTTAAAAAAAAAGATAATTAAGAATAAGTTAATTATATATGTATATATACATATATGTGTGTAAATGTGCAAAATACATGCATATATGTGTATATGCATATATGTGCATGTGCACATATAATGTTTTAGTATTTAAATTCTGAACTGTTTGTTTTTAAGTGCCCCACAATTCTTTTTGGAGCAATAGAGTCTAGTCCACTCAGGTTATTCTTATATTGTACTTGGGTGAAGCTGATTTTTTGTAATTCAACTCTAACTCTATTACTCAAGTGTAATAATTTACAGTTTTTTTATATTAATTTCATCTCTTTAAAGTCATCCCAAATCTCTAGCCACTCCAAGCATTGCTTGAATCCTTAACCCATCATTCAGTGTTTTAGCCATCCCTCCTACATTTATGTCACCTGAAAATTTGATAAGCATGAGATCTACACCTTTATTTGTTACTAATAAAAATGCTAGACAACTCAGGATCAAGCACAGATCATTGACATGCTTCTACCAGAAACTTTCCAATGTGGGCATTGAACCATTAACATTTTAGTCCAGCTATAAAAGCAGTACTGAATCAAACTAAATGTGTTGACATCTTAACTTACATTGTTCCATTCTTTTTCTCCGAGAGTACTATGAGATACTTTATGAAGTTTTGGTAACATTTTAGTCACTGTATCTACAGCATTTCACTCATCTGCCACTTTAATAATCTTGCCAAAAAAAGAAAAAAACGAAACGAAATCAGGTATATTTTGGCATGACCTGTTCTTGATGAAGTCATGCTGACTCCTTTTAATTGCCACTTTCATTTCCAGGAGTTCACCAACCAACCCTGTCATTATCCCATTTAGCAATTTCACAGGAATCAAAGCTGAACTCATGATAATAGTATTCAACCTCTATTCTATTTGGATTATTTTTTTTAAGTTGAACATTTGCCATTCTCCAATATTATAGTACTTCTGTTTTCCATGATCTTCCCACTAACTGGATGTAGTGACAGTGGATCAGAAGTCATCTCTGACAATTCTCTGTGTTCTAGGATTTAGTTCATCATGATATAATGAAATAATTTACCCTGGACAACTAGATGTTCTCTTACTACTTCTTTCGTTATATTGAATATCAGCTCTCTGCTATGTATTTAATTCTATAACAACTTATTAAAAAAATACTCTACTTGTCAGAGAAAACAAAGTAAGAATCAATCAACTCTACCTTCTCTCTTTTGTCAGTTATCATTATCCCATCCATTCTAAATATAGGTGCTCTATTTTCTTTGCCTTTCTTTCTCACAATATAAAAATTGTATTGTAGTAATCACTTTCCTTTACTAGCCTAATACCATCTGGAGATTAAACTCTCACAACACATTTTTTTACAGGACAGAGATGTTCTATTTATGCTCATTCTTTGTTAACTTGATTCCATTTCTACATACATTTTAAAAATCTAAATTTTTCATTAGTGTTTTGACTCATTTCTTCAAGCAAACCCCATTTTTCCTCAGCATGATAACTTTTTAATATCTAGTTTCTTTTGGATTCCACAAACATTTCTCATCCTACCTTGACTGACTTTTTTTTAACAGTATGTGAGTCCATGAGACTTTACCTGTCTTTCTTCTGATCCTTTTGAAATCTACTTTCCTCAAATCCCAAGTATCTTTCAGACTATCCCTGCTTTTTCTTTTCTCTATCACAGACTCAGGAAGGGAAAGGTCACTTCCCCCAAAGGCTCTCAAAATTTCCACCATAGCAATTAGCTTCTCAGTGTTAGTGAGAATCAGTTCCAGAACAGAATTTTTTCTTATTTGTGTCTTCTTTTTCAAAGGATGGAATTATGACTGAGTCGAGTCAAGAAGTTATTAGTTGCTCACTTTAGGCAGAGATGTAGCTCCATCAGATGTCATATCTAATAGCTAGGCTTATGATCTATTTTCCAAACACATAACCTAGTTCATCTTTTTGTCCAAGAGATTCATAGTAAATGTGAATAACAAAACCACTTCTGTTTTTCTCATTAATTGCCTTTATTAAAATATTTCCCTCTTCTCTTTCCCGGATTTACTAATGTGAGTATAATATCTCAGTCTTCTCCTCCTCCAATAATTTACATAGTTAACTTATTTAAAATAATTTTAAAATTTATATTCCTGGTTCAAATCTAATCTAAATTAAATCCTACAAAGCTATATATATATATATATATATATATATATATATATATATATATATACACACACATATATATGTATATATATTTATATATTAATATAAAGTTAAATCTTTATGTTAGGAACTCTACTTCTCCTTCATTGCCTAAAATTTGGGTACTTGTGCCCAGATATTAGAGGACATTGGTATTCTGATGTTCTGTTTAATTCAACTGCCATTTCCCTCTTTGTTTGTAGCTTCTCTCTATCACTTGGGGGATATACCTAAAAAGTTGTCTTTATCTGCTTTCCTCTTTTAAAAGCTCTTTCATTCAATTTACTATAAACACATACCCTCACCAATCTTTGTTAGTTGTGTCATATCTTTGCATAGGAATGTTATCATCCCTTTATTTTAAACTGTTGTCCCAAACCCCCAAACTTATTTTATAATACCCCTTTTTCAGCTTTTCTCTTCCTGAATTATTATTACTTATTAAAATCTTCTGTATTCCTTTTGCTAAATGGAAATCCACAAGAAAAACACAGCCTATGTACTTATGGCCTTTGATTTCTTGCCCAAGTGTAAATAACTCTTTTTCATAGTTTTTAAGTTCCTTCTCTCAATGTCATCATTGCTGTATGGATCTCTAGAAGTGTGTGGTTTTCATTCATTTGCCTAAATCTTGTAAGGCTATATCTTTGAGTACTTGCCCTAAGAAGACAAAAATTTTTTTTTTTTCTTATCAGGTTGATAAATAGTTCCCTCAATCCAAATGTCATCAGTAGTGTCTGTGATTCTACTCCACCCTACTTTGGGAAATAAGTAGCTTCTTTCTTAGGGCATTTAGCTTTCTTCACTTTATGAAAACGATGAATCTATTTTCAAGTTTTAATTATATCTCTATCACTTTCCTTCTCTTTCTCCCCTATTCTTCCACTATCCAACATTCCAATAAAAGCCATCTCCTTCCATTTATGTTAGGAGATAGGGATAAGTAAAGGTCCTACACTTATGACATCAAAAAAATATAGGGAGATCCTAGGTGAGGAAAATTTTACTACTGTTGTGGGTTGGCCCCTCCTTTGCAACTTATAGATTTAGTTGACTAGAAGCAGACCTTATTAAACTTCTTCCATTCATTATCCCTTCAATGCTTCTAATAATACTAGAACACTGGACTAGAGCACCCAGGTCTTTTGAGTTTCAAGGCCAGGCCAGTTCTGTTTTCACTGTACCATTATGACTCTATCATGGCAGCAAATTTTGGGGATTATGAGTAAAAATAACAACACCTCACACTATGACTTGCATCTAAAATAGGCACTCAATTCTTAGTGATTGATTATATAATGTTTTAAAGTTTTCAAAGCCAAATGACACAAAGCATCTATGTGAGGCCAACAATTCACTTAGTGCATTTTATTTCTAGATGAGGAAATAGGCTCAAAAATTTGTTTAAAGTGTTCATAGTCAGATAGTTAGTGACCGTTAGGGTAAGGATGGAAGGTCAGGTCTTTTGATTCCAAGTACATTGTTATTTCTGCTACAATACACTGGGAAGAAATAAGAAGTTGAGGGAAGAACTCATCCTAAACTCTGAGGTCATGCAAGGTTAGAAGAGTTTTTTTTTAGGCCAAAAGAGTTCAGATGAAACCTGTACCAAGAAAACAGTTACAAATATAAATGCTTTAGGAAATTAAGTGGCTAATATTTGTAGAATTGTCTGGAAGGCTGCCATGTAGAGGTCATCAGGAAAAAAAAAAACAACTTTTTTTTCTCCTCAAGAGAATGACATTTTACATCTATGAAGAAGTCACTATTGCAAGTATCTATTATCCAATTTAAGTGATTCTTATAATAATGACATACTATACTAGATATTATATTCAGTGCCATCATTATGCAAGTATTAATTCCAAAGAACAATTTGCATACACTTATCTGTTTGATAGTCTTTCTTTTGAGAATGACTGTGTATATCAGACATTATTTTGCCTTTCAAACCATTTGAATTTAATCTGTGTTTATGTTGTGTTACTATTGTTATGTTTTTCAAAGCACACAAATTTGTTCCATCATTTTATTCATAGGTTATTCAGTGAATATTGCACATTATTAATAATGAAATAAGTAAGTCTGATCTTCTAGAGTCATAGATAATTGAGATTCACATATCTTCAATCTTTGTATAACATCTTATTTTCCAAATTATAAGAAAAGCATGAAAAATATTTAAAAGTCAATAACAGGACAGTATCAATGTGGCACTTAGTATTTGCAAACTATGAGAACTATTGGCTTTTAATCTCAAAGCCTCAAGGACAAGTTAGTCTTCTGCTCCCTCCTTACTTCACAGAGTGCTTCAGTTCCAAAGATGATAGGTTTTCAGATTAACAGAAATAGGTTCCAATCATCATACTACTCCTCAATATCACCTTGCCGGTGTAATGCTGGGCAAGTCATCTAATCTGTTGCAGTTTCAGGTTCCTAAACTCTAAAATATGAAGATGGGACAATATTTTCTCTAAGTCTCCTGCCTTCCAGTTCTCAAATAATCTTCTATCTTTCACATTTATTTGCATTTGGAGAAAGCATAGAGGATGGCTTTAAGGTAAAAACTGGTTTTCTGTTATCATATTGACTCTTGGACTAGTAGAAAGAAAGAAAAATGGAATAGGAAAAGAAAAGTGTTAGAAAGAGAGAGAGGGATTGAGTGAGGAGATAGATTTGCTATAGTAAATTCAAATATCATTGAGGTAGGATTAAAAGTTTAAGTTTAAATTATATAAGGAGTTGAAGATGCCATGGTAATAGATAATGTTTATGTAATACTTTAGTTCAAATTTGATTTTCACAGCAACCCTTATTGATAGGTTCTATTTTTTTAGTCCATTTTATAATAGAGGAATCTGAAACTTGGAGAAGTTATGTGCCTTGCTTAGGGTCATATATCTAGTAATTGTGCGAGGTAGTATTGGAATCCAGGTTTTCCTAACTGGGGTGCTTCTTGCTGTAATCTAACTCCAACTTTCTCATAAGGAAATATAGATTATTTAATCATCTTTGGGCAGTGTGGAATACAATTCAAGTATGATTTAGACTAAAGGTCCTAAGTCACATGTAAACACCAAACAAATAAACAAAAAGAGAAAATTATACCGCCATGGGAACACACACACGTACACATGAGTCCCTATACATATTCGTTTTGCTAGTAGAACATACAAATAATTTTTGATAGATATATAAACTATCATGCTTATTTATAGGAAACAGTACAATACACGTAAAAAATTGTGAACTTGACTGATTTACATGCTTACTCACTTCTTATTTAAGCTACCAAAATCTTGGGAAAATACTTAGTCATGATGCCATAATAGTATTAATAGTCATAGGTATAGGGAGAGTATCAGTTGTAGCAATGTCATTAGTTGTAGTAAAAATATTTATTAATAACTTTAGGAGACTGACTTTAATTAAAGGTTCTTATATCTCCATAGAGAGTCAGTAGACCATAGATATTAAATAATGGCATACACTGTTATATTTTTCCCCTTAACATTGCTTTAACATTTTAGCTTTCCATGGATACAAAAAGTGCGTTTCTACTGGACTGGGAAAAAAGTGAGAAATCATTAACAAGTAACAGTGATGTAATAAAAAAGGACCTCAATACATCTTTTTAAAGTTTTTTTTAAGCTTTATTTATAGTCATTGTCTATTGTAAAGGACACAGTGCGTAGCAGTAAATACATACATACATAAATACACACACACACGCATATATATATATATATATACACACATGCATGTACATATATACTTTTATATGTACATATGTGTGTATAAATATATATACACATATATGTATACATGCATATTTTAAAGGTCTTACTTTCGAGTCTTATCTAGAAGAGGTAAAAGATATACAGACAAATAATGATGATGAAAGGAAGACTGGGATAAATGGAAAAGATAGGTCCTGGCCAAATGATATATGAAATTTGAAGAAGAGATTCTTTTTACGTGGGAACCAGGGAAGTCAGGAAAGGGTAGAGGTTGCATGGGTTTTTTGTTTGTTTATTTGTCGTTTTGTTTTTAAGGCAAGGCAATTGGGGTTAAGTGACTTGCCCAAGGTCGCACAGCGAGTAAGTGTCAAATGTCTGAGGTCAAATTTGAACTTAGGTTCTCTCAACTCCAAGGCTCATGCTCTCTTCACTGAACAACCTAGCTGCCCCAGCCACATAGGTGCCCCGAGGCTGCATGGTTTTTGAGAAGATAATAGGTTCTGACATCTCTTGGGTTTAAATTTTGCCTTACCTACTTTATACTTGTACAAATTTCAGTAAATCATTTCAATTCCTTGGGCCTCAGTTTCCTCTTCTGTAAACTGAAATAGGGATAGTGTCATATCAGATAATTTTTTTTGAAAGTTTAAAAAAAAAGGATGCTTTAATCTACATTCATATAGATCAATTCTTTCTCTGGCGGCAGATAAATTTTTTTATTTATTTTTAATTTATGGAATAGAACAGAAATTTTCATAAAATAATATAATAAAAAAGAAAATTGCCCATGAAACTGCAAATCCATTATGTACAACTTGCTATTCCTTCTAACTATACAATAAAGTTATCATGTAAATTGCTTTCCCTTTTTTTCTTACCTCCCCTTGTGGAGATGGTCACCATTAGATACAAATAGGGATACACACACACACACACACATATTTATCAGTTCTTTCTCTGGATGCAGATAATGTCTCTCTTCATATGTCTTTTATTTTTTATTTTTGTGTTTATAATAGTCAAAATGATTTAGTTGCTCAGAGTTGTTCTTAAAACAATATTGCTATTACTATATACAATGTTCTCTTAGTTCTGCTCGCTTTGCTCTTCACCATTTCATGCTGGTCTTTCCACACCTAAGATCATTGAGCTCATCAATTCTTATAGCATTTTCATCATAAGTCCTGCAGAATTGTCTTGTATGATTGTATTGGTAAGAATAGCTAAGTCATTCACAGTTGCTCATTGTATATTATTGCTGTTACTATGTATAATGATCTCCTGGTTCTTCTCATTTCACTTTGCATCAATTCATATATGTCTTCTCAGGCTTTTCTGAAACCATCTAATAGAACTTTAAAGGTCATAGGATGATAGTTTAGAGGACATCTAGTCTGAACCCCTCATTTTATACGTGAGAAACCTGAGGCCCAAAGAATATGTTTCCAAGCTCACAGGTAGTTGAGAAACAAATGAGGGATGCAGATCCAGCTCCACAGAATAGAATCGCAACATACTTTCCCTTGACCTATTTATTTTTTAAATTTTTAAAATTTTCATATCAGATAATTTTTAGGTTCCTTCTAGCCCTAATTTCAGAGGTTATGTTGCTCTTGATTTGGGTTTTGAAAGAAAAGAGGAGCATTTTTCCATTTATTTTCTCTATCTGTTACTCATACCTTTGATTACACTGATAACTTTAAAGTTTAATTCCACTATAAAGGTACCTATCCCTTCCATTTTGCTTTCTGGAATGCCTGCTTCCTAAATATTAAGTTATTTTCATCTTAAATCTGTTCCTTTCCCACTTCTACCATTTTGTGCTCACTGAAATCTGTCTCCCTCCTATTAACAGAGACTTAATGGCTTCCCTATCCAGGACCAATTGCACTTTTACCCATTCTACCAGATGCAGTGGTTGGGGTCAAGAACTTCTCCACTGATACTTCCAAACTCTCCATCAACCACTATTACTCAGTAAAAACTACTGCTTCAAAATTCACTTAATTCATAGCTATACCAGAATCAAAATTTTGATAACTACTTACCTCCAGGACACTCCATTTCTTTGTTTAATGAGGTCAGTGGATGCTTCAGTCTTTCTGTTCTGCCAAATTCCTTCCTTCAAACTAGGAGCTTCAACATTGGTAGTGATACCCCTTCTCAAACACCAAATTTATCCACTTATCTCTTTTCTCATGACCTATTCTACCTCTTTACCTTAGCTATTCACAAAGATAGCTATACCTTGAGTCTTGTCAATAGGAGAAATGTGCTACTTCAATGTTTGCAAACTCTGAAATTTTCTTATCTTATCAAAATCTATTGTCATTCCATTTCTCCCTCTATCTTGCAATACCAAACCCTGTTCTTTACCCTCATTATGACACCCAATGCCTCAACATAACCATTCTTTCTAAGGACATCAACAATACACTGGCTATAATGTCTAGCATTCTCTATCTTGACCCTTTGGTGAACAAGTTCAGCTCTATACATTCTTTGGTGTTCCTTGCCCCACCATAAAAGCCTCAACCAAGGATATCTCTCACCATCTGCTGCCTTTGCTCCTACTTTCATATAACTGAATGAAGTTGGATAAAATCACAAAACTTTATTGACCGTATCTACTAAGGATTTATGTAATGATATCTCAACAGTGATCTCACTGTAGTAACACAATACATTTAATAGCTTCTTATTTGACTTACTGTCCCATTCACTACAGTGGCTCTTCTGAACCTTTTCATTCCTCCTCACACTTCCCATAGCTCTTTCTTTCCCCACCTTCTCAGCTGAGAAACTTGCATCTTATTTCACTGAAAAAATTGAGGCTATTCATTATAGTTATCTCTAATTCCTTCTCTCTGTAAAGCCAAGCATGAGAAGCTTCCCAGAGGACTGCAGTTGTAAACAGCTTCAAGGTTCTGATTGCACAGTATAGTGAACTCTCTATTTATTCAGTAACAAACTAAGACAAAACATTCACAGAAATCAAAGTACAGAAATCACAATGTTATGACATAATTTATCACTAAAATGGCCACATAGTTTTCACCAAAGTGGCCACTTAGTTTTAAACAAAGTATATCATTTAGTAATTCAATCATTTAGTAACTCAATAATTTAGTAAGTCCTTAATTCAATCATCCTTAAGGTGGCTTGTCTCCTTAATGGATATAAAGTACAAGGGTCAAAGTTTTACACCCCTGGGTCACATTGTCTTAATCTCTTCCATCAAAAAGTCTTCTTTCTTCTTAAATCGAGAAGTCCTTAACTCAGTCATCTAAATGTAAAGGTCAAAGTTCTCTACCCTTAGGCCACAGTAAATCATTATCTTCTCAGTTTGCATTACATACACAAGGAGAGGTCTTTCCATCTTGACTCAAGGCAGGCTCTCATCCTCCATGGTTCCTCTTCCATGGTCCCAGATCCTGCCCAAATCTATCCAATGTCACCTGAGTTCAAAGGCAGACAGCTCTCAGTTCCTTGTCCAGCTCCTTTTGCAGTTCGTGTTCCATACTGAAGCTCACAGTGTCTAGTCCACCCCAAGTCTTTCATAGTTTCTGTTCCTGGGAAGACAAAGCTTAACAAAGCCATAATAATATTCATATACGTTGCTGACATCTACATCAATTCACTTTTTGCCTGTGAAATCAACATAGAAGCAACAACAATGTCTCAGGGATCAACACAAATCATCAGTATAGTCCCAGGACCTCTGAAAATGTCAGTAAGATCCTCCTCCTGGATTTCTGTAAACATACAACAAGAAAATCCTCTTTTAGGGCTTCTGAACTAGCAGTAAGGTCCCAGGGCTTCTGTAACAAAAGCCATGTCCTCTATCAACAGACAGATTTCACAAAGTAATATCAAAACAAAGAACTGGCAATACAGCCATGCTTCCTCTCAGTTCTCTTCTCTTCTCATTTCTCAGTTCTTCTTAATTCTCTTCTCAGTTCTCAGTTCAGTTCTCAGTTCTCTGTTCTGCCACCACAAGTTCTGTTCTCCATTCTGTTCTCAATTTGTAGCAGTTCTCAGAAGTTCTTAGGATCCTAGCAGTTCTCTCTCTCTCTCTCAGCAATTCTGGCTCTCTAGCTTAGGCTTTTCCTTATATATGGTATTAGCTCCTCCCTTTTCTGCTCCTTCCTGTTACATTAGCAACTCCCTCCAACTCCCAATCTCTCCCACTGTGGGATTCACAGGCTCTGGGTCTTAATTCTTGATAAAATCATGAACTGAAACAAGGTGCTAAATATCTGTTTGATTGCTGATACAAGGGCCATGAAAGATCTTCAAATCCCATTACTCATGATACACAGATGAGTTTTGCCGCTATTTCTGCCTTTGCTCCTGTCTTCCTCAACATAGAGTTGGGGAAAGGAATCAGCATTTATATAGCATCTATTATGTATGAGGCACTGTGCTAAGTACTTTACAAAATGCCTCATTTTATGTTCACAACAACTCTTCAAGGGAGGAGTTGTCATTTTCCTCACTTTACAATTGAGGAAATTGAAACAAAGGAGAAGTTTAGTGACTTGCTCAGAATCACAGAGCTAAAAAATATTCAACGTTAGATTTAAACCCAAATCAATATCTAGGCCCAGTGCTCTATCCACTGCATCACCTTGACCCTTATTTCTAATGTCAACTCCTCTATGTGCATAAATAAGATAATTCCATTTCATCTTCCCCCTTTATTATCTCTACTCTCACAAATATTCAGTCTCTTTCTAAATTCCCATATTTCTTCACTTCTTAAAGTTAACTCTTACTCTATCCATCCATTGAACTAGCTTTTGTTTCATATCTTTTCTCTTTTGTGTCTAAACTCTTTGAGAAAGTCTTCTGTTTCCTTTTTTCTCATTCTGTTTGGCTTTCAACCTCATCATTCAGTTGGAATTGCTTTCTTTAAAATTTCTAATAATCTCTTAATTGCCAGATCCAATTGAGATCTAATTGAGCTTTCCTCAACTTTTTTTTTATCCTTCTTCACTTTTCTGTAGCCTTTGCCACTGTCAGTCATTCTCTTTCTCTGTAATAATTTCTTCTCTCTCAGATTCCCTGTACACTACTCTATCCTGGTTCTCTTTCAACCTATACAACTACTTCTCCTTTCTAGGCTCTTCCTCTACATCATACCCTCAAATGGTGGCTGCTCCTTAGGACTGTTCTCCTGGGTCTTGTTATCTGCTCCATTTGTTCTTTTTTGCTTGGTGAGCTCATCAGCTCAATTATGTTGATGATTCTCAAATCTACTTATCCAGCCATAATCTCTGTTGAACTTTGTTCTTACATTTCCAACTCTCTATTAGACATCTGAAACTTTATATCTCATAGAGATCTTAAAGCCAATGTGTCTAACCCTTAATTCATTATCTTTCCCCCTCTAAGACTTTCTCCCTTCTAAATATTATCCTCCTAGTCACCCAAGCTCACAACTTAGGTGTCACCCTCAACTTCTCACTCTACCTCAGCCCCCTCCCCATATCCAATCTGTTGTCAAATCCTATTGTTTCTAACTTTATAACAGAATATGATAACTATGTGTATGTATATATGAATATGTATGTGTATATTAGAAATAACTAGGAACATACAAGTTAGTATCTACATATATAGTATATATGTGTGTATACACATACATACATATACACATATGTACATACATATATACATACACACACACAGCATCTCACACCTGGACTCCTGCAATAGCCTTCTGGTTAGTCTCTCTGATTTATCTATTCTTACTATAGTCCATCTTCAATTCAATGTCAAATTGATCTTCCAAAGGCACAGGTCTGACTATTTCACTCTTTTCTCCACTTTCCCATTCAAACAACTCCACTGACTCTCTATTATTTCCAGGAACAAATATAAAAGCATCAGTTTAAAGTGGAAACATTTCCTGTGGGTCAATTTTGTTATCTGCATAGGACATAAAGTCCTTTATGACCTGGTCCCATCTTTCTTTTTCAGTCTTTTTAATCACTTACTTGTACTCAACAATTCAATATTTCCTTCCTTGCTGTTGCTTGCATAAGACTCTCCTCCTGACTGTATGTTTTTACTGGCTATTTCTTATATTTAGAATTCTCTCACTCCTTATCTACCTTCTGGCTTTACTGTCTTTAAGGTCCAGAGAAAAATTGACTATTGACTGATCAATGAACCTTTTAAAAATCCTGAACGATCAGTTTCTTAACATCTTTGGCTTGTGCCTTCTCTTCTCAGATTATTTTTGATCTACCTTGTAGATACTACCTTATATGTTCCTAGCTATTTATACATTGTTCCCTCTGCCCCACTATAGTATAAGCTCCTTGAGGGGAGGTTCTATTTTTGCCTTAAAAAAAAAAGTTTTAAGTACTTATCATGGAACCAGCACATACTAAACACTTAATAATTGCTTTCTCACTTCACTTCTATCACTTCCATTTTCACTTAACTGTAGTAACTCACTAGAATGGCCACTTTTAGATCTTATTATCTTATCAATGATGTATTTCTACACTTATTGCTACTGACATTTGTATTGCTTACAATATAATCCCTTATATTTTAAAACAAGTTTATCTGTATTATCAATTTTTTTCTCTCACAAATTCACAATAAGAGTATTAGGGATAATAATTACTATTCCATTATGAAGATAATAAAACTGAGTCTCAAAGTGGTTATGATTTGTCTAAAGTTACATAGGAGACCATGACTAATGTTCAAATTTCCCAATTTCAAAAGTAGTGTTCTTTCTACTGTATCGTGCAGTTTTAATTTAAGAGTAAAATCTTACTTAGTTTTTGAAATTTTAACAAGATCTATCACACCTTCTCCTTCATATTTACATCCTATATAAGTAATGAAATTGGCCCACAGAAAAAAGCATGTTTCCACTGAGTAATGCAAGATGGATTGTGGCCAATGAAACTTTTTATATTATAACTTGACAATTCTAATTTCAGTTACAATCCAGAAAGAACGAGGTGTTATAATTATTTTAGGAAAAAAAAAATGAACTGGATATTTCCGAATCAAAAGAAGAGTTTCACTTCTGATTTGTGTAGTAAAATCCCTTATTTATGATATTATAATTTATGTTTTTTCTTTACAAACACGATTTTCTTACAAACAATCGCCCCCTACCCAAAAATGCCTTACATTTCCAAAATATTATGATCTTTCCTTAGAAATGCTTATGATAGATTGTCCTTTTCAATTATAAAAACAATAGCCTAACCTCTGACTCAATGTAGGTAACACAAGTATTTTTCTTTATTGAACTTATCCTAGATTCTCAGTTAAGTTGAGAAACCAGATCATCTAGCTATTCACAACACTTCCTGATCTCTAGAGTACAAGCAGTCATGAGGAGCTCTAGGGAAACTCATATTTGGTTAATAGATAAAGATGGGAAACTCAATGGACTCTGAATGGATACTGAACCATATTTTCCATTCCTTTTGCAACGTACATATGTTTTACATGATATCATATGAACAATAGATATAATGTTTCTTGCCTTTCCAAAATTGGGGGAGAGGTTAGAGGGTGAGGGAGAATTTGGAATTAAAAATTAAAATGAGGGGGTCAGAGTCAAGATGGCAGTGTAGAAGCAGCTCTACCCATTACTACCTAAAATACCAATAAAATATGACTCTAAATTAATTTTAGAGCTCCAGAACCAACAAAATTGCAAAAAACACAACTGCCCCTGAAGGCAGCCCAGCAGGTAGACATCAAGGGTTCATTGTAGTGCTCTGGGAACCAAAACCCGCCTGGCCTGAAACCACAGCATAGGCCCAGGGTAGCCAGGACAAACCTCAGTGGGAGCATTCAGGAGAATGGATCAGTGGCAGCTGTGGCAGTTTCCAGAATTATCAACACATAAGAGCCAAGGACAAAGTGAAAGGTCAGTGGAACTCAGCTAAATCTTGCGGAGAAAAGCAGGTCTGGCCACCAGCCCCCAGGGTAAAAAGGCAGTGGAAGCAGCCCCTGAAACGACCTCCACATCAGAGCTCTTGGCCTGCAGATTGCAGGGGGACAAGTGATGATTCAGAGGCTAAGTGTGCTTGCATTAACCAGCCTGGATCAGGATCGTGGTCTTGGGTGGTGGTCCTGAAGTGTGTGACCAGTGAGCAAAAGCTAGTGGGGAATAGCTCCAGCAGCTGCAAAAACCACAGCAATTTGGGACAAAGCTCTCCCCCCAGGAAGAAGAGATCTACTGTGGCTCAAAAATCAAGTTAATTGACTAGCAATATGAGTGGGCAAAGGAAGCAAAAAAACTCAGCAATTAAACTTTAGATTCCTTTTTTGGGGACAAAAAGGATCAAATCATGGAATGGGAGAGAGACAACACAGTCAGAACTTCCACATCAAAAGCTTCCAAGAAAAATGTAGACTGGTTACAATCCATAGAGTAGCTGAAGACGGATTTTGAAAACCAAATTAGACAAATGGAGGAAAAATTGGGATGAGAAATGAGAATGATGCAAGAAAATCATGAAAAGAAAGTCAACAACTTGACTGAAGAAAATAAAACCTTAAAAAATAGGATAATTCAAATGTCAAAAGAGGCTCAAAAAGCCAATGAGGAGAAGATTGCCTTAAAAAGTTGAATGCACCAGATGGAAATAAAGAATCTCAAAAGCTCACTGAAGAGAAAAATTCCTTCAGAATTAGAGTGGAGCAAATGGAAGCAAATGACTTTATGAGAAATCAAGGTGCTACTAAACAAATCCAAACAATGGAAAACATAGAAGGCAATGTGAAATATCTCCTTTAAAAAACCACTGACCTGGAAAATAGATCCAAGAGAGACAATTAAAAAATTATTGAACTACCTGAATGCCACGATCACAAAAAACTTAGAAATCATCCTTCAAGAAATTCTCAAGGAAAATTGCCCTGAAATTTTAGAACCAGAGGGCAGAATAGAACTTGAAAGAATTCACTGATCACCTCTTGAAAAAGATCCCCCAAACAAAACTCATAGGGATGTTATAGCCAGGTTCGGGAGTTCCAAGATCAAGAAGAAAATATTACAACCTGCCAAGAAGAAACAATAATTAGGATAACCCAGGATCTAGCAGCTTGTACATTAAGGGATTGAAGGGCCTGGAAGATGATATTCTGGAGATCAAGGGAGCTAGGATTAAAACTAAGAATCATCTACCCAGCAAAATTTAGTATAATGTTTCAGGGGAAAATATGGTCATTCAGTGAGGTGGAAGACTTTCAAATATTCTTGATGAAAAAACCAAAACTGAATAGAAAATTTGACATTCAAATACAAGAAGCGTGAGAAGGTAAACATGAAAAAGAAACCATAAGGAACTTATCAAAGTTATACTATTTCTATGCCTACATGGAGAAATGATAATTGTAACTTATGAAACTTTTCTTAGTATGAGGATAGGTAAAGGGAATATAAATGTATGTATATGTATATATATGTATACATGCACACATGTCAATGTAGGAAGGGATATATATACATATATTATATATATATGCATATGAATGCATATGTGAGTGTATGTATATATGTGTACATAGATAGAGGACACAGGATCAATTTATTAGAAAGGGATGATATTTTAAAAAGCGAAATTGAGAGGTGGGAGAAGAATAGAATGAGAGGAGACAGGGAGAGACAGAAGAGGGTTAATCCTCTCATATAGCAGAGGCAAGGGACAACTGTTACAATAGAGGGGAAGAATAGGAAGGCAAAAGGGAATGGGCCAACCTTTCTTTCATTGAATTTGGCTTAGGGAAGGAATGGTATACACTCTAAATTGGGTATCTTGCACCCACAGGAGAGTAGGTGAAATGGGAACAAGACAGGGGATGATGGAGGGGAGGGCAGGTTGGGGTGGAGGGTTATTAGAAGCACACACTTTTATAAAAGGACAGAGATGAAATAGAAAATAGAAGAAGGGGTCGTAGGATAGGAAAGAGGGAAATATAGTCAGTCTTTCACAATATGTCCATTGTGGAGATGTGCTGCGTAACTACATATGGATAGCCTGTATTGAATTGCTTGTCTTTCCAGTGGGGGTGACTGATGAGGGAGAAAGGGAATGAATCTAGAATTTAAAGTTCTATAATCAAATGTTATATATATATATATATATGTATATATATGTATATATACATATATATATATATATAATTATTATTTTGATTAATTTCATGCAACTGGGAATTTAGATATACAGGAACTAGGTTAGGGAGATTATCTTTCCCTACTGGAAAGTCAGAGGGGTGATGGGGGAGGACATAGGAGAGAACAGCTTGGGAGAGGGGGTATATGGTGAGATCACTGTTTTGGGGTGTGGGTAGCAGAAAGATGGGGAGAAAATTTGTAACTCAAAATCTGGTGGAAATGAATGATATAAACTAAAAATAAACAAATGTTAATTGAGGAAAAAAGAAAAGAAAACAGAGACCAAAAAATAAAAAATAAATAAATAAAAATAAAAGTGAAAAACAAAAGATCAGGCAACTCAAGCATATTAGCTTCACTCAGCTGATGTCTCCAAAGTCTATCCTACCTTCTGTGTGGCTAAATTAATCTCTTTACTTTTAAATATTGAAGGACCTTGACTGTCTTATTTTGGTGTAATAACTTAAATTATCAAAGAAATGGCCTAAGTCAGGCTCATTCCAGAACAATTATCATAGTCTTGTAGGTTCTAAAAACAATGAGTTTCTTGAAATAAGGAATGGTGAGGGTAGAGCAAGTTGAACCTGGATTGACTTTTACCCCTCCTTTGGGGTTTTTCAACATGGTTCTTGAAATTGCGGTTACTTACTGTGAGGTGCTCCAAATTACTGGATGATTTTTGAAGTAAACTGTCTGTTGCCATTCAGTAAGGAGAGTGTAACACAAATAAGTTCTGTGTCTTTAAGAACTATACCTAGAAGACCATTGTCATAAGTTGTCTTTTAGGTCCTCTAGATATGTTGGACATCCTAGACTGTTAATTTAAGACTCCTCCAAGTTTTACTAAAGAATCTCTTCAGAAATATGAATTTTCAAAGCAGTCTGGAGAGAATGTATTTTTAGGGAGGAGAAAAAATTTCCCCTGATTAGTAAAGGGCAAATTCAGAAAAAAAAACAAAAATGAAAAAACAAAAACCTTGTGCTATATACTTTTGCTGAGAATGATTACTGCAGTTTTTCTAATGGGCTTCATCATGCAATTGTCTGGGACAGGTCTATTGAAAGAAAGCCCTTCTCAGAAACTACTCAGATAGTTTCATTTGTATATAAATGGGGATAGAACTTGTTAGTTGTGAATGACTAGTTGAAAATTACAATGCAGCTAAACAGTAGTAGTACTATAGTAGTAAAAATACTATAGTGGTAGTAATAGTAGTAGTAGTAGCAGTAGTAATAGTAGTAGTAGTAGTAGCAGTAGTGACCTTAGAGGGGACTCAATTGACCAGTTCCAGTTGGGCAATGCTCTTCCTTCCTTCCTTCCTTCCTTCCTTCCTTCCTTCCTGTGCTCCTCTCCCTCTGTCCACACAAAAAATATTCCTGGGGGCACTCTGCCCAAAGGTTTATAAATTTTGATTACTGAAACCTCACAAGACATCTTTGAGTTTACAGGCTAGATTACTTTTTAAAGAGTATGCCTTAAACCTAAATCACTCTGGCTCTCATTGATTGGCCAATAATCGGTCAGCCCAACCCTCACTTGGCTCAGAGTGAGTCTACATAGCAATAATTTCTGTTTTAGCCAGAAACCGTGGGGGTCTTCCCCTCCCAGATTGATTTTTTTTTATGACCAGGTAAAAGAGGCCACTTTTTGCCTCATTTCTTACCTAGCCTTAATCACTGAATGACCATTGCTTCAGGCAAACTGAGAACTTCACAAGACTTGAACTTAAAAAGGTCAAGGTCATAGGATTCTGGGAAGATGACAAAGTAGGTCAGAAAATTTCAAGTTCTCCAAATTTTGCCAACAGAAGAAAAAATAGTGCCTCAGAGTGAATAGAACCAGAGAAGATCTGAAGAAAAATCTTAAGACTGAAGTTTGGTCCCTGTGAGGTGTAAACAACTCCAGGGTAGTTTCATTGAAGAAGCAAGTGGCAAGCCCTGGGGCTAGCTGGACTGGGAGACGGCCTTGGCCCTAACCGCAGGAATTTTCACATCCCAACATTGTCTGAGCAGGGGAAGATTGAATGGATTTCTGCTGATAAAGGATGCCAGGCCCAGCTGTGCTATTGAGATATGGCCCTGGGTGAGAAGAAACTAGCACATTCCTGGTGAGGACAGAAGCAGTGGGGCAGGAACACTGCTAGCAGTGGGCTCTTACAGGAGAGCAGAATTCTTGGGGTTCAGGTCAGAAGGGAGAACTGAAAAAGGATCTGAGACCAGAGGCACCATCTCCATACCCCAGGACTAAAGGTGATTAAAATAATAAACTATTACAATTTTTTAAAAATGAACAGGTGAAGGAGAAAGAAAACAACTATAGAAAGTTACTATGGAAAAAGAGAAGACTAAAGTTCATCTTCAGAGGGGGATGCTGAAGCAAAAAAAAAAAAAAAAATCACTCCTATCCCAAAGAGTAAGGTCAAATGGTCACCTACCCCGTGTAATGCCAAGCACAAGCAGATTCCCAAAAGAATGCTACTGTGAACAGCTTTTAAGGTTAGGATTACACAGTATAGTGAACACTCCATTTATTCCATTACAAATCAAGGCAAACATTCACAATATATCACAATATAATATTCACAAAAAATCAAGGTTCAGTACAATATTCACAACAGCTTAACATTAGAATAGCCACAGTTTTCACTACAGTGGCCACAATATTTAGAACAAAGCATTCAATCAATTCACAATACAGTATCAATACTCAATCATGCAATCAATTCACAATACAATAATCAATATTCCACTCATGGGACAAGCATACATCAACTCAATCAGTCACTAATCAAGATTCACAATTACTAAATATCATTTATCACACAAACCCTCCACCCCACAGTGTCCAGCAAACCTCAGTTTCATCCAAGGGGAGGCCTTTTCTTCATCTTGACTTTGGGTTGTCTCTCTTATTCCCTGGATCCCCTTCCATGGTCCCAGCTCCCTCCTGAATCCACAAAATAGTCACCTGGATTCGGAAGAAAGCAAGCTCCCAGGTCCAGTCCTCAGAGGTAGACAGCTCTCAGGTCCTTGTCCAGTCATCAGGGCATCCCTGGCACACACTGAAGTTCACAGGGTCCAGCACATCTCAAACCCTTCACCACTTTTCTTGTCTGGAACTCAAGGATCAGCCAGGCCACAAACAAACAAAGTATTACCCATGGTCATCTTTCTTCAGTGCTCCAGCAGGTCAACTGGCCCTAGGACCCAGAAGGAATATCAGCCTTCCAGACGGCCTTCCAGGAAAGCCCTCTCAGCCTTCCAGGAAGCCTTCACCAGATCCTGGTCTCAGGAAAACTCCATCTCAGTTCTCAGTCAGCTTCCAGATGCTGGGAGAGAAACTTTCTCTCTCTCTCTTTCTCTCTCTCTCTCTTTCTCTCAAGAAAACTCCAAATCATTTGTTCAGTCCAGCAGCCCAGCTCCCAGATGCTGGGACAATTCTGTTCCCTCTACTTGGAGCCACCAGGAACAATCTTGACTCTGTCTCTGGAATTCTTCTTTATATACACATATGGGCCTCCTGTCTCAGCCAATCCCCTACTTCCATGTTAACAGGGGAGTTCATGCCCTTTCAACAGGGGACAGGGCTCACACCTTCCATACAGAGCTCACACCTTCCATACTTAGCCTTGAGTTACTAAGGGCTAAGTATCTGCTAAACTGATTGTTGTTACACCCCCCAAAAAAATTATAGAAGAAATTAAACAAAGAACTTCAAAAATGAAATAAGAGAGATTGAGGGAAAAATATGAACAACCCAAGAAAAACAAGAAGAGTATGAAAAGAAAATCAAGCAACTGGAAAAGGAGATCCAGAATCTTAAGGAAGAAAACGATTTCTTGAAAATTAGAATTGGGCAAGGGGAAGCCAGTGAATTTTTACACCAAGAAATAATAAAATAGATCAAGAAATAATAAAATAAAATATAAACAATGGAAAAAATAGAAGAGAATGTAAAAAAATCTCATAACAAAAACAATTGTTGTGAAGAAGAGGTCAAGAAGAAAAAATACAAGAATAATTTGACTACCTGAAAGCTACAAAAAAAAAATCATCTTGATAAATAATAAAATAAAAAAATTAGAGAAAATCATCCCAAAGTATTAGAACAAGAGGGAAAGGAGAAATAGAAATAAAATCCACAGATCACCACCTGAAAAAGATTCTGTGAGGAAAACGTACAGGAATATCATAGCTAGATTCCAAAACACCCAGCTCAAGGAGAAAATACTACATGCAAAAGGAAAAAAAAATCAAATATGGTAAAGCCATAGTTAGAATCACAAGATTCCTAGGAGCAGCAACACTAAAGGCTAGAGATCTTGGAAGACAATATATCAAACAGCAAAAGATGTGGAGTAGCAGTCAAAAACACCTGGCATAGTTAAGCATAATCCTGAATAATAATTAAAAAAAAGAACATTCAATGAATTGCCAAACTTTCAAGATTTTGTTGCAAAAACCTCTGAATGTAATAGGAAATTTGACATGCAAGTGCTAAGAGAAATACACATTTCAAAGAATAATTACAAGGGACTCAAAAAGGACAGACTATTTACTTTTTATATTAGAAAATGTAAACCACATGACTAAAACTGACATCAATTATTGGGTAATTCAAAAGAAAGATTGGAGTAGACCTGAAGAGGATGTTATTCTATAAAGTAAAACTATTTAGTAAAAGGTAAAAATAGTGATTATCCTAGATAAATGATGTGTTAGATGAAGAACTAATACAGAGGAATTATATGGGGGAAGACGGTTGGTAGTTCTGGAACCCCACTCTCATCAAGAATTGGTTAAAGAGGGAATAATACATATATATCTAGAAGGACATAAAAATCATCTAAAATCAGAAAGAAAAAATAAAAAGGAAGGGTAGAGAGAATAAGGGAGAGATTTCAGGATGAGGGAGAGGATAAAGGAGGGATCTTTGGGGGGGGGGGTTGGTTAAGTAATAAGAAGGCAAGATAGTGGGTAGAAGTAAAGTAAATGAAGGATAGGGTATAGGAGATATAGACATAAACATGAGAAGTAAAATGTTTTCAGGAAAAAGAGCAGGGATTGTAATCATGATTTGAGACAAAATTAAAGCTAAAATAGATTTAATAAAAAGAGAAAAAAGTGAAAGTACATTATGTCAGTCATATCTATCAATATTATTTTAGACTATTTAAAATAAACAGCATAATGTTGGAATGTTGCTCTTCTGTAGGACATAATGAGTTGGTAGACCTAGAAAAACATGGAAAGACTTGAACCTTTGAAGGAAAGCTCTATCTATCCTCAGAAAAATGGAAGACAAAAAAGTATAGTAAGGTCTGAAATACGTGCATATGAATGTGTATGTTTATACATAAGGATTATAGACATGTAAGTATATGTATGT
>CM053586.1:123818712-123837102 GCA_028646515.1 Pseudochirops corinnae
TAGCCCTTTGGGCATAGTTCCAGATTGCTCTCCAGAATGGTTGTATCAACTCACAACTCTACCAACAATGCATGAGTGTTCCAATTTTTCCACATCCTCTCCAGCATTTGTCATTTTCCTGTTTTGTCATCTTAGCCAATCTGACTGGTGAGATGTGGTACCTCAAAGTTGTTTTGATTTGCATCTAATACTAATTTCTTTAACATCTCAATACTTAAATATCAACTGACACATTTATTTGTATTCAAGCTTTATGAAAACAGATATTCATTTTTGGAAGGGGGAATGATCGCTGCATGGGTCAAATCACTTTCATTCTTTCATTAATCCATTCAATGAACATTTATTAAGCAACAACTTTGTGTGCATTTTAATTCTGGAAATGTGAAGGCTAAACAAGAAGTAAAAGGCATGGTCATTGTTCTCTTAAGAAACTTAAAACTGAGCTGTGAGGGTATACATCAGTGGCTGTCAACCTTCCTAATGCCATGACCTTTAATACTCCTATGTGGGCATGTCTTCATGTGGGCAGACCCGCCTGGAGATGGATAGAGGAGCACGGTGTCTTGGTTCCTAAGACCATTGGAATTATGTGTTTTCCAATGGTCTTAGGTGACCCCTGTGACCACTATGAATGGGTTATTAGACCCCCAAGGAAGTCGTGACCCACAGGTTGAGAACCACTGGTATACAGTAAAAATATGAAGTATATGGAGTAAATTTATAAGAAAATGAGTTAACACATAATTCAGACTGTATGATTAATGTCAGGTAAATAATTAATTGAGAAGAACATTCCAAGGAAAGGGAATACAACAACTGCATAAAGGTAAAAGCTAAGCATGATATGAGCAGATGTTGGTTACTAGGAGTGATGGACTTTTAGAAGATCACTGTTCCAGGGGATACAAGACAGAAACTAAAACAGTTCTTGCCTTCATGGAGTTTAGTACCTATTTTGGAGAAGTGATTTGTACACACATATATGTATATTGTTTATACCTATATATGCAACTGTGTATACACACATAAGTAGATTGAAAGTAATTTCTAAGGGTAAAGGCATTAGTAATTAGAGAGACCTGGTTGAGTTTCATGTAGGAGGTAGCGCGCACTGGGTACTGAAGGGAGCTGGTAATTTCTTCAGATGGTTATAAGAAGGGATAGCATTTGAGGAAAGGGAGGATAGACCATACAAAGACAGAGAGGTGGGAGATGGAATATTGTATGTGAGGCACCACAAAAAGGTCATTTAGGCTGGAAAACAGATTTATGAAGAAGAGTAATGTGAAATAAGCCTGAAAATGTAGACTAGAGTCACACTGTGTAAGGCCATAAGATCCGAAGTAAGGAGACTGTATTTTGTCCATTGGCAAGTCACCAGAACTCCTTGAGTAGAAGAGTAGAATGTTTTTGTTGCTGTAGGGGGGATGGATAATAAAGGACAGCCAATTAGTATGCTATTGTTATTAGTCCAAGTGTGAAGTAATAAGGAAATAAATCAGGCGACTGGCTGATTGGGTGAAGAAAAGGAGATAGATGCAAGAGAAATTGTGAGTAAAGAATCAACATGTCCTAGACTTGTGGGGGAGAGGTGAATTTGGGAAGGTCAGGTGGGAATAATTGATGGTGGGTCTTTAATGTCAGCCCAGGAGTTTCTATTTCATCTGTTAGGAATAAAAAGTAGATTCTCAAGCAGGAAAAAGTCACGATGAAAAGACTGTACAGTTTGATCTGGCAGAAGTGCTCAGGATGGATTAGAGAAGTAAGAGGAGACCTATCTGGGCAAGATTTGCAGGAATTAAGAGATAAAAAGCTAGATTTATCAGGTGGTCCAAAGGTCACAATATTAAAAAAAATTCAAATTAAGAAAAAATTAAAAGCCTTTCAGTTTTAAGTCTGAGGAGAAAATGAATTGAATCAAGAGGTGATTGTGGTTCAGACAAAAGCGGTAACAGTAGAAATGAAGAAGAATAAATAGACATGAAAGAAAATTTAAAAGGATAATTGAAGGACATTGTGACTTTCTGGGTATATGGGTCAAAGGAAAAAGGGGAAATTATTCACAGACTCTAAATCTAAGAGACTACAGAAGAGATGATGTTAAGAATAGGGATGAGGAAATTGGAAAGAAGCACTGGCCATAGGGGCAAATGAACTGACAGCAAAAATCATATGTTTGGGACATGTTGAGTTTAAAATGAAGGCATATATGTATATATATATGTATATGTGTATGTATATATATACACATATACACATACACACATATATGTATGTGTGTGTATATATATGTATATGTATATGTGTATATGTATATGTATATGTATATGTATATGTATATGTATATATGTATCTATAGTTTCTCAGAAGCCTACAAAAACTTCAGTTAGATGACTTGTTTGGTCAATAGTTGAGTCAAAGCAGGAAGTAGAGTCAAAACCACAGTTTCGTGTTATTGTAACTCGATGGTGTCCTTTAGGAACAGGATTAGAGTAGAAGAACTTTGTTGTCTCTCTTTTCTTTATTTGGGAATTCAGGTATGACCAGAACCAGCATTAGTTGCAAATACTGTGTTTAACCATTTCTATTTGCATTTGCTAAGCTGAACAAGTAAATATCTTGCTTACAAAGGCAAAACTAAATAAAACAAACAACAAAAAACCCTACTATATTTCTCTCATTTCAGTTATTTTCACTCCAAGTCAACAAACATATATTAAGCACCTAATATAGGCAAAGTGAGAGAAATCACATTGTAGTGCACAAAGAACTATTGTCAGATTCAAGAAGACCTCTTGTTTAAATTCTAGTTCTGATACATATAGAAGCAACTGAGTGTTCCTGGGTAAGTCACTTAACCTATTCCAGGCAATTACGTAAGATTCAGAGTTACTAATCTGTTTGGATAGAACAAATTTCTATACTGTCATCTGACAATACCAAAGAAATCTTGGGTTTAGAATTTTTTTAAGTATGATACTTTTTTTTTGGTTTTTTGCTTTTTGGAGGGCAATTGGGGTTAAATGACTTGCCTAAAGTTACATGACTAGTTTTTGTGTTAAGTGTCTGAGGCCGGATTTGAACTTGGGTGCTCCTGACTCCAGGGCCGATGCTCTATTCACTGCGCCACCTAGCTGCCCCAAGTATGATACTTTTTAGTTGTTGGTGATATGGAGAGGAAAAAATAGGCTGCCCTGTCCTTAAGGAGATTAAAAATTAGTAGAAAGGGAAGTGGCATGTTATAACAATTGATTGTATTTCATATCATTTCGTGATTTATATGGTGTATACATAACCTCATCTGTTACTCAAAAAACATGTGAAGGAAGTACATTCATATTTATTTCCACTTTACTGTTGGGGAAACTGAGGAATAGAGAAGAAAAGTAACTTTCTTAAAGTCCTATAGTAGAACAAGGATACAAACCTATGTCTGCTGACTACACTGAGTGCTCTATATTTTAAGAAGCAGAGGTCTAGAGCTCACTGACCTATTCAAAGTCAAATAGGCCCTAGTAACATGGATGGAATTCAATTCCATGGCAAAAGGTTATAGATTGGAGTTGGCAGGTACTAAGAGGCCACGTAGTCCAAATCTCACACTTTTCAAGCAAGGAAACTGAGGCCTGGGGAAATTAAGTGACTTCCCCAAAGTCACACAAATAATAAGCATAAGGGGCAGAACCCAAGTCTTCTGACTTCAAAGCCCATGTTGTTTTGACTACAGTATGAACACTCCATCTAGGATACGACTTAAGAACACAGAAGTCAAGACAAGAGGTAGGATGGTTTCATGGGAAAGAGGTCACTTTTAGTTGAGTAAGGAAAGGTTCAGGAGAGAGGAGGAACTCCACTGGGCCCTCAAGGAAGAGGTGGCTCTGCATATTACAGATATTTTAATCATCAATCTTTAACTTTCCTTCATGACTTCCACATATGCTTAAAGTACTTTCTCAGCCCACCATACAGCAGCTGCTATACGCAGTGGCATGTGCTATCAAGGCATAAAAACAAACCATATATTTTGGTCCTAAGCCATCACATGCATCTCTTTTTCAAACAAATGCAGTTCATGGAGGGGAAAAAAAGACTACTGAGATTTTTGTCCCTTTTAACTCACTCCCGCAAAAGTTATCCTACCTCTTGTGATTTCACAGGTCCTTTCAGGGTGTTTTTTTGGCAGGATAATTTGCATTAATGGAAATTCAAGAAACCAATTTATACAGCTCACTGATGTAAGTTATACCAAAGTCTGCAGACATATGAGGACACATTTTCAGTAGGCTTTTGAAAATATGCTGACACAATTTAGGAGTGCATCTGTTTTTGCTTGCAAAAACTCACATTTATGTGTGCAACATGAGAAATTGAAGGCACAAACAGGTGGTTTTAAATGGTTTTAAATACCCAAGCAGAATTTAAATGGAAGCACTCACAACTTTTTTTTTTAAGCCTGTTTAAAAATCTTCCAAATCTCAAGGTTTAAAAATGTGGCAAATGACTTGTGGTCCTTCTAATGTATTTCTGATAATCTTGAGTTTTGGTCTCCATAATAGGAATGTGTTGAATGAATTTGATAGGATCATAGGCTTATATGATTCAGACTTAAAAGCGACATTAGAAATCAGAAAAGGAAACTAAATCCCAGAGAGATGAAGTAAAGCATAATCTCAAGTTACATAGTAGTATGTTGGATAAAATGCTACACTTTAAGAGCCAGGCAGACCTGGATTTGAATCCTGACTCTGATACACAATAGCTATATGACTGTGTCATGAAGCCTTATTAAGTTACAATTTCACCATCAGCACAATGGGAATAATATCTTTGGCACCCACGTCACAAGGGTGGTTGTGAGGAGTAAAGGAGATTTTATATATAAATCACTTTTCAAGTCAATGTAAATGTCAGGTTAATAATTCAAAACCTAATTATAAGTAGCAGAGCTCCTACTTCACCTATCACTTTCTGTTTCCTCAGTAGTAAAACAGTGACTTTGGACTAGATTTCAAAGGTCCCTTCTAACCATACATCTTTATACCTAATTTCCTAAGATTTATAGTTTTATACCATAATCAATTGATTACAAATCCAGGAATTTTTGGACATTTTGCCTAGCTTTGTCCTTGTCCTGTCTCATAGATGCCTAGAATTCTCTACAAGCCCCTCCTTACACACATATCTGACTCTTGGCTTCCCTTATTTCCTTCAAGATTTAGTTTATGTCCTACCTTCTTCAGCAGATGATTCATGGTCCACCCCACCTCCAACTCCAGCTGCTAGTACTTCCTCTTTGACATTATTTTCTATTTATTATGTAGTTAATTATGTATATTTGGAATTCTCCATTTCTATATGAGCTCCCTGAGATCAGGTACACTATTTTTGCCTTTCTTTGTATCATCAAGATTTAGCATGATTCCTGGCATATTTGTCATTGAGTCATTTCAGTGGTGTGTGACTTTCCTTGACTGCACTTGGGGTTTTCTTGTTAAAGATACTGTAGTGGTTTGCCATTTCCTTCTCCAGCTCATTTTACAGATGAGGGACTGAGGAAAACAGGGTTAAGTGAAATGCCCTGGGTCACACAGCTAGTAAGTATTGGAGAGTTGATTTGAACTCAAGTCATCCTGACTCCAGGGCCAGTACTCTATCTACTGCATCACCTACTTGCACATTAGTGAATTCTTAATATGTGCTTATTGACTGACTGCTTTGCTGATGCATTGATTAAATAAAAATTATATTTGTTTATATCATGGGGGTAATTTGATGTTAAATGAATTACATTGCCAAACATCATAACCTATTTAGAGAAAGGCAGTAGCAAACTAGTGAGTCACAATTATGATTATTCATTATATTAGAACTTTAATTATGTTGTACCCATGCATGTGACCTCATTCATGACTCAAATGTAGGTATGCAACTCAAATGAGTATGTGACTCAAAATGAGTGCACTCATTTTCACCATTAGAAGTGTCTAAGAAATAATAAAGGGCAGAGCCAAGACGGTAGAGTAAAAGCAAGAATTTGCTTAAGCTCCCAAACCAACCACCACCTTTACCTGTAAAATGTAACTCTAAATAAATTTTAGAGCTGCAGAACCCAAAAAATGACAGAAAGAAACAAATCTCCCACTGAAGGTAGTCTGGCAGGGCGACAGGAAGGGTCTATCACTCAGGGCAGGGAGCCAAGCACAGACCCGCATGAGTCACACCATCCATACCTGGGACGACCCCAACCAGTGGCACAGATAGTCCAGAGTAAACTTCAGCAAAGTGAATCATCAGTAGCTGTGGCGATTTCCAGATTTCTCAATCCATAAACACAAAAAAGAAAGTAAAATGTCAGTAGAGAACTCTATTGGAACTGGATGACAGAAGAGCACAGTTGGTCGGAGCCTTGCCCCCAGGGGTGAGAGGTGGTGGATGTGTAGCATGGCTGCCTCCAGAGCTCCTGGCCTGCAGATAGTAGGGGTACCAAGCGACCAATCAGAGGGTAATTGCTTTTTCTTTAACCTGCTTGGATTTAGGTCACAATCTTTGATGGTGGTACTGGGATGAGGAACGCCAGTATGCCAGAGCTTGTGGTGTCTGTAGAGACAATGCTCTCATAGCTCTAACAACATTTGGGAAAAACCCAAAGATTTGGGACAAAGCTCTCTCCACTCTGGAAGCTGAGTTCTACCATGGCAAAGAGCTCAAAAGTTGAGTAATTGGCTGGCAACATGAGCAAGTACAGGAAGCACAAACAGACCACAAATTCCTTTTTTGGGGACAAAAAGGATCAAAGCATGGAATGGGAGGAAGACAATGAAGTAGGAAATCCTGCATCAAAAGCTTCCAAGAAAAAATATGAATTGGTTACAGGCCATAGAGGAGCTTAAGAAGGATTTTGAAAATCAAGTAAGAGAAGTGGAGTGAAAATTTAGAAGAAAAATGAGAATGACGCAAGAAAATCATGAAAGGCGAGTCAACAGCCTGCTAAAGGAGACCCCCTCAAAAATACTGAAGATGATAACACCTTTAAAATAGAATAACTCAAATGGCAAAAGAGGCCCCAAAAGCCAATAAGGAGAAGAATGCCTTAAAAAGCCAAATTGCCTAGATGGAAAAGAAGTGTCAAAAACTCACTGAAGAGAATAATTTCATCAAAATTAGGTTGGAGCAAGATACCATAAAACAGATACAAACAAATAAAAAAAAATTGAAGGTAATGTGAAATATCTCATTAGAAAAACTATTGAGCTAGAAAATAGATCCAGGAGAGGTCATTTAAAAATTATTGAACTACCTGAAAGCCATAAGCAAAAACAGAAACTAGAAATAATCCTTTAAGAAATTCTCAAGGAAAATTGCCCTGATATTCTAGAACCAGAGGGCAAAATAGAAATTAAAAGAATTTACCGATTGCCTCTTGAAAAAGATCCCAAAAAGAAAATTCCTAGGAATATCATAGCCAAATTCCAGAGTTCCCAGGTCAAAGATAAAATATTATAAGCTGTCAATAAGAAACATTTGAGTATTGTGGAAACACAATCAGGATAACACAAGAACTAGCAGCTTCTATATTAAGGGATCGAGGGGCTTGGAACAAGATATTCCAGAGTTCAAAGGAGCTAGGATTCAAACCAAGAATCACCTACTCAGCAAAACTGAGTATAATGATTCAGGGGAAAATATGGTCATTAAATGAAATATAGGACTTTCACGTATCCTTGATGAAAACACCAGAGCTGAACAGAAAATTTGACTCTCAAATACAAGAAGCAAGAGAATCATGAGAAGGTAAACAGGAAAATGAAATCATAAGGAACTTATTAAAGTTGAAATATTTGTACTCCTACGTGGAAAAACAATAAGTGTAACTCGTGAGTCTTTTCTCAGTATAAGGGTAGTTGAAGGGAATATATATGTATATATTTATGCATGTGTGTATCTGCGTATGTATGTATATATACATATATATGTATGTATAGAAGTGTGTATGTATGTGTAAACATATATGTGAGTGTGTGTCTATGTGTGTACATGTTATACATAGACAGAGGGCACAGGATCAGGTGAATAGGAAGGGTTGATATCTAAAAAGTAAAATTAAGAGGTGAGAGGAATACAATGGAAGAAGGAAAGAGGGAGAGATAGAATAGGGTAAATTATCTCATGTAAAAGAAGCAAGAGAAAACTGTTACAATGGAGGGGAAGGGCAGGAAGATGAAAGGGAATGGGTCAATCTTTCTCTAGCTGAATTTGGCTTAAGGAGGAAATAATATACACACTCAATTGGGTATCTTACTCTACAAGAAAATAAGGGGGAAAAGGATAAGAGGGCGATGATAGAAGGGAGGGCAGATTGGGGGAGAGGGTAGCTTGTCTTCTCAGTGGGGGTGGGTGAGGAGGGAAGAAGGGAAAGAATCTGGAAATCAAAGTTTTAAAAATAAAAGTTAAAAAAATTGTTTTTTACATGAAACTGGGAGATAAGATATACAGACACTGAGGTATAGAAATCCATCTTGCCCTACTGGAAAGTTAGGGGAGGTGGGAGAGGATATAAGAGAGAGGAGATTGGGGGAAGGAGTATTCAGTAGGCCTGCTATCTTGGGGTAGGGGTAGGGGAAAGATGGGGAGAAAATCTTGTGGAAATGAATGTTGAAAACTAAAAATAAATAAATAAAAGATTAAAAAGAAAAGAAATAATTAAAAATGTCGTATGCAGCATTAGCTTTGCTCCTTCTCCTCTAGGTTATTATTCATTCATTCATTCATTTATTCAGCAAACATGCTGAAGTAGGCCCCTACTCTGGTCAATCTTACGGTGTGAGGTTATTTGGCTATGAAAATAAATAAAATCTAGTTGTTGACTTCAAAAAGCTTACAGTTAAATAAATACTAAAACATACCACATTGATTCAGATGAATAGTCAAGTAACACATAAATGACAAACTATAAACAGCAAAAAAACTTGTACTTGCATGAGTTACCATTAATGGTGGATAGATAATATACATGGTTAGTATTTGGACATGTTTCACTCCGAGGAAGCAAAAGAGAATATAGCCATAAATATTGTCACTTGTTTTTGGAATTTCTTTTTTATTCAAGTACAAGCCGATATATTCTCTGAAAAGAGTTGTATTTCTCAAGACACCTGCCATTGGTATACTTGATTAACATAATATCGTCTGGATGCATTCATGTATTCATGACACAGCAGGCTGAATAGACAATGAGGAGTATTTGAATTGCTTCCCATTGAAAGTCTCTTATCAGTGTTGGTCCCACAGTGACTGAATCATTCCATACCAAACCAGCTTTTGGTACAAATGAATTGGGGAGTAAGCATTCTGGCCTGGTATGAAAGCAATGGAATTTTCTGAACTGGTTTTATAACTCAATTCATAATATTTAAAGAAAAAAATGTTCTTCACAGCTTTATAGTTAGTTCCAAATAGTTTCAGTCATGGAAGAAAGTTAAGCAGCAATTCTGTCACATTTTTTGTTGTTTAATTTTTTTTTTTTTTATGTACCCTTCAACTTGTCTCTCCTGCTCAAATGCAACCTCCTTGAGGACAGGGAAAGTATTTTATCCTTTCTATCACCCACAGGACCTAGTCCTATCCATACATAAATAAACATTTGATACATGTTTAGGATTGATTTAAAGACTAAATTTTCAACTAGCTTGAACTCTACTTGTATCATCAGCTAAAGAGTAAGCAATGTCAGTCCAGCCCTGAATCTATAATCAAGTATTGACATATTTGCATGTGTTTAAAGATTAAGGGAAAAATGAAATATCATAAATGCAGATACCCTTTTTGGACTTTCTTCTTAAAGACCATATTGGAACATATCCTAAAATGATTTTAGACTGCTTGGGCAAATAATTAGTAAGATGTACTTATATTTTATTTTATTTTTTTGGCTTTTGAGGCTCAATGTGGAACTTTTTGCAAGTTTTCAAACATGGTAGGGAAACCTGGGAATTGTCTTCCCTTTAGCAAGTGAGTCACTGAAACATCCCAGCTGTTCATTACCATATGAATTTAGCATAGTTTCAAAATCCCCCAATCATTTTGATCACTGAATTATTCCTTTGTTGTGAAGGGAAGTGAGTTGCTATTTTATTTATCTGAAGATTTTACTGTGATAAGCAAAGTGTCAGAATAATCAGACCAAATGCAGCCCACCATAATAGCATCCAATTATGCATACTCTTTGGAAGGCTGTACATGCTTTTCATTAAAAAGAAAAAAAAGAAAAGAAGGTTTTAAGTTGTATATCATAACTTGTTAAACTAAAAATGTTAATAAAAGGGTTGTTTAAACTTCAAGCATATACCATAAGTCCAAATTTAAGAAAAAATTCTGATCAAGTTCAATCCATTTTTCAAGAATAGTTGAGGGAAGTTTTTAAATATCACATGGACTAAACCAAATTCCAGATTGAACTGAGCATGTTACATACCTATAGAAGAAGTATCATTGGCTTTCAAGTACCTGCAGGCTATAAAATCCTTTATTTCATATTTAAATGGAGCTTTAATCTACTTTCCAGAATGATTTCACATTATTCCCTCCGTAATTCAACTAAACTGGCTTTCTTGTTGTATCTCACGTTCAACATTCTATTTCTTAGTTCTTTCGTTGGCATAGGTATACCCCCGTCTACATAGAATATACTCCCTCTTCATCTGGGCCTTGTCGAATCCCTAGTTTTGGTTTTTGTTTTTCAAGGCTCAGCTAAAGTTCTCAATCCTACTGGTGCTACATCCTTAAAAATTATTTAACACACACACACACACACACACACACACACAGACCTGTTACTGATCTTCCCAATAACATAATGTTAAAGACTACAATTACTATATTTTATCTTTTATGCTCAATAGTTTCCATAGTTTCTGGTACAGCTGGTGCATGCATGTTGAATTTATCTATTAAGCACCCCCTATATATATCAAGATCTGTGCTAAGCAATGGCAAACCAGAGACAAAAATGACTTTCTGCTTTTAAGGAACCTATAATGGGGAAGAAAAAAAAAATTACAGATGTGCTAATTAACTAGAAGAAAGTGAAATTATTACATTTATTAAATTAAACAATGAACCTTACAACTTCTACATATTTAGAAAAGTTTCAACATGCAATGTGTCTTCTTTTTATTTAATCACTTTTTAAAACTATTTAAAATATTGGCACATTCTTTAATTTTATTTATTACAAGTTTCTTTTTTTTTTTTACATTGATTCTTAATTCTTCATAATTAAACCACATTTTTTCACAGGCCGAGCCTTGGCTATTACTCATGGCTTTTCAATGAGATTTAAATTAAGCAAGTTCCTAGTCTATTATAGTATGTCCGATCTCCATCTCTTAGCTATTTCCTAATCTTTTTTATATGGTATTGAGTAAAATCTTATTTCAGTATTCCATCTCAATCTGGCAATTAATATAATTTTATTCTTTTCATACCAGTTTGTTTATTAGTGTGCCATTTCCTCAACGAGAACCAAAAATCCAATACAACTACAAGTATAAAATATCCTCACAATATTATGGTAAGGGATTGTTTTTATTTTGATTGGAGATAGCAATGTTATATTGTTTCCCTTGGCTTTAATCTGAAAATCATTTTGTCATAGCCTTAAAAGAAATGTTCCCTTAGTAAAAATTTCTTCCCCTGCCCCCATATTCAGTGTTCCAGGCTTTGTATTGCCTTACCTATGAAAATCATTTTTCTCTTCATAGAAATTGTTAGCAAATAGAATTTTTTTCTTTCTTTAGTTGTTTGGTTTGTATACTTTTAATTAGATGTTGTTGATATTGTTCCAAATTTAAAAAGCAATGGAAAAGAGTCATCAACCATCTTTCTTTCCCTCAGATCCCTCAAGATCTTTACTCATTTTCTGAGGATTAATTAGGTTGCCCTAAACTGATAGCTTATCCAGTTTGGGGCATCATTTTTGTTTAAAATCACACTTTCTTTTATGCTCAAAATTTACCATAAGAGCTTCAAAATAGATATTGAATAAAATTTATCTCTGGCCAAAAAAAAGAGAAAATTATGTTTATTAGTATTTTTCTTCCAACATCATTCTATGCCTAGGTCCTGCAAATGACCAAGTTTATAATTATGCCAAGCTTTAATACTACTATCTTTATGGGGAAAGGCATACATGTGTGTATAGAAAAAAAATGCATTTCTATAATTTTGTTTATAGAGTCACAATTTTACCCTATATTCCATATTTTATTAGCATAGCTGGTCCTATATTCCAATATAGATGGACATTAATTTTTAAACAAGTAGAAAAAAGGAATCTATTTATATACACTTATATATATTCATAAAAATATCTGCATGCTTGTGTGTGTATGTGTGTGTGTGTGTGTGTGTGTGTGTGTGTGTGTGTGTGTGTAGGGAGAGGGTGAGAAAGAGGAAAAGAGAGAACTGATTCCCCAAAGTATCAGCTCATTTTGGGTGTATATCCCAATGTGTATTTCTTTAACTTGGTAATTTTTTTTTTCCTTTGCACTAATGATAGGGTATCCAATCTTTATCATGACTTTAGTTAAGAGAATTAAAAGTAAAACAAAGCTTTACCCAGGCCTAATTTTGGCATTTTCAGCTTCCCCTTTACTTTGTGGCTATAAATCATTCCCTTCAAAACAGTAAAATTTGATGGAATCATGTTTGTGATAGCAAGACAATTTTTCAGAAGCTCGGCTTGTTCCCCCCATGCCCCCCCCAACCCCCTCCAAGTTTCAGCATTCTGGCAGAAAAATTATGACGGCAAACACGTGTTTCAGAAATATCTGCAAGTTAAATGATGTAAGTTGATTTGACACATACTTGTTATGTATAGCTCCTTTTATTTGAAAAGAAAGGATATCTCTGCCTCTTAGTCTTCAATTTCCACTGCAGTTTTAAAGAGTGGTGATCCCTTGTAAAATGCAAGTTGCAAACTAAACTGCAGATGCTATTTTTATAGAAGGAAGTATCCTTCTGTATGATCTTCAAATGAAAAGCTGTCATCCATCTTCTGAATAGGCTTTATCCCTCCTTCAATGGCTAGTTTTTGAAACTGCTGATGACTCGAAGCAATTCTTTATAACTCCCTAAATAAAGACATCAGTCTATCAGCAAAAAAACAGTACATGAGCATGAAGGGGCAGCTGTCTCTGGTGAGGGGGTGGGGGAAAGAAGCACTCATCAGCTTAGTTAAAAGCTGCAAAATGTTATTATTGAGCATGTGTCAATGTGATGTGTCCTCTCAGTTTAAAATGCTTCTTTAAGCTTAAAACTTCTCATTTATTATATTTTAAACTCAGCATATAAATCTTTCTAGAGTAAAGAGTCTTATCATGCCATCAAAGGTAATTAAAGGTGGAGAGAAAACTTCAAAGACCAACTGAGAACTGAATCAAGAAATGATCAGTTCATTTTAACATGAAAGAAAAGGCATTTATTCAGTGTCTAGGAGAGAAGGTTTTAAAGTAACCAGGAAAAAAAAAAAGATTATAGGGTCTCACCAATGCTACATCCACTCCTACCATGACCTCCCACTGGACTTCTGATCTTACTGGCTTGGGAAATATCCTGATGAGAAAATTCCTTCTAGGAATGCATAGAGCTACCCCTTCTCTGATTTAGAATCTAAAAGAGTCTAGAGCGCTGATATGTTAAATTACTTGGCCAGAGTTACAAAACCAGGAAATCTTCAGTCTCTGAGGCCACCTTTCTATCTTTCTATCCCCTATATGACACTGCCTCTTGTAGGTGGAAATTTTTCTTTTAAAAATACATTATACAGGTGCCCTCCCCTCCCCGTGATATTTAATTAAAACAGAAGGTCTGGGAAAGTCAGCTATGCAATTATACAGGTATCTCTCTCCTTGTCATACAAGTATATGTGCTTGTATAAAAAGTAGGTAACACTTTCATGTGAAACCATTCATTCTTCTCTCTGGACCCTAGTTGAACCATTTGTAAGACAGTTTATAGGTTGGGATATTGCCTGCTCTGTAGAACACATTTTTTTTTTTCTGTGTTCTGTGTAGGGGAGGCAATAAATTCAGTGGAAAGAGAGCTGGGCTAAGAATCAGTAGATCTCATTTCTAGTCTGAGCTTTGTCACTGTGTGACCTTAGGCAAGTCACTGAATCTCTCTTAGCTTCATTATTGAGAAATGTTTTTAAAAATTGCATATGTATAACCTATATCTGATTGCTCACCATCTCTGGAAGGAAAACAAAAACTGGAATTCAAAACTTTAAATAAAATGTTTAAAAATTAAAGAAAAAAGAAATAGAAAAAAAAATTTTTAAATGAAATTTATTATTGACTATCTTTGGCAAACGTCAATTTAGATGAGAATTAAGCCTATAACGTTATTTCATTTGTACTATGTTCTAGCACATTTGCAAGCTACTGGTTTCTGACTTGACATAGATACCTTATTAACTCAGACGTTCTTTATCTGAGGGAATTATTTCCAGTTATACTGACTTAATTGGCCTCAGAACCTCCTTCCTCCCCTCATGTAACACTTGCTTATGTGGCAAAATGGAGGGTGTTAAAAATAAAATTGGTTATTCTCTGTGCATGTGGGCTTCTTACATAGTAGAAAAGTTGTAAAAGTTAACACTTTTTAAACGCTTTGAAAAAAAATTTTGAGGATAATTTGACACCCAATCACAAACCATTCTCAAAGACAGGGAAGTCCTTTTCTAAACATATGTTTGCCCTTGGGCAATGTGGCTGAATGTTTTTATTTCTTTTTAGCAGGAGGAAAGGGCAAGTGAAACCCTGTCCTTTAAGATCAATAATTGGCTGGCTATAGGAGGAGAAATTTAAGGAGAGGAAGTAGCCAGAGGGACCCAGGCGTTCATCAACTGAGAAAACCAGAAGCAAAGAAAGTTCATTCTCCCAAGTTAAACCACATAATTAAAAGAGAGAATTCAAAGAACTGACTTCAATATCCTTGGATTTATTTATCAAGTAATAGAATCCAGTCGCTGAGGAAAGTTTCTGGGCTGATAAAGGATAATCTTAGGACAGCCAATTTGCAGCTAGTAGAAAACTTAGAACTCTTTTATCTTGCATCTAGTCTAATTTAACCCCCTTATTTTACATACAAGAAAAATGATATCCAGAGATGTTAAGTGATTTATCCAAGGCCATACAGATATTAAGTGATAGATGATGTGGGAACATGGACCCTCAAAAGTAAAAGACCATGTCTCTGAAAAGCAATCCAGCTCCTGAAACTCTCCCATACAACTTGGCCCCTAAACCCAGTCCCTGGTTCACCTGAGGCATCTGGTGTATCCCAGTCTACCCAGATACTCAGTAATCCTTTTAACTGTCCTTTCGTTATGTTCCTACTACTAACTCCTTTCATTATCTACACCTGACCCACCCCAGGCTACTTGCCCCTCTTTAATACCATCCAGGTCTTCCCACAGTCTTTTTCTGTGTAAAAGTATCAATGTCATTCTCATCAAATTCCCATAATTTACTAGAAATCTTGCCCTCCCAGTTGATGTTATAATAAAAACTCACTACTCTGAAAGAAGGCTTGAGTGATCGAATTCTTTTGAGGCAGACCCACTCTCTATCCTTGCATTTAAGGGTTCCCAGCACCCCAAACTACAACAATAGAGACAAAATATGAACCCACGTGTCTGATTCCAAAGCCAGAGTCCCTGAAGTAACCAGTTGGCCCAGCACATCGAGACCTGGAAATGAAATTAAGACTATCTGAGTTCAAATTCCAACTCCAGCAATTACTAGCTGGGTGACCCATTTTTACCTATCTCAAAGTCCTGTGGCAACAGGCAAGTGACAAAGAACCAGGTAAGGGTACACTGGGAGCTATAGTCACAACCTTGCACACAGGTGGCCCAGGCCATAGGGTTCTCTTCTCACTGGAAGCAGTAGTGGGATTATGTAGCTCCTGGCTATCTGAGAAGCCTTTTAAGGATCTCACTGCTCACTTCCTGGTGTGAGGTGTCTAGAAAGGGTGCCCTACAAATTGTCTGCCTACACAACCCTGGCCTGATTACCGCAGCTGTCAGGGATCTCACCCTGTGGTCACAACACAAACCTGGGTGACTGGGCCAAGAGAGTTAACCCCTATTTACCTCAATTTTCTCTTCTATAAATGGGGATAAAAATAGCATCTATCTCCCAGGGTTGTTGTAAGGATAAAATCAGATAATATTTATAAAGCATGTTTTAAACCTTAAAGCCTTACATAAATACTCGATATCACCATTATTGTTGTTACTATTGTTATTATTTCTGCTATACCATGACCACTCTCAACTGAGAGAGTTAGTTTCCTTGTATTTAAATAAAACATAAAGAGTAATCCCTTTAAGAATGCTTCAAGATCTGTAACCCTAAATTCAATTTATCTAGCTTCTGCATTTAATATATATTCAGAAGTCCATAAAGTTCTTACTGGCCTCTGGCAGCATATAGAGAGTAACTGAAGTCCTAACCTATGTGAACTGCTAAAGGCTGTTAGTCACTGAAAGACTGAATGTGAAAAAAAAAATTATAAAATATTTGATGAGTATAGAATTTTCATCGTTGATATTTGGTAGGGCTAAAAGGCTATAGTTTTATGTGTTGAAATCCATAGCACTGAAATCTAAATGGAATCAAATTCATAAGAAGAATAACATTACACATCATTCCATATTTTATAGTAATACAGAATTGTTTTAAGAATGTTAGATAACACAATCTAAGCATCAGAAATCAAGGAAGCCATAAATTAATTCTCAAGAGACGTGAGAGAAGGGGTGAGCATATGACTCAGACAAACTTAAATGTGATCTCTATCAAACATTTAAAGAATATTGCCTGTTACATAAACAGTTCCCAAAAATAGAGACCAATGGTAAGTTACCAAACTTATTTGTGTGACAAATATGACCATGACACCCAAAGCAGGGTAAGACAAAGCAGAGAAAGAGAAATATAGATCAATTTTTCAAATATTTATGTGACAGACTTCTGAATCATGTGACCAACAAAATGGCAACCTGAACATTTTCTTCAGTTGTCATAACATCTTAATCCATTCAAAACAGAAGTCATTCACAAGAGATAAAGCAATTACTTCTGTTTCTCTGGTCTAAAACATCTCAAACCCTAATAAAGGGATATAAATAGTGAAGGCTATTCCCTAATCCTTAAGAAATCACTCAGCAATCCCTTCCCGACTAGTCACCATAGTCTGGAAGGGTTGCGCAAGCCTATCCATGGGCTTGCAATAGGACTCCACTCTTCCTGTCTCCTATCTCCAAGAGGAAAGCCTTAAAACAGAAATTTGTTCTTCCCAGGACAACAGCATACATTATGCTGTACTGCCACAGAGAACTGAAGAAAAGAGAAAATAGAAGTAAGGTGCCAGCATGGGTAAGGGCTCCACAAACCCTGAAGGAAAGGTGACTAGAATTTAACTCAAGAAAATTCTATTCCTCTAGAGCAGATATTGGGACAGTGAAAAGTGAATTCCCTGCACTGGCAGAGGTTGAGACAGATTTGAGGTCCAGGTCCCGTGGAAACCTTTATCAAAGGGGAAAAAGAAAGTGGGCAATAGATAAAATACAAGAAAAAAATTAAAATGATCAAATATCACAGAAGGAAGACAACTCAGTTAAAGTCATCGGCCATAAACAAATAAAGCAAGAGGGTTATATCAATAACAGATGGGATACTATAAACGAGAAGTAAAGTACAACCAAGAAGAGAAGCAAAAAGCAATAATATAAAAAACCACAGTCTCTACATGAGCAAAAACACTTTGATCTTGAAGACTGGATAGAAACTGTAGAAACAATTTATGGATTACAAGTCTTCCAAAAGAATACAACAACAAAAGGACAACAAAATTAAGAGAAGTAATGTCTTACTTGCACAGAACTTCTGAACACAGATATCAAAAGCCAATTGAAATAATTCACAGATTACACGAAAAGAAATTTAAGAGACAGAGTAGCAAAACTTAACAATTACAGTAGCAAATAAAATCTTCTACAAGTGACCTGGAGGGAAAAAAAAAATGAATATTGATGCAAAAATTTAAAATAGAATCCCTGAAAGAAACTGTGAGCTCTACAATCAAAAATAAATCAAGGTTATAATATGACAAGGAGAGATGTTTTACCCAAGAGAAGCAATGTGAGAGTACCTCCCCCCCACCCCACTCCCCCACACACACTGTAATGCCAAGCAAAGGAAACTTCCAAGGTTCGGATTACCAGCATAGCAAACCCCATTTAATCAGCAAACATTCACAGAACAGAGAAAGTCAAAATACAGTGTAACTTGTTCATTTAGTAAGTAAGTTCTCAATTCA
>CM053586.1:123837602-123855495 GCA_028646515.1 Pseudochirops corinnae
TCAAAGGCTTCCCACCCCTGAATCTCAAAAGGGGCAGAAGAGCACAAAATGCCATCCACCCTTAAGTTACAACAAGGTTAAGATAATCATCTCAGCATTGAATATCCAAGGAAAGACCCTTCTTTCATCTTCACTTGAGGCAAGCCCTCAGCAATCTCAGTCCCTGGGGAGACAAGGCTCAACAAAGCCATAGCAAGTATCCTTATCAAGTCACTCTCTGCCTGTAGAACAGTCCCAGAACCCCTGAAAACATCAGCAAGACCCTCTTCCAGGATTTCAGTGAAGGCACCACAAGAAAATCCTCCTTCATGGCTTCTGAACCAAAATCCAGATTCCAGGACCTCTACAACAGCAGCACTGTCCTTCACCATCAGGTGAATCTGGCAAAACAACATCAAAACAGATAGATAAAATACCAGCATCACAACCATGCCTCCTCAGTTCTTGGCAGCTTCAGGTGGCAGTTTTCAAAAGTCCTGGGCAGCTCCAAAGGCTCTCAGCAGTCTTTCTCTCAGCAACTCAGGCTCCACAATCCTGGGTGTTGCTCTCAAAAGTCCTTCTGGCCTTCTCTGGGCTTGGGCCTCTCTCCCAATTCACAGCTCCTCTCAGTTCAGCCCTCTCTCTTCACGTCAACAAGTCCATCCCACAAACAAATAGAAGTAGGAAAAGAAGAGACTAAGAAAATTTATCACTGCTGTGTCATCAGTGTCACAAAAATGCAAGAGACAAGTGAAATATGAGGAAATATGAGAGTGAAAGGGGAGGAGGTGGCATGACTGGCTTGAAAAAAGAAGGGACTATTTGGGATAACCCAAACAGTGGTGAATAGAGGAATGAATCAACTAAAGCATTGTGAAAAAAAAAAATGTTGTGATACAGTGAGGGTCTCTTTGAGATTAGCATATTATTAGAGAAATAGCATAAATTTGCAGTACATTGTACCCAGCATGGCTTCATAATTTTCTCAAATTTTGTTCAGCAATATATGGACAGAAACAAAAGAGTTGAATTGGTGAACTAGTTTAAGGTTGTTTTACCAAAGTGTAAGAAACAACAGGACACAGAATATGGCATTGGAGTATAGTAGATAGGGTGGAAGTGAACTGATCTATCAGAAATTCAACATAGGGGAACGGGAAGGCAGTATAGTCAGCACAAGGGTGATAACCTGGGAATGGACAAAAGAGTAGAAGGATTAGAGGTAACAGTGTGGATATAGGTGTATTGAAGCATATGAGAAGATGGATGATAAAAAATTATGATCAGACAAAAAAGTTGATTAGCATGGAAATGGAACACTTCTGAAGATTAAGAATATGACCATATTTGTATGTAGCTAAGAGAGAGGAGGAGGAACTCATAAGGATTGACTCAATGAATGAAGTGGAATGGTAAGGAACATTATATATATATATAAGCTGAAGACCAAAAGTAGAGGCAAAGAAAAAGATTAGTAGACAAGTGTTGTACTCATAGAAAAAGAAAGGAGAATATTTTTCTCCTTCTCCCCTCTTAATAGTATTCAATCTCCCCCACCATGGCCAGTGGTTCAGGGATTATGAGTGAAATTACAGCAAGAAGGGAAAAGAATCTCCAGGATTCAATGTGTCATCAGAAGGGAGCCTGATGTTAGTGAATGACAGAGAATGTAAGTAATGAGAAAGGAAAAACAATTTAATAGGAGAGCAAGTTTGTCAATTATGGAGCAAACACTTCAAAGAGAGAACTAATAGAAGGGGAGGGAAATTTTGGAGTAAGACATTGGGAGTGAGGATAGTGTTGAAGGGAATGGGAGTAAGAGGGTGGTCAAATGAAGATGGTAAATGGAGTTAATACAATGAAAACTTGGGATTCAGAATCATTGGTATAGGGAGAATATGAGGGTCTAAGAATATAAAGGCAGGAGTAGTTCAACATTAGGAACAAAATTAAAGTAATCATATTAAAACAAATACATCCAAAACCATATTTCCCCAATGTCTGTGGGGAAAAATTTATAATAAACTTATAAAATGTAGTCATAGAGGGATTTTTGTAACATAAAAATATCTAAAAACGTAAACTGTATTTTAGAGTGTACATGGCCCTCTCAAAGTTTTGCCAATTATCTAACCTGATTTATATGTAAGCAGGAATTTTTCAACAATATTCTCATTATTTGGTCATCTATTTCCGCCTGAAAGCCTACTGTTATTAGGAAGTCACTAACTTGATGCAGGCAGTCTATTCCACTTCTGGACAGTTTTAGTTAAGAGGTTTGTCAATTTATCAATTTCCTGTTCACTTTTTCTCTATAGTTAGGTTGAAGATAATTGTCTTCAACAAAGATATTGGGGGAATTTTGACTTTGTTCTCTCATGCTTTATAATAAGCCCCATATTCATAACTTCAAATATTGTCTCTACTCCTAAATTATTGTCTTTAACCCTGACCTTTCTTGAACTCTAATCTAATACCCACAATTGCATGCTGGAATTTTACACCACTTATACCATCATTACACATACTCCCACCATTAAGACCAACCTACCCCCAACTTTCCCTTAAAATTAATTCCTATCCTAAACATCTTAATTTCTGTTAATGGCATAAACATCCTTTGCCTAAATCATATAAGATTGAAAATTTATATTCATGTTTGAGTACTAAATCCGATCAAGGCCTCTCATATCCCTTCATGTGTTCCAAATCATGCTTCTGCCATGATAATTCAAGTTCTTGTCACTCCATATGGAGTTCATCAATGTCATTCACAACCTCACTCCTTTTATGCATTTTTTTTTTTGCTGTTAGTTCATCTGTATATTGCTGGTACTATCACTTTCTTAAAAGACTTCTTGGACCATAGAATCCTAGACTCCTAGGTTTGGAAGATCTCTCAAATGCATATGGTCTCACTACCCTATCTCTTGTCTTGTGAAGAGAGAGAATCATCCCTTAAAGAAAACATTAATATCAGACAATTAAATGAGTAATTTTGCCACTGCCCTTATTCCCAACAAACACTGACTATATTCAAAGATCTCTTAAAATTTGGTTTTAATTTATTCTTTACTTTCCTTTTCCCAAACAGTCCCACCAATTATATTCAAGAGAAACTTTTATCTACCCTAACACCATTCTATATAATCTCTATGACTGCTCATGGATGTCCTCTTCTTTTCCTACACCAGATAGATATATGATAGATAGATGGATATACATAGAGAGATATAAATACATGGAAATAGACACATACGAAGAGAAAGTGAGCATTTTTAAGCCCTTTGAATATGCTGGGGGCACTGTGCTAAATGCCAGGATTACAAATACAGTCAAAGAGAAAGATAGCCTCTTACTCTATTTAACTTACTTTCTAATGAGGGAAAGCAACATAAAAAAAAGTACTCTGAAAAGCTGGAACAAAATGAATAGGTACCAGCATGGAGCCAGGCCCAGAAGGGGTAAGAGATATCCTAGCTGAGTTTAGAGTGAGGAGGGTTGGAGTGAGTAGCTTCTCTTCTTCAAAAAGCGTTTCTGGGAACCAATTCACCAATTATAGGAGTATACTGAAGACGTCAGGGAGGAGAAGGGGGGAGAGGGGAGAATCATTTAATCTAACTCTTCTGACAGATAAGGAAAAGGAATACAAGAGGTTAAGTTCACCTAATAAGGAGCAGGGATAAAACTCAAACCTAGGTATTTTGACTCTGATGCTAGTGTTCTTTACACACAAATAAGAAACTACTTTACAAATTGTTTATAAGAAGTGAAAAATAATTACTATGAAATATGATGCTATAGTAATTTTGGGTGCAAAAGACAAAAATTGCTCTGGAACTCTTAGAATGTTATTTTTAACAATTGGCCATTATGTAAGCATAGAAGTAAAATATCACTTAACATTTGAAACCATGAATTTCAAATTTTACCAGTGAGTTCAATGTGCATTGAATTTTAACTGTTGCCATTATTCTATCATTTCTAGAATATAATCAATATCTAAACTTTAAAAAAGTAAATTAAAGTACAAAACATTTTAAATATATAACGAGTTGCTTTTTTAGGTATAGTATATACAGAAAATAATTAAGGCATATAGAAATGTCTAAATTTGAATGTAATAATTTTCCCTGATCATTAATAATAATAATTATAAGCTGGAATTATTCCAAAGACTTGGAAAAGGCTTCTCTAACCATGAACTAAATGCTTTGAACTTGACAACTACACAGGATAATATGCTACTGCTTTCAAATCTTAATGCATTTTCAATAATTAACTGGAGTTTATTAAACATTGAATTGAATTAGATGCATAATTACATATATTTGAGTAACTTAACCAATATAGAAAAAAGAGGAATAGAATAGAAATAGGTAGGTGAAATTTTCTTTCATGAGGTAATTTCCCATCTTATTTTTCCCTGATGGAGGAAAGTTTATGGCCTAGACTCTGTCAAGATAAATTTTGTCTCAAAGCAGGTATGAGGAAGGCAAGGTAGAGCAGAAAAGAATGGTAATGTTTTCACAATATCGCTAGTGGGTATTAGAATCCAAATTTAGAAATAAGGTTATGCTACATTGAGAGGAAAAACACTGTCTGTCTAAAAACCATTATGAACAAGGAATAAAAATCATGAGTGAAAATTAGGATAAATATAGCAAAAACAAAACATCTTAAAACACATTAAGTATAAAATATAGCTAGTTTCACTGTCTAATTATAAAAATGAGACATATTAGTAAAATTCTGAAGGAAGGAGAGAGATATTTTGTTTTCCTTTTAATTTATATGATTTCATGGTATTTTCTATAGAAAAGACATTAATATGGAGGAAAGATGTCAATTATGAATGTCTTCTAGGTTAAGTATAGCATAAAAACTGATGAAAAAGAAATGTACAAAAATTCACAATATGGACACTAATAAACTAGCAAGTGGAATCATGGAATATTTATCACTTTTACACAATTAACCCTGTCTACAATGTAGAAAGAGCTGCAGAATAGAATTGCCCTCTAAGAGAGTGCTTTTGTTACAAGGAATTGCAATTTTGTGCTTTAGGCTCTGAAAAGATGGTGAGATGTTTTTTAATGAATGTTAAGCAATATTTCAAAGAAAAACTGCCCTGTAATGGAAAGTTTCTATTCATAGAAGCTAATTATAAAGGAAGAATTCACTAATTTTAAAGGTGTCTGACCTAAAGTGAAAAATTAAAAATGACTCATAAAACCTGAAGGATGATCACCGGTTAATTAATCCATCACTTCCTTTTGTTCCTGTAAGGGAGAAATCCCATGGACACAATGAATATCTGATCACATCTAAATAAGTGAAGGTATATATATTCAGGCCAGGGAATAAGAAGAAATATTTGCAAATGTCCCCCATTTTCTCTGACTATTTATCAGTTTATAATAAAATTTAAAAGACATATATTTAAATAATATATTGATTTAAAATCAGCTAATTTTGATTTAGTAATTTACTGCATTTAAGTAATTACTACAATAATATTTTGAAACATTGGCATAGGTTTGCTTCATCAAATAGTTTTACGTTTTATTTTATTTATATTCCCAAATTTATAGCTAAGAAGACTAAGACATCTCATGTTACTATAATATTTTTATGTTTGCAAAAGCTTTTACATTATATTAAAGTCTTGACTGCATCAAATTAGTATTAATTCAAATAATTTCTCATTTGGTAATTGTATCTGTTTGCATCAAATTATCTCATGTTTCAATTCAGTGACTATATCCCTAAAATATTCTGCATAGCCTGAAAATGCTACATAGAATAAAATATGAAGCCTGTGCTTCAAAAAGAGGCAAAAGTCTTTCATCATTTGGACTGAATGAAAAGCTCTGTTTTCCCTTAACATTTTGACTTTTTTTTAAAGATATAACTATAACGTGTGAGAAGGTGTCACTATCACTAGCAGAGAACAGCAATATAAAAATACATAGGACATTATGCTTAAACTCATTAATGCCTTAGACTACATTTCATCAGGAAAATATCCTTCCCAATCAATAGTTAGCACTATGTTAATAAATAAAATTGACAACTGTTTCTAAAAGGTATGTGAAAATCCAATGCAAATATATATGATATAGGTTGTATCTATTTTTTACCCTGATATTTTATTTTCCTAAGATTAGCTGAAATATAAAAGAAAAATCCTGTTTCTAAGCTATATTTTACCTAAAATCTCTAAGAAAATTAGGAAATAATTTTGATTCAGTGCCAGAGTATGTGCACATATATAGGCATATGTGCATGTTTATATGGATAGATGTGAACAGACACACATATACACACATATTTTCTAACAAAGGGAATAAATCTCCGTTCATACATACATATAATATATACATATATGCATGTATATACATATATACATATATATATATATATATCCATATATGTGTATACATGTATATTTGGAAACAACTGATATTTTTAATGTACATTTCATTTTCTATTCTTTATGTGTTTCTCTTCTCCACTGAGATGGGAGTAAATTGGAGGGGCAAAAGAAGGAGGTATAGATAGGATCAATTGGGACCACTTGCTGCAACATTTCAGTGCTGCAGTTTAATTAACTTGTTATGCCCAGGCAGTGCTTATTTAATTTATGTTTAAAGATAGTTTCCAACATAGCTTTCAAGATATGAGATCTGGTTACTGATGCCTTTCTTCTTGGTTCTTTAACTTATTCTGTCTTCTTATAGCATTTGTACCCAGAGATTAATTCTAATGCACCTCCTGGGAAACATTCTCTTTGAAAATGGTGTCGTTTAATGAAAAATATATACATATTCATTAAAAGGGAGATATTAGAAAAATATTGCCAGTGTATAATCACTCAGAGTGAGAGAATTATTTTGAACATGAAAGAAATCATCAACTGTAAATAATCCCAGGATCAAAGATCTAGTAACCAACTTCTCCCCCCCCTCAAAAAAAAAAAGAAACAGGAAAGAACAGTAAAAAGGAGGGGGAACTGTATGAATGTGTCAGCTGGAATGAAAGGGTTATCTTAAATTCCAGCAGAAAAAAAGAGAAAGTTAACAATAACAGGCAAACCCTAGAGCTTCTTCTAGTAAGAGGTTAAAAATTTCTTTGGCAAAGTTAGTTTTGCCATTTCCTTCAGTTTTTTAAAATAATTCACTAGAAGTAATAAAATTTTCAAAACACTTTTCAAACTTTAAAATTCTATATCGATGGCATCTGTTGTCATCATAATTATCATCATTATAATTACTAAGAAATTAACATGATTGAAAGAAAAATAAAACAAGGATCTTGTTTTACATGCTAATTCTCATTCAGCTAAACAACTTACTTTTACTTCACTATTGATAGCTTTATGTAGGTGTACCCAACTTCCATTAATATTTGACATAAGAAAAATCAGGCTTTTCAAAGCAGGTGAAGCAGAGTGATTCCTCCTTATACAAAAGGATATAGTTCAGGATTCTTTTAAGTAGTGACATAGCCTATTGTATTTTAGCATTCAAATGATCAAAATTCTAGATTACAAAAGATCTCAGAGATATCGGTATTCCCTTTTTTGGAGAAAAGTATAATAATAGAACATATGCATCTTCTAATTTTGAGGCAATCCTGTAAGCAGTTTATTTGGCATAGGAGGAAGAACACTGGACATGGAGTAAAAAGACTCAAATAATTCAAATTAATTAAAAAGACTCAAATTAATTCAAATCCAATCCCAGACATTACCAGACATTGTCACAGAAAAGGCACATACTTTAAGTATTCAAGAGTCTCAAGTTTATCATTTTCCAAATGGGATTTATGACATTTGAATAACTCATTTCACATGATTTTTTGTTAGGAAGAACTATGATAAAATATAAGCCTTCTATCCTTGTATCACAACATCTAGAACAATGCTTCGCATATTACAGGTATTTGAAAATTTCGCGTTGATTGTTTACTTCTTTGATTAACTAAAGTGTTTTTCAAGACTTAGAGCACTATATAAAGGTAATAGCATTATGAGATCAAAAATCATATGACAGAGCAGTGAATTCATAAATGAGTTCTAAAATGAATGAGAAATGGCTGACATATTTAATTATCTAAGTTGGATCATCTTAGTTAACAGCTTCTAAGTTCCAGTATTAAGAATGTTGATTCCTTTAGGAAGGGGACATTAGTATGTATATTTAGCAATTAGAGAAGAAACAAAGGGTTGTCCGACTAAAATAAAAAAGCTTTGTATATGTTAGTATATCTGTGCATATAACATACAAACATGCATGTATATATGCATTACACATAAATTAATAGACACTATAACATTAAATAACAATATATTAAGTAAAACATTTGAATATTGAGGTAATATTAAGTATATGCATTTACACATATATTAAATAAGCTATTAAATATGCCTATATTCATTTAAGCTATAAATATTCAGATATATGGATATAAATGTGCAGGTTTGCATGGGTATGTACATGCGTTCATAACATGCATTTAGAGAAAGAAACTTCTCCCTGAAGTTAAGATGCTAATGATCTAATAAATGAGCTAAAAGAAAATTATTTTATGGGGTGGCTAGATGGCACAGTGAATAGAGCACTGGCCCTGGAGTCAGGAGGACCTGAGTTCAAATCCGACCTCAGACACTTGACACATTTCCTAGCTGTGTGACTTCGGGCAAGTCACTTAACCCCAATTGCCCTACTTTCCCCCCTCCAAAAAGCAAAAAAATAAAAATATATATATATATTGTAGTGAAAGGTAAAAATAAAGGCAAGGACAATGCAGGATCTAGACAAAATGTTATAAGAAATACAAAGATGGAGAGATCACTTTCAGCTTCAGGGACCAGGAGGAAGTTTCTTGGAAAAAGTGACTTCTGAACTAGGAACTTGAATGAAAAGAAATATTTCAGAAGGTTAAGATATAAAGGGAATAATTTCAAAAAATATTCAGAGAAGAAAGAACATAGGAGAAGATTGGAAACATCCAATTTGGCAGACATCCAGTTTGTCAAGGAAAAAAAAAAGTGTGGAGGGGCAGCTAGGTGAATAGAGTACCAGTCCTGGAGTCAGAAGGACCTGAGTTCAAATCTGACCTCAGACACTTAACATTTACCAGCCATGTGACCTTGAGCAAGTCATTTAACCCCAATTGCCCTGCCTCCACAACCCCTCCCAAAAAAAGCAAAAAAAAGAAAAAGAAGAAGAAGAAAAAAAAATATGTAAAGGTCAGCAGAGTGAAATAAGATTGCAAAAGGTAGGCTATGGCCAGACTGGGAAATACTTTAAATTTCTGGCCAAAGAGTTTGTCATGTTTTATCTGGTAGGAACTGAAATTTTGAGGAGGTTTCTAAAGGAAAATTGAAATATGGTAACAAAGCTAGTTACACGGAAGGACCAGAAGTAGGTCCTGGCTATCATTCATGTTCTGGGAAATATATAACTCAACTAAATTTCTCTATAGCTTTTCATGAGTGACCTGATTTCATGGCACAAACATTCTGGAAAATAGATCTCTATTGAAATTCTGCCACTCCATTTCAAGCCTATCTCGAAATAGATAGATTGATATAGAGAGATACAGCTTTATATACATGTGTATATGTATATGTTCATACATAGACATGTATGTACATGTGTGTATTTACTTACCTGAATGTGTGTATGTGTACATGTGTGTCTATACGCATGTCTATGTGTATTGTGTGCTCATTCATACGCAGAAATATGTTTGTATATAATATGGCAGTTTTCTATCTGCTATTCCAAAAAGAACAATGGATGATACGTTGGATCCAGGACATGCTTAGGATTTTGCAGAACTTTGAATAAGGGTATGGATCAGATAGACACCTGATTTATTTTAAGGATACCCTAGAACAGTTCTTTTTTCCTGAATTGTATCATTTTCTAATTGCTCCTTGGAACTAGAAATGAGGTGGGTTGACATTTATGAAAGAATAGCTTAAAATTTCTAGTTAACAAATGCTCCATATAATGAAAGATTGAAACTCCTAGTTAAAAAACCATTCCCTAAAAGGTCAAATGATATGGACAGTAATGTTCAATTGAAGAAATTTGAGCAACAAGCAATCAAAAAGTACTCTAAATGACTAAGAATTAGAAAAATACAAATTAAGCCACTTTGAAGTTTCACCTCACACCTACCGGAGTAGAAAATATTAAAAAAGAGTAAATTAACCAATCCTGGATTTTCTGTGGAAAAATATGTATACTACTCTACTGATGTTGGAGATATGAATTGATCCAGCCATTCTGGAAAGTCATTTGGAATTATAGCCCTAACGTAACAAAATTGTGCATAGTTTTTTTGACTCAGCTATATCAGTAATAGATTCAAACCAGAAGGAGATAAAAGAAAGAGAGAAAGAACCTAGAAACACACACACACACAATTATACTATACAACAAGGGGAAACTAAGAAAGTATTCTATGGAGAAAAGTTAAACAAATTATGATATATTTATGTGATATGATATAATGGACATTTTAAAGTTACCAATAGACCTCTATGAAATGATACAGAGAAAAGTGAGGTTAATAAAACAGTGTATTGAACTTTGAAAGACATAGGAACTCTTATCAAGATAATGATAAACCACATGTCCACAAGAATAAACGTGAAGCATGCGACTTACTTTATACAAGAGAAGTGATGAATGTTAACTTACTTATAGAGACAGTTTTTGGCATGGCCAATGCAGAGACTCATTGTTATAGACTATGCATGTTTATAATATGTGTTTTATTTTTCAGTTGTTGTTGCTTTATTGGGAAAGGAAGAGTGGGAGGTATAACTTATAAATGCATATCAAATAAACAAACAAGCAAATATATCATTTTAAACAGAAATGAGTACCAAATGGCTACTGGAAATGAGAAATGTCAGGTTAGCTGGTTGGAATTAATTAGGCCCAGACATGCTTCGGTGAGAAATTTAAGAGTGTTTGTTACATATCTATAAACTTAAAAATGAGATTAACACCACAAAAGGAAATGCCATATTTTATTCCTCCCAAATCTCTAGATGTAAAGCCATTTGGAAGATCAAATATTAAGGTGAATATAATGTCAAACCTTAGCCTGAAATTTCATATTCTATTATGATGCTTAGGTTATTAAAACTAGGAAACCAGGAAGATTGTATTTTTGCATTGATGAAAAAAAAAAGGGTAATGTTATTAAGCCAATTACAAACAACATTGATAACTTCATCACTCTCAATCAATTATTATGCCTACTTTTATCATCATGTAGAATACCAATTGATAGTCAATTGTATAGATTTTTTTTCTTTCCATGCAACAATATTTCTAAGGAACATAATAAGCATTTTGAAGATCTTAATTGTATCACTTGAAAAGTATTTATGAATTTGTTACAAATATACCTTTTCGTTTGGAAAAACTAATATAAGAGGTGATCTTTTCAGTGATGGGCTATGCATAGGCCCTCCAGAAGTTCAGACTGTGAATTTTACTGTAATTCTTATTATCAGCTTTGTGCCAAAGTCTACAAATGAGAAATATCACTCACAAAATAACTTTAAAATCTCTCTCTCTTTACCCTTCTCTTTCTCTGCCTTTTCTCCATGTATTAGTGTTCCTCCAAAAATTACTTTGCATACATTCTGAATATGTTTTATATTTGCTTACCAGTATATATGTTATCTACCCACCCACTCCTTAACCAGTAGAATGTAAGCTCTGTAGAGCTTACGGTAGATTGTAAGCTCTCTATTTTATTTTTGTCCCATGACTCAACACATAAATGAAAATTAAATTGAACTAGATTAAAGCTTTAACCTTTGGACAATTTGGTCAATTAGTTCTTCTTTGCACCCAATTTTAGCTCTGAAAAATTATTTAACTTTTCATTATTTAGTAAGTTCATTCTTTCCAATGAGTATACCAAATGGTGGTACTATATTCATTCATTTACACCAAAAGGGAAATATATTCCCTTCTACAATAAAATCTTAAACTTCTGAACTATATTTCTTTCAGTTTCTAAAATAACTTATTAAAGGGGAAGGGGTGATCATTCTTTATTAGCTATTGTAGATACTATGAATTCCATAGCAATAGTGTGCTTAGTATTATACTAGGAGGAACAAGAGGCCGACATGGCCCCTGCCCTTAAGGGGCATGTTTTCTAAGAAAGACAAATGGATCACCACTCAGAAGGGAGAATGGGATCAGATAAAAAATATCTTTTATAAAACCTCTCTGACAGCGTGCTCCATTTGTAATATATTTTGGCTTTTGCTTTTAATAGTTTTCGATTCAAGAAACAGAATGACTTGAACAGCTACAAAACAAGCAATGCAATTTTCACAGAGATAGGGGAAATGATAAAGCGAGTTTGGCATGACTGGGAAAGGTAAGAGTGCTTTCACTATGATAATAGTCAATATCATGCTTTCTCCATGAGTAGACAGACAGGCCGGTAGATAAACAGACAAACAACCATATATCTATCTATGAATCTTTCTATGCATATATTTACTTACATATCATCTATCTATCTATTTACTATTTCTATGAGGCTGAATAGAATCACAGTTAATTGTAATTATAAAATTTATATTCTGTTGATTTAGAACACTTCTCTGTACTTTCCTCTTATTCAATCATAGGATTAGGACACTGACATTGCTTCAATCATGCCATAAGCCAGTCAGAGGTTTGAGATATTACCCTGCAATTTTTCATGAAATACATTCTGATTGCCACACTCAATTCCTTTAAACGCTATTGACACAAGATTGGTTCTTAAATCCAAATAGGCATTTAAACAAGTCTTCAGGCATCAACATATTTCACCTTGTTAGTTCAGGTTCAACAACAGGGAACAGAAACCAAGATGACAAAGGAACTGTATTGATTTGTAACTAAACACACTCTTGAAATTATAAAAGGATAGTGATTTCTGTTCTTCCTACATGAACAGCATGATTTCACTTGAAGGGAAGTTTTCTCTGCAAGTGTAACTCACTAACTCATACTGTAATACTTCATTACATGATTCATGAGTGGTCTGGGGCAATTAGATGCAATTGGTCCTGACTTTAGAGTATCCTATATTTCCAACAATTTAGCAACAGAAGAATAAAGCAAAGTAACTTTTTTTTTCTTTTCATATGGAAATTTCCCTTGATCCTTTTTTTCTAAGAAACTGTCAAAAGTATCAGGGTACGTCAAGTTTATGTTTTTATCTGGGATGCAGATGGCAAGATCAATTTAAATGTTCTTAGTATAAAGTGTGACCTTAGTAAGAAGTAGTTTCTCAATATGAAGCATGAGAATGGTAATTACTTTGTACAGGAAAAAAAAAGCCTGCATTTCTTTAAAATACAGAAAAGCATCCCAATCTGGAGGTTGGAAAAAAAAGAAAAAACAAAAAACAAAAAAAACAGAAAATGAATCTTATGTATAAGCCAGCTTGATTGGATTATGTATGTAAGAAAAATATTCCAAGGTGCTATTTTGTGGGTAAAGGGACTAATTTGAAACTGAAGCCATGAGGAAAGTATCTTATGTGAATGTTGCAAACAAGAAGGCTTTTTGGGAAGAAAAAATAAAGAGGAAAAAAAAGAAACAAGAGAAGTTGGCATATGCAAGCAGTCAATGTTTCATATGGCTCAGCTCTGATACCCCTCCATCAATCATCCCTGATGTCTGTATTACATTCTAACTCCTAAGACGCATCTTCTGTCATCTGAAGAGATCAAAGCAAAGGCTTACTAAGAGACAATGCAACATGTTAATAGAAATCCCTCCCCTTTGCTTGCAAATCCTTTTGGAGATTCTGATTGCAGTGAATTCATTGAATGGATTCTCCTTACAGTGACATACTGATGCTACCTTCAACTCCATGCCTAATTGCATATTATAAACTGGAACACACACATTCACACTCACATACACGCACATCAATAAATCTGGAGTCATAAAATGAAGTGATCCTATAAAATCCCAGTGTTTGGGCGCTATGAACATAATTTTGCTATTTATGGAACCATTTAAAAGCACCTTGTGTTTTCTCATCACTTTGTGATTCTATAATTAACATCACAGAACTACCTTCTCATTTGACATATATAGCTATTGCTTATGAAAAACGTGTAGACAGTGAAGCAAGAAAATAAGATCAATTGATTCAAAAGGGAATCATTATTTTAGAATAGTACAAAATTGTTTCAAAAATGTAAGCTAGAAGATGATGACTGAACTGAAAAGAAAAAAAAAGATCAGGAGAAACAACACGTAAGACAAAAAGTGCACGAGGAAATGTAGTGGGATCTTTGTATATCACTGAAAATGTTCATGATATCAGCTTTCTGTTTTACAAAGACTACTATTAGACATTTTCTGTTTGCACAGTAGGGAATGGGATTTGATCTTGAGCAAGCACCCAGTCTCTAAAACAGTGGAGTCATAAGAGAATTGGTCTCTACTGAGTACTCTAGTTACTAGTTACAAGGGGGAAAAAAATGTTATTCTTCCTAGATTTTTAGGGCTCAGTCAGCATATTCTATCCTTTTGTGTAACAATACATTTTAATATGAATATCTGATTAATATAAACATAAAGCAATGTTTACTCCAATTTTACTAAGCTTAAATTCCAGCTTCCCCCACATCCCCCACACACACATTTTTTGAAAGGTCTACCTTACCTTTCCTTAATTCAATAATAGGACAGACAATTTGTAACTATGGGTAAGACATGGTGCTAGGTTATAAATGTTATAAATATGAGAAACAAAAAAGTTCTTGCTCTGAGGAGCATACAATTTAATTGAGGGATATTCATTAATGATTTTAATGTAAGAAAGAATGTGACATAAACAAAGAAGAAATCCAGAAGAAGTACCCTAAGAAATCTGGGATGAGAGAAGATTTTGATTGGGAAAGTGAATCAATTTGGAAAATCAGTTAAGGTCATGTAGAGGGAAGAGCAACTCAGTTGCACTCTAAGGGAAGTGAGGGTTTTCAATAACTAAGATAGGGTAAGGGAGAACCTATTCCAGGAATAGAGGATGGTATAGGCAAAGTCATGATGATGAGAAAGACAGTGGTGAAGAAGTAATTTTTTAAAGGACAAGATGGATTTTTGAAAATAGGGACTGCTAAGAACACACAGTTTCATGAGTAATTCTTCACAGGCATTGTGTATTTAGGGATAATTAATTGTTAAATTCATAGTGACTAAAAATCCAAATGAAACAGTGAACAATTAGCAGCTTATGTGAAGAAGGTGTAATAATTTTAATGGACTGAAACTCAATATTAGTGAGCAGAATGACACAACAAACAAAAATCAAGGAAAGCACAGGAGGTGTTAATGATGACAATGCTTATAAAATGGAATTAATTCCAGAGAATATTGAGGAACCTTAAAGCAGAGCACATGGGCATCAGTTGAAGAGACTATGATATTTAGCCGGGATAGAAGGCAGTGGAGGAAGAGTATGGAATATGACATTATCAAATACTTGAAGAGTTGTTGGAATAGATTGTTCTGCTTGGTCCTAAGAAGACAGACATATGAATAAGAAATTATAATGATGACAGGAGCTTATGACTCAATTTAAAGTGGGCTGGGGTGGGGATGAGGTGGGAAAGGGAGGGGAGACTTTTCTGTAAATGGAATGAATGTTTTCTTTCAACTGTCAGATTTTACTAAACTAAAATTAATTATGAAACTCATTTGTATAGCATGGCTATTTTTGTAGGAACTTAAACAAAATCTTAAGATAGTATTCCATGCTTATGAATCACAGACCTCAATATAAGTAAGAACATATTGAGACAAAGGAAAGTTATTGTCCTAAAGTCCCATATCTAGACAGAATAATGAATGATATTCAATAATAGTGACTAGGAAATAAACTAACAACAAAAAAAGGTTTTCCATGAATCTTGAGAAATTCCTTAAATAATAAGATCTTATTATCCTTCAAAGCAAAATATTAGAGATATCTTATTTTGATCAAACTTTAAATTAAATAATATAGGAAATATTCAGGGCTTTAAGGTGTTAGGCAGAATAAAATGGAGAAACCAAGAAGATCTAAGCAAGGAGATAAGACTGAGAGGATATGGTGGAGCAGAATAAAAAAATGGGAGGAAACAAACATTTATTAAGTGCCTACTACCTGTACTATGCTCAGAGGTTCATAGATATTCATGTATTTAATCCTTACAAAGACCCTGAGAGATAATTATTTAGGTAAGTAAGGTTTATTAAGGGCCTATTATGTGCCTAGCCCTATGATAAGCATTTGGTATAAAAAGAAAGGCCAGAAAACAGCCCTCGCTCTTAAGGAGCTCAAAATCTAATGTAGGAGTTAACATTCCAACAACTATGTACAAGATAGGTGTGTGTGTGTGTGTGTGTGTGTGTGTGTGTGTGTGTGTGTGTGTGGTAGTTTCATAAAGAAGGCGTTAAGATTAAGGAGGACAGCAAAAGGTATTTTTGTTTTTTTTTTTCAGAAGGTGAGACTTTAATCAAAACTCAGAAGTCAGGAAAGCCAGCAGGTAGACATGAGGAGGGAGAACATTCCAGGTATGGGTAACAGCCAGGGAAATGCTTGGAGTTAACAAACAGAGGATCAACAGTGTCATATGTGAGGAATAAGAAGGCCATGATAACCGGATCACATTGTTAGCAGAGATGAGTAAGGTGTAAGAAGATTAACAAAGGAAAAAGGTAGTAGGGAGCTGGGTTACAAAGGGTTTTGAAAAACAGATTATCTTATATTTGATTCTAGGGGCAAAAGGGAACCTCTAGACCGTCTAGAGTCTATTGAATGAGGAGAGAAGTCAAGGTGATATTATGTGACCAGCTCATTTGATGACTGGCTGGACACTGAATTGGAATGACGAGAGATGAGGCAGGGCGATGAACTAGAAGGCTAATGCAATAGTCCAGGAGAGAGATGAGGGCCTGTGGCAGGGTGGTTTCCATGTAAGGTGAGGGAATAGAGTGTCCACAAAAGTTATAATGATGATAGAATAGAAAATTCTTAACAACGTATTTTTGACAAGGGATTGACACTGTTTTGTAAAACATTTTACAAAAACAAAGGAAGCATTTAAGGACTGAAGAATTATTGTGGTTGTGTTGTGCCAATATAACAAAAATGATGATTTTATAGTACCTACATTAATATGCAGATTTGGTAGGATACCAATCAAATTAACCAGAAAGTTATTTTATAGATTTAGAAAAATTAATAGCACAATATATTAGGAGGAACAAAAAGTCAAGATGCTTAAGAGAAATAATGACAAAAAGTGGGAATGAAGGGGTAATGAATGGCAGGAGCAGATTTCAAATAACATGATAAATAAGCAATCATTAAAACAATTTGCTACTTATTAAAATATAGAAATGTTGGGCAATGGAATAAATTAGGGAAATAAAGTCTGATAGCAATCAAACAGAGTAATATTGTGTTCAAAAAGTCCAATAAATTAATTTATTTGATAAGCACTTCCAAATTGTTTATTTTTTAAGTTTCTGGGAAAACTGGATATCAGTATAGGAAAAAAAAAATAGACTAGACCGTCTCTTTACACCATATATTATAGTATAATCCAAATCTACACATATCCTTAACATAAAAGATCTCATCATTTAAAAAAATGACAGCCCAAGAGAACAGATATGTCTAGGGAAAGCAAGAAAATTCTTACCTGAAAAAGTGACAGTAATAATCATAAAAGATTAAAAATGATTATATAATATTGAAAAACTTCTGAAAAGTGAAATAAATACAGTTAGAATCATAGGTGACACTATTTTACAGTTAAGGAAACTGAGGCAAACAATGGTTAAGTGACTTTCCCAGGGTC
>CM053586.1:123855595-123870589 GCA_028646515.1 Pseudochirops corinnae
GTAACCTTGGCCAAGTCACTTAACCCCCATTGCCCTGCCTTCCTCCTCCAAAAAAGCAAAAAAAAAGGCAAAGGATAGACATATGAGAAAACATATATATATGCATATATTTATACACACACCTAAATATATATATGTGCATATGTGTATGTGTATATTATATATGTACACATATAGATAGATATGAATATATAAACACATACATATATGCATATTTTGTATGTAACTATGTATACATACATATGTATGTATCTAATATACCTTTTTTAATTAAAAAAGCAATGAAGTACGGTAAAAAAAAAAACAAATAATTTATTTTATTCTTTTTCTCTTGTCAAAGACATGAAAAAAATCATACCCTTAATAACATCTGATTTTCAGGAGTTTGCATTTTTGCTCATTTTTAAAGTAATACTGATATGGTATAATTATTGGTGTATTCCTACTTGACAACTTGAAAGAAGGGACTGTGTCAATTCTCAAGTTTGCAATGTGTCCAGCAGGTAGCACAATGTTCAGCTCACTGAAGCTGTTGACTTCACAGGGTAGCTCAAATGTTTGGAAAGTTATTCATGCTAGGTTGTTAATCATTATTTTCTTTTGAGTTGTTACAGATACATAAATTATCACACTAGATCAAGTTGTATATGAGAAAATTTCTAATTGCTCACTCTATTTCTGTTACACTTGCTTTTTGGAAAGACTCCCTATATCTGCTCATAGTTGATGGTCAATATCTCAACATTCAGTTTTCATTCTAAATGATGCCTTCCTCCTCCTCACCCCTGCACCAGATTTCTTGGAAAGTCCAAATAATCTCGTGTCTGCAAGAAAATGAGGGGTAAAACATCCAAGCATACATCTACCTCCATCATAGCAAAAGTTGAACAAAAAGTTATATTGTCCCTGGATTCTCTGTTGCCTAGCTCCTGAATCTGGGTTAATCTCAACGTTATACCTCATTGATCACTGTACAACTGTCTTCACAATTCCATGAGGTCTAATAGCTCAGTGTTTACTATATGGATAGTTTCACTTGAATCTGATTGAGCAGAGCAAAGTTTGACTTGGAGATTCTGAAGGTCATGCTCTTAGAAGCATAGAATTTGACATATGACCTTAAAATGATTTCTCCTGACTTTATATCATTCCTCACCTACAAATAAAGTAAATCCTGAGATAATAATCTTTTGCTTTTATCAAAGATGGTACTCTAGGCCTACTTGGCAACTCCAGATTAAACATTTTAGAGTACATACAACTCATTCATCTCTCATGTTCTATATATTTGTAGGTACTTTTTGAGGGTTAGCCTTAGAAATGACAAGAACTGGACATATTGGGTAGATGTTATTCTGTAGATCACATAGATACTAACTTCTAGGAATCTAGGCGATTCTGCAAGACTTAAAGAGAATCAATTATCCCTTTTTCTTCCATAGACTTGACATTCCATCTTCCATCTGCATACCCTTGCACAAGCCATCTCTCATTCCTGAAATGCAGTCCCTTCCTCACTTCTGCATCTTACATTTCCCAGATTCCTTTGGGTTTCAACTCAAATGGGAGTCTCCTGCAGGAGATTCTTCCTGGTCTCTTAATTGCTAGTGCTGTCACCCAGCATTTATATGTTGTTCAAGTGTCTACTCTGAAAAGATATGAACTTGACATCATATTCTTTGTTATTTGTATCCCAAGCAGCCAGCATAATACCTAGCACATAGTAGGAACTTAATGAATTTCTGCTGATTAATTATTGATTGGCTGATTTTTTTTTAATTCCATGCTAGTCAGATTATTTAAGGTGTTTCAAAACAAAGAGTATTAATTGCCTTGGATTACATTTTAAAGCAATTTAAAGAATTTCTCACAAACCCAGTTTTTAATTGTAATTTTTTATTTGGTAGCTACATTTTTCTAATAAGCACATTTTCTACAAATAAGTGGATTATGTTTTATCCATTCCTCTATATGGTATATAGTGAAGCTAAATGAAGTTCTCATAGCAACAAAAGAAAAAAGAGAGGATCTAGCACACTAGTAACAAAAATTGTCACCTAGGGGGCAGGATATTAGCAGAAATTTGAAGGGGATGGGCAGTGTTTGGTAGAACTAAGGAAGGGAAATGGATAGATGGATTAGACCACAAAACTAAGGTAGCAATTGCACCATGCAATCAGAAAAAAAAAAAAATGTTAAAATGCAAAGCCTTCCCCCAAAACTCAAGCACAGATAATAGCAAATGAAATGCAGCAAGTTGGTTATATTGTATATCCACTTATTAATCCATTTAAATCCTCTGCATTTCAAAGGAATTTATAAGTATTTAGAAATTCTTTAACAACATTTCTTGCCTCCTTGGGGCTCATAAAGAGCTATGTAGTTGCAATAAAAAGCTCTTTACCACAGGGATTCCTACAATTAAGAAAAGTGGAGATTGTACAAGTTTGCTAGTTTTGAAATATTAGCTTGCCTCCTACTTGAAGCTAAACAAAAGCACACTGTGGCTCTTGGGTCAGCCCAATACAGACCAAACCTGAGCTCTGATTTGCCCCATGCAAGGAAATATAATGTAGTGGAAGCAGCAGCTACTTAATATAGTAGTTAAAATTACCCGTGACTGAAGCAAGCACATCAATCAAAAGTTTGGGCATGTAATGAGCGAGACAAACCAGCGTGGTGAGCTCTGGGGCAGGAAAAGCCTCCCTTTTGCATTCAACAGTTTTCAAATTGCCATGACATCCCTTTGCACAAAACCACCCGACTTCCAGCAGGTGGATTTTCGGGCTCTTTGTGTTTGTAGCACAAAGATGGATCAACTGAGAGAGTCTGAGATTGTTTCTTATTCTCTCTTCTAAAAATCAAGGCTGCAGAAAGCCTGATTTCAAATTCCTCACATTTTTAGCTGATAGCATGCAGATAGGGAAAGTGCAAAGTAAACCACAACTTTAAGATATACAGGAAATCATTGTGGTTTCTAATCTCTGCCCTGGAGGAGAGGCAAATTTTTATTTTGTAGAACAACAACAACTAAGCATTAGGATTGATAAGTAATTCACCCCCTAATCCTTTCATGCATTGCTGTCCCTAATTTAGGGTGCTAAACATCCAAATGCAGTCCACTTGACTATTTTTTTTCCTGTTTCTAGGAAAGTCTGTGCTACCCTCCAAAGTAGCTGTCAGAATATAATGTGTGTACAAGTATGCCTGGGGAAGAGTATGCAGTGCATCCAAGATTCATCCCATCTTGCTCATACAGTTATTCAGTTATTACTCAAACAAATTCACTGCAGGGCCCTTTGTATATACTTTCCTCTAAATCAGTGAGAAGCCACTGTGGAAAACCCAAGAGTAACATTTGGTTCAAAGGGAATGCAAATGTGCTGAAAGTGGCCATAATTGGAGATTCCTGACTTTTGTAGATGTCCAAAACAGTCATAAGTGAAAGCACTCCTTCTTTTAAATATACCAATCATTTATGTTACAAATTAGTTTTCATAAGACCATCAAATAAGTTAATATTTGACACATCTAAAGGATATTAAGAGAGAGAAAATGCTATACTCCCAGAGACACTCAACAGTTTAGGTTATACTACCAACATAACCTGAAAACATTGTTCAATTTTATCAAGTCATTCCAACAGCTATCCAGTAGAAACAAAGTATGAGCTTTGGGGTGGGGAGGAGCAGGAGAGAAAATCACACATAGAGTTCACTAGTGTATTGTGCTGAAGCACAAAGGCAGTGAAAGGAAAGAATCAGAATCTAAAGCAAAGAGAAAGGGAAAGGGGGAGATAGAGTAAGAGAGAGAGAGACAGAGAGAAAGAGAGAGAGACAGAGACAGAGAGGGAATGAGAATAGAGAGAGAAAGATACAGATGATACTGAATTGCCTGTGAGCACTGAGAGGTTAAAAGACTTGACCAAGGTCACATAGTCAACATGTCCCAGAGGCAATACTTGAACTCCTCTTCCTAAATGCCAGGCTACTTCTCATCCACTCACTATACCATGAGTGTCTCTTTTGATATGTTATTGACAATAATTGGAACCTGAAGAAGACCTAGCAGCTAACAGATACTAAAGTGGATTAAATTAATTTATGCACGTGGGTGCACGTGCACACACACACACACAGAGCAGTTTTTTCAACAATAAAAAATAAGAGGTTCATTAGTACACTTAGATTTATAAAACATTTTCCTTGAAAGAATTCTGTGTTTTAAATTGTTCAAATGTTGTTATTACTTCCATCTTACCTCTAAATAACTGAAGCTGATAAAGTTAACTTCAAGGACACACATGGGGCAGTAATATTAGAGTCTGGACGTGAACCCACTTCATCTGACTTCAAACTTGCTGCTGTTTCCACAAGGGCAAACTGCTTCTTCCTGACTAAATGTTCCAGTGCTTCATTAAGAATACTCTGGCATCTCTAAACTCAACATCCCTTATTGTGTTTCTGCTACTTTACTTATATATGTTGCAAATATGCGTGTGTGTGTGTGTGTGTGTATGCTAAAAGAAATCACGCTTATTTATAGGTTCTTTTGAGAAGGCAACGTAATCACCCAAGAGTGAATCTTCCACATAACTGTTAAATGTTTCAGTTCTACCACACAGGGTATGGTAGAACCAATTAACCAACCACTCCAAACACATAAATGATATTAGAGTTAGTTTAATACGGTGTACAATATAGTATGGCTGAAAGTATTTCACAAAAATGTTTCTATAACCCTCATACAGTAGGAAATGTTAGTGTTTAAGGGTTCTCGCAGTCACCTTTCCGCCTATATGGTTTATTGTCCTGGCTTTAATATGTGCTGAGTTATAATATAAAACACCTATGGGTGAAGACTGATTTAAAGACTGCTAAAGACTTCTTCCTGCTAGGACAAATAGGTCAGTTTTCTGAAGGGGAAAAATATAATGTAAAAGGAAGTGAAAACAACAGTGAGAAGCTCCATATGGGTCCTTTCACATCCAGAATTCAAATTCCAAAGTGTTGCCTCAGAGAAGCAGTTTGCTAAGGCTGAAATAACCCAGAGGCTAAAAATTGAAAGAGCTGAGTTCAAATGTTAGTTCTCTTATTAGTTTATTTTATGGCCTTGGAAAAGTTAATCAATATTCTTATACCTCAGATTCTTCATCTTCATGTTTATCTCTTCTTAGCAAATGCTCCATCATATTCATGGACTATAATTCCTTTTACTATTTCCCTATCAATGGGCATTTACTTTTTTAATTGTTGTCAATCAAGAAGCATTCACAAAGCACCTAATATGTGCCAGGTCCAATGTTAGCCACTGGAGATACAAAGAAAGGCAAAAGATATCCCTGCCCTCAAGGAACTCACTATCTAATGTGGAGACAAGCAAGCAAATGTGTACAAAAAGGAAATAATTTACAGAAGGAAGACACCAGACTAAAGAAAGGTTGAGGAAACCTTCCTGCAGAAATTAGCATTTTAATTGGGACATGAAGAAAACCAGAGAAGCCTGGAGGTACAGATGAGGAAGGAGAACTTTTCAGGCACTGGGGTCAGCCACAGAAAATGCCTGGAGCCAAGAGATGAAGTTTTTGTTGTGGAAGAGCAAGGTCACCAGAGTCAACGGGACTGATGTGTATGTGTCTTCCATTATTAAGAAATAGATATCTCTGTGTATTTTTGTGCTTATGGTACCTTTTTTGCTATTTTTCTCCTTACTTAGCAGTGAATTTCTGGGGGCAAATAAAGATGTGGATATTTTGGTTATTTTTACGATCATCAGTTGCTTACCAGAATGGGTAAACCAACAACAGTATATTTTGTGCCTGTCTTTCTGTATAGTACCTTAACTCCCCCCAGCATTGACCCTTCCCATCATTTGTCTTTCCTAGTTTTCTGAGTGTAAAGGAAAAATCTCAAAATTTTATTCAATTGTATTTCCATTATTATTACTGATATGTTGATTTTTAGTGCTTTCTTTGAGAGCATTTTACAGTTACTAGGTCTATGAAAGGTGCTCTGTCCCAATGACAACATTTTTACTGTTTTCATGCCATTTGGGTGGAGCCTCCTAGATTTTTGGTGAGCATCTCACTTTCTGTGTGGATGTGTTTAGAAACCATTTTTTTTAAACCTGTAAACAAGATATTTTGGCTTGAGTATATTTCTCCTTTGTGAGATTATTGGTTTTGTTGTTGCTGCTGTTTTTCTGAAGAACTGTGTAATTTTAATTGCCCCAGCAGATGCCTGAGTTGTTTTCCTGAGTCATTGTGATTTACTGGTTGGTGGAGGCTGTCTCTGGTACACACATATGAAGAGTCTATATACACTCCTGAAAATATGTGATTAACTTTCTTCCATTCTTTTTCTGTGTGCATATGAGCTTCTGAGTGAACTGGATTTAAGGTTTTAAGTAAAAAGAAAGATAAAGAGCGAGGAAGGAAGGAAGGAAGGAAGGAAGGCAGGCAGGAAGGAAGGAAGGAAGGAAGGAAGAAGTCTAGTCAGGAAACCCCAAGTTAAGTGATCAGCTTCTGGCCATCAAAATTTACCTTCCTTTGGAGAGGAGAAGGAGAGGGAAAGGGAGAGGGAGAGGACAAGCTGAGTTACCCCACTAGCTGGGACCCTAATTCAGGCAGTTCAGTCTTCTCACAGGTTTTGTTTCCCCTTTGTTTTCAAAGAGGACCATGGCATCAGGGAAATGATGAGGTGAACTGCAATTGACTTTGATCTGAGTGGGAGAGGGCTGTGTATAATGTATATATGAATAATTGTTAGGAGTATATTTGGAGTTAATATCTCTCATGGGAAAAAAAAATTGTTTTGTTTTTAGCTAAAGATACTTGATTTCACCAATAGAAGAACTTCCAGGCAAGAAATTTACTCCAATTTTGCAGTGGCACTTTCTCTGAAGTGTATAGTCACAGGATTTTTTTTTTTTTCCAGGGCATTGACAAATTAAATAGACTTTCCTACTATTGTGTATGATAGTACTTGAAAGCTGCAGAACTTAAGCCCAGATTTCACAGACTCCAAGGCTAGCACTTTACTTGATGCTTGCCTGTTTTTGAATTAAACCTCCCTCTCCCCAAGATTTTTTTTAATATATAAATTTTAGTTCTGCCTGTTAACAATATACCTCTGTTTTCAAGGATCAGTTTCTTTGTACATGTGAGATACTATGATATAGTGGAAAGATGACTGCAATTTGATTCAGAAGGTTGAAGCTGAAATCTCATCTCACTTATTTATTAACCAAGTGACCTTGGGCAAATCACTTCATCTCTATAGGTTTCAATCTCTTCATCTGTAAAATAAGGGAGTTGGTCTAGAATGTCTAAGGTCCTTTGCAAATCCAACATATTAGGGTTTTAGAATTTATTGGCTATAATATGACAAGATAAAATGTACCCAGGACCCAAAGTTTCTGAGATAGTTCTGCTGGAGTATGTGGAGGATCCTAGGTACTCCTAATATAATGTGAACAGCCCTGATGACTCAGAATTTTGGTTTGTTAGTTTTTATTAAAGAAAAGACAACAATAGCAAAATAAGAAAATTAGGTAAACATCATATTTCATATTAAGAAATATCAACTTCAACTAGCCCACTCTTTAGTACTGCAAATAAGCTTGGCAAGCCAGTTTGTAATTATATTACCATTTATTCAAATATAATCAAATCTTCTGTAATGTTTGAATAAAAATCACTACAGTTTTTGGAATCAATTCTCATCCAATTTCTTGGGATTTGATTTTTGGTGACTATATTTACCAGTGAATTTTATAAGAAAATTAACATTTATAATGTTCTGAGATTTTTTCTTAATTAGAAAATTATTTCTCCTGCTTTCCTTTCTCTTCAGTAGCCATGCAAGATATCCACACATATAGCACCATCCTTGCTTTCTACTGCAAAAAATAATTCTTAAAATACACACCAGATTCAACGAGAGGTTGAGAAGTATATAGCTGTAAATATGCATAAGGACTTAGAGTTACAATTGACCAAGTCATCTGGTTTTCTTCTTTCTTTTTTTCCCTTGATGACTATGTTGTTGGCAACTGAGCTGACCAAATTAGAGTCTTTGACAGACTATAGGAATTTGATGTCAGGTATTTTTCAGGGTTAATCTTCCCCATTCTTCAATCCCCTGATGCAAGACTTACATTTATACAATCCTATTCACACCTGCACAACCTGTCTTCACCCCCCCCCCCCCAACCAAACATATACAATTTGGGCAAGCAGACAAATCCCCAAGTCTGTGAATTTTGGCCTGGAATTTCACTTCTAATGCCTCTCTCTGAGACAGTCCTCACTAGGAGGCCTGAGTTAAGTAAATGTGGAGTTCAGTAATGAAGGTTAATTAGTTAGAGATTTTTTCCTCCTCCTTTTCTTTGTTCTTTTCTTTTCTTTTTTTTTTTTTCAACATACTCTTACATTTACTACATCTGCTCACATGGAATATTTAGTAAGGTCAATGAATATTTTGGATATAGAAAGTTTTAGCATCATGGTAGCTTCTGCTTAGTTCTACTGAGACAAGTCCTATCAATGACTTGTCTAGTTTGGTAGCAGAAGCAGTCAGGGAAACTCATTAGTAGCAGAGTTTCAGGCAACAGCACTTGGGGATCTGGGCTACTATCCTAAAATATTCCAGCATGTGAACATGTGAGGTTTGCTAGGATAGAAATGGAACACAACAGGAGATGAGAATGACTGGATGAATAATGAGGAATGAGGAAACTGGAGGAGAGACAGGAAGAAGGTATAAACTCAGAGCAATCCTGGGATTTAATTAATGAAACAAGTCACATTTCTTCCACCTTTTGCTTATGAAGGCTTTTAAAATTAAGATGCAATGGGAACATGATAATTACAATAATGAGGAGGAGGAGGAAGAAGATAGCAACTAGCATTTATATAGTGCTTAAAAATTTGAAAAATATTTTACATTGATGATCTCATTTGATTTCATTGACTGATTTATTTGGAAAGTGGATCAGAGCAACATAGAAGACAAGGAGCTTTATATTTGGAGTCAAAGAACCTGGGTTCAAATTATACCTCAAATGATGCTTCCTTTTTTTAAATTTAATTTTTAATTTTTGGATTAAAACAAGTATTTCCATAACATGGTACAAGAAAAAAGATGATTACACATGAAACTCTAAATCTACTATATACAAATTGCTATTCCTTTCACATATACAACAAAATTTTCATGTAAATTTCTTTTTTTCTTCCCTCTCCCCCACCCTAACAATGGCTATATATGTGTGTGTGCATGCATATGTATGTGTGTATACATATGTGTGTATAAAAATATATATATAAATAATTGTTCTATACATACTTCTATTTATTAGTTCTTTCTCTGGATGCAGATAGTATCTTTCTTCATATGTCCTTTATTCCTAATTTAGATATTTACAATAGAAGAAAATCTTAATATTGTTATTGCTGTATACGATATTCTCTTGGTTCTGCTCTCTTTCCTCTTCATGGTTTCATGCAAGCCTTTCCATGTTTTTCTATGGTCATTGAGCTCATCCTCATAATTTCTTAGTACAATAGTATTCCATCACAATCATATCTCTCCTTCATTTTATAAGACAGCTGATTTTTCAGTTGATATAGGGCTGGACCTAGAGTCAAGAAGTCCTAAATGAAAATCCAGGTTCAGACACTTACAAGCTTTGTGACTCAAAGCAATTGACTTAAGCTCTGTTTACCTCAGTTTTACCAAACTATAAAATGGGAATCAAAATAACACTTACCTCTCATGGTTGCTATTAGGAAGAAAGAAGATAATATTTGTAAAACCTTTATCATAGCACCTGGTGCATAGTAGGTCCTATATAAATGTTTATCCCTTCTTTCCTTTATACCTATATAAATCTAGGTAAAATTTACATCTAGGTAAAATGTCATGTTTATTGTCACACAGCAGAATTAGTAGCTGGGCTGAGACAAAGAACCCTATCTCAAAGTTCCTATTCCAGGTCTCTTTCCATTCAATCATCTTGCTGTCAACCACATAGAACCATGCTGCTGTCAATCATTTAAAATGACATTAAAGTTTCCTTAGGTTGATCCTGAGTTCCAAAGACATTCACTTAAGCATCACTAGCTGTTTAACACACATCATATTAGTCAGCGTTCATGAATTCTTTTATTTTCTTTTTCTTCAGTTAGAGTGATCCTGAGAAATGTGTTAAATTTCATTCAATAACTTTCTTTCTTTCAGGTTCACAGGAACCCCAAAATGGGGATACACCATGATAACAAGGATTTCTGGTCTCTTGAATGAATTTACTCAGATCTCCAAGTTAAAGAAAGGCATTTAATGGGGTAACACACCCAGTGGGACTGTTCCCTGTGGGAGGCAGAACTCCAGGACCCTGCTCCCATGGAGACAAAGCATTAAGCCAGGTTATATATAGTTTAATGCAGTGGTTCTCAACCTGTGGGTCGTGACCCCTTTGGGGGTCGAATCACCCTTTCACAGGGGTCACAGGCGACTTAAGACCATCGGAAAACACATATTTCTGATGGTCTTAGGAAACAAGACACTGCTCCTCTGTCTGTCTCCAGGCGGGTCCATCCACATGCAGATATGCCCACATAGGAGTATTAAAGGGTTGCGGCATTAGGAAGGTTGAAAACCATTGGAATAGGACCATGTGTATAGGGATTTGGGGGGTGTGGTGGGTGGGGATGGTTACTACAGTTTAAGAAAATGGGAGGGGGGACAGGAGAGGGAAGAGGGAATGCTATTCTAGAATGTCTAGAATATCAGGAGGTGCTTTGTGAATGGGGCGGGGGGCTTCAATGCATAGTCGTCTTGAGGTCAGATTGTGATTTATGAGCACTTTCTGTCTTGTTACATCCTGCATCCTATCTCATATCTCACATCCTATATCTTGCCTGGCCCATTTGCCTCTAACATTCTATCTACCTCATCACAGGGGTGGCCATACCACAAGAATTAATGTTATTTACAATGTATATAAAATTTTCAGAGGAATTTTATTCACTACTGGGCTAATTCTAATGACCAAGATACAATTTATTTTTGGACTCCTTTCCTCTCTATTTTTTCGGGTCTTCTCTTGCTGTGGTGTCAAATGTACTTATCTTGTTTGGGCTGATGTGAACCAATTCCAGTGAAATCCTGTAAACTTTTATTAAGCCCTACTGTGTTCTAGGCACTGTGTACAGCATACAGACAATTACTGAAAAGAAAGATAGCCCCTGCCCGTAAGGAGTTTACAATATGATGTGAGGAAACAGCATACAAAAGGTCAAAATAAAGAGGCAGAAGGGAGTGACAGAGAGACAGAAACAAAAAACAGAGAGAGAGGGAGACAGAGATAGAGAGAGAGAAAGAGAGAGAGAAAGAGAGAGAGAGAGAGAGAGAGAACAGATAGGCAGCCAGTGTCACAGTGGATCTAATTGCATAGTAGATATATAGGGGGTTATAGAGCCCAAAAGACCTGAGTTAAAATGAGAATGTACACCCTTACTAGATATGTGACCCTGGGTAAGTCCCTTAACCTTGGTTTTCCTCAGTTTTCTAAACTGTTAAAATCAAAATGAGAATAATAACAGCGCCTATCTTTTAGAATTGTTGTAAAGATCAAATACAATAATATTTGTTTTAAAAAATGTTTTGCATAGTACCTAGGAGATAGTAATCACTGCATCAATGCTTACCTCCCCACCCCACCCCTGAAGACAATAGCCAAAGTGGGGCTAGATAGCACAGTGAATAGAGCACTGGCCCTGGAGTCAGGAGGACCTGAGTTTAAATTCAGCCTCAGACACTTGACACACTTACTAGCCAGGTGACTTTGGACAAGTCACTTAACCCCAATTGCCCTCCAAAAAGCTAAAAAAAAAATAAAAACACAATAGCCAATAATTAAATGAACAAATAACTAGGTTGAGAACTTGGAGAGATTTTAGTCATAAAACACAGAGAAATGCCTAAATAAACAGCAAATATTTATATTCTTTTATAGTGAAACACCAGCATAAATTGTCCTCTTTTATGCTATTTCAACATTTGTGTGGTTCCAAGTATAACAATTAACTCAAGTCTTTGCCTCATGACACTTTATTGATCTACAATAGGAATGTCTGATTTAAAACATCATTTTTGAATCCTTCCTGCTCTGAGGTCCCAATCCAGTTTCATCCCTTTAACATTTATCTATGACTCTGATCCTCTGGCTTCTTTCACCAAATCAATAGGGAAGTTTGTGATCACTTAATAACTACATGCATTAACCACACAAATATATAGGAGAAATAATAAATTAGGAAGGGAAGTGGTATGGGGAAGCTGTTAGAAATGTTGGGTTATCTTAATTGGTTCTGTTTGTTTCTGGAAAAATTGACTTGAGGTTACATAGAAATAGATTTCAAACACCACCTCCCACGCTATAATTGTGTGATGATGACTAAGTTCTTTAACCTCTCTGGCCAGCAGGAAACCCTCCAAGAATCGAAGTAGTTACAGCCAGTGTTAGCAGAGGGAGTTCTCAGATGGACATAATAACAGGTTTTTGTATTAATAAGAAAATAATTTTTATTATCGTGTTATTTTGTACATATGGAAATGTTATATGAAGATGGCATTACTGACACATCACAGGTACTCACTAATTTTAAATATTCAACTATAATTTTGTTTTATCTCCAGTGGAACCAATGAATAAGTGAGCTGCAAGTCAGAATCACTGTTGTGAATTCTTTCATTTGGCACAAAGATATCTGGTTGGGAGTAGTAGCGTAACAGAAAATATTTCGATAGGATCATAGAAGGATGGCTGGGGCATGGGGTTGGGGGGAGATGGGCATACTAGCAGCCCAGAGAAAAGTTAGAGTAAGAAACAAAATTATGGCCTCTGATGTCATTAATTAAAAGCAAATATTGTTTTCCCTGTCTTAGTTCATTGGATTATAGTCCCAGGCTTCTCTTTCCTTCCTCTATAATACAGACCCAGTCAGGCTTGAGAGGAAACAGGGTTGTTCCACTTACTTTACTAGTCTAGTGACTATGGACAGCTTCCTTAATTGCAAAACAAGGCTAATAACCTGCTTGTACTGTCGAACTCACAGAGGACAGTTAACCGTAAACCAAGATATTAATGTGGGCTATTCTTATTACTACATATTGATGAAACGGCTGGTTAGAATATGACAGCACATTGTATGGCCATGGAAAAGAGAGCAGCTAACTGATCTATTAAAGAAAGGAACACATGACTTTGGCTTCATTAACTTACACCATCCTCTAACCAACTGAGATAATTAGCAATGGTGGATTCTGAAGTTAATAACAAATATTTGAGGCATCCATTCAAGGTTCAAAAAAATTGCTCATGTGATGAAAAATACCTCCAATTTTATGAGTATTCTTTTGCTGTAGATGCCATGTTTACATTCTGGCAAGCCAGTAGAATGTTGGGTGGATGTCCTGTGGACCTTCTACGAGAAAATAGGAACAATTGTAATTTACATAGTGCTTTAAGTTTTAACAATTGTAGAGCAAGAATTACCACAACACAGTAACCTCAAACTGAAGAAAATTTTGCAGTTCCAAATTTTATGGGTATTGATATAAAAATTGAAAATCAGGAAAAGACATACTGAATGACTTAAAAAGCAGATTTATATTATTATGGGGTTGAAATTCAAATGTATCTTACAGTCCTCCTATCTGGATTCTTACTAAGGTTGAGATTTGGGAAATGAAACTGTTGAACAGTCACAATAAAAAGAAATGCAAACCCTTCTCTTATCATTGTGGCATCTTTTACATAGCCCACCTCTGACTTTTCTCTACTCTAGTAGGGTGGAACAGTCACCAACTGTCTATTTCTGGACATATTCAGTTGCAACCAAGCTTTCATTAGTCTAACCCAGCAGTAATCATTTGTCAGAGGAAACTCTCACAAGCTCCAATTACTCTATCATCCAAATTACTCAGTGGCGTAATGGGGGAAAGGGCAAACAAATCACAACATGGAGTTAAATTTGTGCAGGTCTTGCTTCAATGATTGTTTTATCCATGAAGACAAGCATCTTGGGAAATCTTTGTTGCTATGCCCTCCCTTCCAAGCTGATCTGATATAAAGGTTGCCCAGACAACTTATGGAAACTGCTCATCTTGAGAAATATATATATATATATATCTTTTTCAATAAATTTCATTTGGATATGATATAATATGTGTATTATAGATAAATACATGTGTATATATGTGTATAGGTATGCATGTGTGTATGTGTGTGTATGTGTGTGTGTGTATATATAAAAATTCAGAAATGGATATATATGATGTGAAATCAAATCTGGCCCAAGGCATTACTAGTTGTATGACCCTGGGTAAGTCAATTAACCTCTGTTTGTCTCCTCAGTAGTAAAATGGGGATAAATAATAACACCAACAGGGTTGTTATGACAATGAACTGAAATAAATTTTGTAAAGTATTTAACAGTACCTAGTTCATAGTATATGCAATATAAATGCTAGATACAGTCACATGCATACATATGTACATATATATACTTTTGTGTGTATGTATATACATGCATATATATTCATGTTATACATGCATACCTATATGTGCATATATGTATGTATGCATATACATGATGTATCTTGAAATAACTACTAAAAATGGAAGGAAATGTTATGATCTAAACTAAGCATGCTGAATGACTGATTCTGAAATTAAATTTGCAATAGAAAACATGTTTCAGACAAAATTCTTTCTCCTTAAAAACCTATTCATTTGCTATTATAACAAATGGGTGAAAATTATATCTATACCGTTTAATATACTGGGCCTTAGTTCTGGACTTTCAACTTGAACATAAAGTTAATATAATACATGATTCATGATTTATGCATAAGCGCACATGTACATACACACATTCCTATGTATCTACGTATATTTACAGAGTCATAAACAAGTATACTCTATTAA
>CM053586.1:123871089-123891046 GCA_028646515.1 Pseudochirops corinnae
TTTTTTTTCTTCCCTGAAACAATATTTTAATAAGAGAAAAAAGCTTTTAGTGTGTTATATTTTGCATGTAACTCATATACAGTGAGGAGTTTTCAAATGACTGTATTTTTAGCCAGGCAAGAAAAAGAAAAAAGACGTTCAAGTTGAATAGCTAAGCAAAACTACTTTAAAGTTAAGGAAAAGCAAATGGCCTCTATGTATCATCCCTGGCATTAAAGTCTCATAGACGCGAGTTTGAAACATTCTTCACTTAGGTCTTGTAGTGCCCCCTACAAATAGCATGTACAGAGGTCAAAACTTGAGACAGATATGCCTGAACTTGGTGGTGGTGGTGGAGAGAGAGAGAGAGAGAGAGACAGAGAGACAGAGAGAGAGACAGAGAGACAGAGAGAGAGACAGAGAGACAGAGACAGAGAGACAGAGAGAGAGAGAGTCTAGCTTTGACTACCATAGTGTATATCACTGGGTGTAAACCTCAAGTATTAAATAAAGAAAAATCTTCCCATTGAGAGATTCAAATTTAAGGAATATATAGGCTGGAACAAAGTTTAGTCTAGAAGTGAGTTAAAGAGAATAGAAGAGAGCAGTGCTAGCATAAAGAAAGGAAAGGCAAAAAAACTAAGATTGAACTGAAAATGAAACAAAATTAAAAGAAACTAACAACAAACCCCAAGAAATAAGTAAAGCCTACTAAATTAACCCCCTCACCCTCCCCCACCCTTTTTTTTTTCCCCAAAGGAAGACAGAAATGATATAAATTTTTGTTGCTTGTGGCCACGGAGGATGTCCCTTTAAGCTAAGGGAATGCATTGTCTCCTTTTATCTGCATTTTCCCCATGATACATAATCACTGTCTGTCACACTTTGATGTCATAATCATCCATGGGAGCTCCACTGTTAAAGAGTAAATCTGCTTAACTCACAGAAGAAGAAAAAAAAAAGGAGAGAGGAATTGTAAGGAGGCCCTTGCCTTCCTTCCCTCAATGAAACCCATTTGAATGGCAGAAGTTCAGGATGGTGTCACTCTGGCATTATAGGCACTATCTCAAAAGGCAAAATCCCATTTTAAAACTATATCTCAATCAGTTCAAATGGTAAAATTGGCTGCCATTAAATGAGCCGAGAGAGAGAGAGAGAGAGAGAGAGAGAGAGAGAGAGTGCGTGTGTGCGCGCGCGCGCGCGTGCTGGAGTGGTGCGTGAGCTGAATGAAGTGGATACTAAGCAGGCAGAGCATCATAGTCTATCCTCATACTGCCACTTTCTAATAGGGAAAAGCTCTTAAACTTTGCATCTGTTTCTTTCTCCAAAGAATTATTCCCCTCGATATGTGATTCACAGTTAAAGAGAATTTTCCAACAGACTCTGTTTGTCCTAGTTCAAAGAAAGGCTGGGATTCGGTTAATTTCTTGAGCTAAAATGGAAAATTGCCATTGATTCTGATCCAAATAGCAATGTTAATGCCAAGTCAAAGTGTTTTTTCCTCATTAAAAGTCTTCTCTTATTTTACGGTTGTAGACTTTTTTTTTTAATTCTTAGGGTATATTTGATAAAAGGGACACTAAATTTTCCCATGTTAATGGATGCACTGCATGTTCCTGATTAGATCAATTACATAATCGATGAAGGGACAATTTCCTTTCATTTTCTGCAACTCTTTCTCAATCTGCAGCTGGACACCAGAATATAGAAGTTCGTTATTTTGAGAGGGGTAAGGGTGGGCTAGAGGGAGCAATGAAGTCACCACTACAAGTGCAATGCAAAACTTAGCCTGTTTAAGAACATTTCCTTTATTTTATTTTATTTTTCATATTCCACACTCCACGCCCCCCTCCCAAAAAAGGTCTAATAAATACCAGGGTGACAAAAATAATCATGACCACAGCACATACAGTCCTTAACTTTGATTATATTCATCTCACTATTACTTTGTTATATCCTTAATACAACATTACATAGGATGAAGTAACACCGCAGGAAGCCTTATCAGTCTTCTCTGTGTATAAACGTGGAAAGGCTTATATGGTTTGGAGCAGGGGACTGAGCCTCTATTTAAGTGGTCCCCTGCTGTTCCACTCTATTTCCCCCCTTTCTATGATACTAAAGGGCTACTCATTTTCAAAGGGGAGTGGGGGTGGGAATAATATCCTTTCAAATGTTATTTTGAAGCAGCCTCTACATTCAATCATTTAAAACCAATGTTTGTTTTATATAGTGAGATTTCAGAGAATCTGAAAATCAGGTCTGCTCCGTAGGACGCCTGATGTACTCCTTATTATGCTAAGAAGTGGATAATTTCGGTTTAATTCGCTTCCCTTCTGGTAGGCAATGTAATCCTTACAATGTAAACTTTTTTCCCTTTATACGTGGCTTCACTGTGCTTTCCAGGCCGCTAGCTTTCCATTGGCCATTCTCTTGTAAGATACATGGGAAGGAATTTTGACACTGCTGGTCTTTAAATTATCTCAGTCAGTGGATTTCAAATTGCTTGGGTCATCCAACAGACTAAATCAAAAGGCTAGTTGCCTTTCATTACCGGAAAAAGTAGTGACTTTGACTGAATTGGGGTTTTAACTGCCTCATTAGCAAAAGGAAGAATTGCAGGAAAGAAGCTCTTTAAAATACAAATCTCTAAGAATGCTGGTCTTTTTAAACAAATAATTTTTCAAAACAGAGAATACCAGCAAGCTTACCTAATGCACTTGAACCTGTGAGTTGCTCTCATCCAGGAAGATGTGAATTTTGGTCTTCGAATCATAATCTTGAAGTTACAAAATAGAGATCCATATCATATAGTGAGTCTTGAAAGCTGGTAAACATTACAAACTGCACCGTGCCTTGTCATAAAATAAGAACAAAGTACATTTGTAATCTAACTTCCTATGGCTCAATGGGAGCGGTCTCATTTTTCTCAATATCCCTGGATGTGAGGGAGATGGTGATGATCACTGTTTTCTTTCATGTGTTTCTAGACGAACTATTTTACAAACATCACTGCCACTGTAATGGGTAAGCTCCTAAAAGGGAAGCTTTAAATTATATTTTAAAAGAGATCTAGCTACCATTGTCAGAGTGCACATTCTTTCATTACTCCAAGTTAGGTCCCTATTCACCAAGAGCAGAAAGGATTGGACACAACAACACACAGTTCTCTCTCCCCTGTGTGACTCACAGTTCATCAGGAGGTCTGCACAGCTGTACAGTCACAAGAAGCTCCATAAATCAGGACTTTGGCCTGTTGTTGGGAGTTTTTTCCTCCTTATTTCCTAGGAATTGCACATTTAGAACTCTGTAATGGCATAAAATAATAGTCAAAATCACTGGTGTTAATAAGGTTCTCTCTCCCTCTCACCCTCCATCCTGGCCACCCTATTGCTTCCATAGGCAAGGACCTTAAAATCTTAGCTAAAGTGAACTTGGACTTGTGGAACAGGCACATTGGGATTAAGATTTCATCAGTTGTCTGGTTTTCTCCAATCAGAGGCATTCTTTCTAAAATTGTGTCTGTCTAAATGGTGAGCCTTTCCTCACATGGAGATATCAACTGTTCAACTGACATGTGGCTTAGACGAGAGAGATTATGCCAAGAACAGGAGGCAAAATTATTCTTGCTTGAGCTCTATTCCCTTACAACTACTAACATTTTTAAAAAATTTAAATCTACAAATATGAGAAAAATCACTTTCCAAAGTACTAACTCACTAAATTAGAATATTATTGTTATATTCTAAAAAGAACACCAAATGTGCCTGTAGACGTGGTGGGTTCAAATTCTGACAATGTCATTTATTGCCTCTAATTTGGAACAATTGCAGCTTCTCTCAGCCCTAGTTTTTTTCATCTATAAGATGAGGCGCTTTGACTTCACAAACACTAAGGTTCTTTTATCTCTCAATCTGTGATCCATACATTTGATTTTCTTTTAACATTTTCAAAATACTTATAGAAATTAATTTTTTTCTGTCCCTCTAAACCTTTTACCCTGAGGTTTCTTAGGTGTTAATAAATAGCTGAAAACCACTGTTCTAAAATGCTCCAAATCTGAAGACTTAGCAGGATGATTTTGGAATTAAGAATTGTTTTCAAATCCTGCCTTTGACTCATCCTGCCTATGTGACCACAGACAAATCACTTAACCTCTCAAACATCCAAGGTAATCTTTAAGACCTGGCATTTATTTTTCATTTGTTATATGTTTATCTGTCTATACATTCATTAATTTCTTCATTCATTCATTTGTTTTGTTTATTTATTGGAAATTTCATTGTCTCTACTAATAGAATTTTTGTTCCTTGTTCATATAGAGTTACTTTTTTTTTTTTTTTCCCCTTTGAATCCTTAGAACCTTGCATGGTGTCTGGCAGACAGGAGACTCTTAGAAAGTGCTTTTCAAAAAATGAGTTGCTAATTTTGCATCAGTAGAGGGAAATTTTCATGCCCATGGAGATAGCTTCTACAATAACAAAAATTTAACATCTTGATATAGTACACATTTTGCTCTGTAAAAACTTCCTGACTTAAAAGATAAATAAATTTTCAAAATGGGTAATGTAGTGTATCTGGGTTAAAGGTTATATTGAATTAGTGTAGACCTCTATTTCAATGGGTCAACATTGATTCCTAAGTTAGAATCAAAGGTGCCCTTATTCTCCAGCCATTGTAAGGAATATCCATAAATTACTGGCCCACGTAAAATCTAATCACACATTGATTCATACATATTCTTAAAGACCTGCTCTCTGTAACACTTCCATGTCAACTATGTTTCCTCAGGAGGTCAAGGGCTAAGTAGTCAATATCTAAGGAAAGGTACATGTAGAACTTGGGTGCATGGGCTAGCACAACTTTGCTGAACATTGCCATTTTTTTCCCTTATCAGAGGGAAAGAAAAGGGTCTATGGTGGTAATCTTAAGCCATGATGTGTTTGTCCTACCAGTCTAATCTATCTATGCCTGTGGAAATCAGAGTGTAAAGAGAGAGAATAATATTCACTTTAAAATATTTTCTTTTATATTGGTGTGTCCTATTTAAGTTGGCCCTCAGCACTGCTATTTGGAAATAGCCTGGAAATTGTCCTCTTTTCTTGCCAAAGGTGGCAAAATAATGTTTCTAAAATGGTCATACCTCATCACTCTACTGCTTCAGAAGCATCAGTGTATCCTAGGTGACCCTAGGATTAAATATAAACTACTCAGTGTGATTTTTAAAAACATTAATAATCCAGTTTGTGGTGTAATGGAGAAGACCCTAGATTTGGAGTCCAAGGACATTTGGGTTTCAATCCCTTTTTCAGTCAATTGCTATTTTTGTGACTTGGGTTTCCTTTTCTAGGCTATGGTTTCTAAGTCTGTAGAATAAGTGGGTTAGACTAGATGGTCTCTAAAGTCTCTTCCACGCCTACATTCTATGAATATTACTTCCCTTCAAACACCCAACAGTCTAAACTAACTGAATTCTTAATGTTTTTCATTAGGAACTCATTCTCCATAGTTATTTGAAACAGCAACAATAGGCTAGCATGTACATGTTGCTTTAAGGTTTGCAAAGGATTTTATTTAATCCTTACTACAATCCTGCAAGGTAGGAACTATTATCACCATTTTACAGATGAAGATACTGACACAGACAGATTAAGTGACTTGCCCAGGGCCACAAAGCTAGTAAGTGTCTGAGGCACAATTTGAATTTGTCTCCCTCACCACAAGTCCAGAACTATCTGTCTTGGGGACCCTTCTACTTTACCTTCAAATTTTTACATTGAAAACTATCTTCTATCCTTGAGACTCTGCTCTAGGATTTAGTAAGCTGTTTGGGTGGCTGATTTTGGTTCCCTATTGTTAGACTGTTAAACAAACTTTTATTAAGTTCTTACTGTGTGCCATGTTCTGCATTAAACTTTTCAACAATTGCCAACACTGGTGAGGCCTTTTTTCCATTGTTTATTTTCCTTGAAATAACTCATCATTTTGATAAAATTAAATGCTATACAGATGATTTCAATATTCAGACTTCTATGTATATGGCTGCATTCCCTTGATCTCACTTCATAACTCACTCTGTTATTCAAAACATCCTCCTATGGAAATCTTTTTTTTTTTTTTCTTTCCCCTTACGTCAAGACAAACTCATTACAATTTCCTTCTTTTCCATCATTCCTAGTTTTCATCAGTATGACTTCTCTGAGGCATACAGTTCAGGACTGTAGGACTTCCTGCTCTGCATCCCAAGTATTCCAGAACCTGTTTCTTCCTTCATATCTCCAAAATACCATCTAAAACAAAAAGCTCTTTCTTTTGATTCTAAGCTTACCTTCTTATCCCTGAGGGCAAATAACTTTTTTCTCATATAGTAGGTCATAAATGTTTTGAAAACAGATGGGAGAATTTAAATAGATTTCTAGGAAACCAAGCTTTGTGTGTGTTGGGGGTAGAGTTGTGGGGGGAAGTATTAAATTTACTAGCAATAGACAACTCTAGCCAAGGTCATTTCTCTTATCTGAGGGTGACCCCTGATATTGGTTGGTCAAACCCCTAATATAATGAGCTGTATGAGAAGTGATACTCAGTATAATGCTCTATTAAGAAGCAAGGATCATGGCTTGGCTTTTTATTATTATTATTTTTAACCTGTCATTCTTATATTTTAAACACATCTTAACAATGTTATTAGAAAAGCAAAGCTATCTAATACCACATTGACTGCTAAGCAGAAGAGTTTACAAATTATATGACATCTGAAACGCATTATTTAAGTTATTAGGGATCTGGTCATCAAATTAGATAATGCATGAAAAAATTTTGTAATAATAAAACATTATATCAATGCTGTGCTTACATGATTGTTCCTTCTTGTCAAAATACTATGGGACTGGGTTGGGGTGGATCAGTTTTATGATTTCTTCAGGCCAAGGGCCTGTTTCTGTGAGTTATGGAAATTACCTCCACATGTGTGAGATTATATAACTCATTTGTAGCTTCCAGTTGTAGAAAGTTGCTGGGCCCACTGAAAGTTTAAATTCCTTGATTGTAGTTACACAGTTAATATGGAGCATAGGTAGGACTTGAAACCAGGTCCTTTAGTGGTCAGCATAGAGACACTAGGTGAGGGTGAATAGGATGAAACATATTAACATTGTTAATCTTATTAATAATAATAAGAATGTATATGATAAGAATGAATAATAACAATGTAAAGTATATCATTGCAATATGACAAGAAAAAAGTTTGGCTAGTTATGTAAGAAGAGTGTGGGACAGTCTACATATTCCATTGGTTTCCATATGAAGTCAAGAAAGCCAAAGAAAGGGGATTTGAAGTAGATCACCTATGGATTTAGGGAAAACAGGGCCCAAAGTGAAAAAGCCTAAGAAGCTGCAGGCAGATTGTGAATGTGAACATGGCATCTGTAATGATTACATGTTAGAACTTCGCAGGAGAGTAGGACAACGAATAGAGTTTCTCAACAACCATGCAATTAGAAGGATTTTTGAGGCTCAGAGCTGATTGATGTACCAATGGTCCTTTGCCAGTGATCTCTAACAAAATTTGGAAATGCCTGGAGCTTCCAGAAAACACAGAACCAGCCTTGATCAGCTCAAGGGCAACCTTGAGCATGTCAATCTCCAGAATTTGGTCGTAAATAAATAGAATTAAATTGAATAGTCCATTGTTTAATTCTTTCAAAGTGGGAGGCATGCATGTACATGGGAACTGCAGTATTGGAATTGAGCTCATTTTAGGATTGGGGTTAGGATATATATCAGTTTATATAGGTCACATAGGGGTGATGTCACATCATCATTTTATCTCTAGATGGAGGAAAGACCTGCTTTATCAGATTATCCCCAACCAAACCAGACCACTCCCAGCCTTGGGCTATCTAGAAAGAAGAATCTGTCTCCACCCAAGCCTGAGCAGAACCTGATGGGACTTCTCTACACTGGATTAAATTACTTGCCAGCTTGGGTGGCGTTTACCAGGATAAGGAGAGCCAGTGCAATCTCATGATCAGTAATGTCCTTCTGAAGAAAAAATAAACTTAAAGTCAGGACTTTGAAAGAAGGGGGATTGAGGAAGCTCCAAGATAATGATTATTAAAAATCATTTTTCACAGGCAGCAGCTTCAGACTCAAGACTTTGTTCAGGACTTTCTAAACCAACTGCATCTTGGCTTATTATATCTACAGATGTCTTTTCCCTTAACCCTCACTCCCCACCAAAAAACCTTTAGAAACTATTTTCTCACTCTTTTCCACCTTGGACAACTGAGCGCTCTCCTCTCGCTACCTTTCTGCTCCCTTGAAAGCTCTTTGTCTCTGTGATAATTAAAAAGGTTGAAGAGACATAGTTTCTGGGTAATTTAAATATTATATTAATAAAGTCGGCATATTATTAATAACAGGATGGTCATTTAGTCATTTCTCCTAGACCAAAGATAATCACAGTTTATATATCCTTCAAAGAATAGGTGCTCCTGAGGGCTGACAATAAACTCTGAGGTCACACAAGTCGTGGTCAGAGACATTAATTTCCATATCACCTGTCAAGAAAGAAAGGAAGAATCAACATTTTCCCAGACCTCTCTGAATGAACACAAGGAGCAGGAATACACACATTAACCCAAACTTAGAATTTCTTCTATTTTCCAATTAGATCTTGGCCTGGGTAAATCTTTAGGAGAGATTTTCCACAGTAGTTGGTTTCTGGATGAGGAAGTAGAAAAGGGAAAAAAATCTTGATCCTAATGCAATAATTAATTATTAAATACAAGAGAGAAATATTCATTTCTCATATTTCAGATAATAAATACTTCTGTAATCTTTGATTGGACTCTTTCAATTAGGATCTCTTTTCTGCGACCAGGGGTATTTCTTTAATATTACCTATATTATTAGAGGACATATCCACATCAGTAAGATCACAGATCCATCTAAGAATGAAATTCCAAAGTATTATTAGAATTATTATGAATATTCTCAATCCTCATTATAACCTTCAGTCATTCTACCATTCTCTACTTTCCTAGGTTCTCATCTGGATTCTGACTTCACTTTCCTTCTTTCAAAATCTGACTCTATGGTTAACCCATGCAATTTTGGACTGGCTTATAACCTTCAATGCTTTGCCTCTGTATCTTTCATAACTTGTCCTTTTCTAGACCAACCCTGAATAGCTTCCACCATCTCCCTTCTTCTCTCAAAGTCTCTATTTAAAGAAGGTTCAGAAGCCTAGCCAACTCTTCAGTTCCCACCAGCTGCACTCCTTGGATTCAACACCACCACCATCATTCTTCCACAGGAAAAGCTTATTACCAGGAAACTCATCATCACAGAGATTTGTACCAGCTTTGGTACTCACACCTCATGAGTACCCTCAATTATTTCCACCCCACAGATTAGAAGGCAAATGAAAAACCTCCTTTCAAAGCCATTTAAAGAGGGATTAGACTGCAGACATTTTTTTCTTTTCCCCTGAGCTACTTCTTGAATTCTGCTCTAACATCAACATGCTCCTGGGTACCTTTTCCCCCTCCTTCCTCACCACACTTTATAACCTCCTGTATGTGTTGTTGTTGTTGTTATATTGTCTCCCATTAGAATGTAAACTCCGTGAGGGAAGAGACTGTCTTTTTAAAAATATTGTATAATTATAGCTTAGCACTGTACTTGACACACAGGTGCTTAATAAATATTTGCTGTATTGTTTTTATGTATTGTAATGTATGGTATTCTCTGTTCCTCCACTTCTGCTGAAAGTTAATGAAAGTCACACAAGTCTGCTGAGGAAATTCACTACAAAGTCAAGCTACTTAATCCTAACTGAGCCCTCACAACTACACAACAATTCTCTTTAGTCTTCCCTCTTTGATTCTATCCCATGACTCACAACATCTGTTCCTAAGCCTATCTTGTCTCCCCAGTCTTCCTCTGACATTGCTCCCCCCATCCCTCAGAAGATGTCTTCATCATATAGTACACTGAAAACATTAGGGTCCCCACTTTACAGACTCCTTCACTCACCAACTTTCATTTCAAATTACTTCAGCCTCATCACCCATCCTCTTCTTTTTCTGCTCCAGTCTCGGAAAATGAGAAGGCATTTTTTTTTCTTACCAATGCAGTTCATTCTGTTTGTGCTCCTTCTCACTTGTCTCTTCTATATCCTGTCCCTTTGATCACTTTCTTCCTCTACAAAATTTTCTAGCACTCTTTAACCACTGAATCCTCTGTTTTGCAGAAACATGCCCATACCTCAACCATCCTTTAAATTAAAAAAAAAAAAGTCACAACTGAACCATATTTTTATGCTATAGCTCTCCTCCCTTTCACTAGGGGAAAACAAACAAACAAAAAAACAACTGTCTACACCCCATGCCTTCACTTACTCCAAACTTCTTACAATCTGTCTTTCATCCCCACTACTTAATTGAAATTGCTCACTCCATGCTAACCAGTAATCTCTGTACAGCTAAATTCAGTGGGTTCCCCCCTACCCTTCCTTTCTGAACTCTCTGCTTCTTTTGACTCTATTGACTACAGACTATATACTTTTCCCCCTCCACCCATACTTTCTCTTTCTTGTGTTATGCCATCACTGCTCTTCTGAGTCTCCATCTTCATATCAGAAAAATACCTTCCCCCACCCCAGCTATATCATCCACAAGATCCTGTTCTATGTTTCTCCTATATTTGGATAAAATTCAAGACTATTCTGGTCCATCAAGTATTTTATTTGTCTAATTTCCCTCAGTGAGTTTATAATTTATCAGTTTCCTTGAAATCATCTCCAGGCAGAGGACTTCCAAATCTACATATCCCCGTTAACCTGTGAGCTCCCTGAGAGAAGGGACTTTCTTTTGTCTTTCTTTGTACCCACACTCCTTAGCACAGTGACTAGTACATAGGTATTTAACAGATGCTTATTGACTATGTAGTCCTCATTCCTTTACTGAGTTCCATTCCTGAACCCCTAATGGCCAGCTTGACATCTCCACCTAGATGTCCATCTAGGTATCTAACACTCAACATATCCAAAATGGAACTTGGTATCTTTGCCCCCAAAACAAACAAAAACAAAAAGAAAAAAACATATATGTATAGTCTAAATCTTTTTCTATTTCCATCAAGACCACAACTATTTTTCTAACCACTCAAGTTTGCCATATCACAGTTGTTCTTAACCTCTCATTCTCATTCTTCCCTTTAATATCAGTTATCCAATTCATCTCTTTTTCCTTTTTAACATCTCTTTTTCCTGTATCCTTCTCCCCACACATATAATTATGACCATATTTCAGGCGTTTGGACTATTGCAAAAGCCTTCTAATTTACTTCACTACATCCACTCTCTTCCCTCACAAATACAGCCCACATAAAAGTTCAAAACTGATATTTCTAAAGAGATTCTAACTTGTTGCTCCCTTCTGAAAACAACACAAGAATGCAAGCCGAAGCAAAAAACAAGCACCAACTTTCTGTTGACTCTAGAATATAATACAGATTGCTCTGCTGCATAAACACTTTCATAATCTGGTTCTAGTTTGCTTTTCCAAACTAATTACACATTACTCTCCTATACGCATTCTGCACTCTAGTCAAATTAGCTTGCTTGCTATTCTCTATATACAGCATTTCCTTGCTCAAGTGGTCCCCCATGTCGAGAATGCTGTCCTTTTCCTCTGCTTCGTGGAATCCCTAGTTTATTTCAAGTCTCAAATCATGTCACCTTCTGATGGGGCTTTTTCCATCATAGATTCATAGATTTAAGTACTTCCCTTAAATTATTTTATTTTTCTTGTGAATGTATTTTGTTGAGATCTTTCACAGTAGGAACTGTCTGTCTTTGTTAGTTGTCTGTCAGTAGAAACAACCTAATATTTTTTTTTCTTTGCAATTGATGAATGCTTGTGGACTTGATTTGAATTTACTAATCTATGTACATTTGATCCTCCTTATATACTTTAAAATAATGGGGGATAGCGAGGTACAAGAATTTAGTAAGACGTACTATGTGCCAGGAACTATCTTTTTTTTTTCTTTTTCATCCTTCAATGACTAACACTAGATATTTACTGAATTTTGTTGAGTTAAACATATAGAACTTTTCTGAAGAATTTGTTCTCTGTCGAAAATTATAATTTAGCTTGAATAATTTATCATACTATGTATTTATCTTATCTGTGTAAGGCCCAGGTTTTCTGTATAATCCAAGATATCACTCAAGAAATCTAATAGATTAATCCATGCTAACTTGAAAGTGTTAGTAGACCTTACTTTGATAAAGCAAGTGTCATGGTCAATAGAGCACTGGACCTGGAATCGTGAAGACCTGAGTTCAAATGAAGCCTCAGACACTTAATAAATGTGAGACCGTGGTTAAGTCATTTAGCCCCTGTGTGCCTCAGTTTCCTGACATAAAATGTGGGTAAATAACAATACCTTCCTGCCAGGGTTGTTGTAAATATCAAACAAGATAACATTTGGGAAGTGTACAGCATCTGGCATGCAGTAGGTACTTAATACTTGCTTCTTTCCTTTAGAGATAATGTATACCCATTTTAATAGTAGTTCTCTGTATACTTTGTCTTCAGCTTTGTTATCCAACATAAAGAACAATGGTTACTTTAAGGTTCACCCATTGCTTTATCCTCACAGCAACCCTGTGAAATAGATGCTATTATTATTCCCATTTTACAGATGGGGAAATTGAGACTGAAAGAGATTAATTGAATTGTCCAGAGTCACACAGCTATTATGTGTCTGAGGCTGTATTTGAACTCGTCTTCCAGATTCTAGGTCTATTCACTGTGATTTTGACTTATTATCAGGGTAACTGGAAGGCAGGTAAGGGAGTAAGGTTTGGGGGTTTTGTTTTGTTTTGTTTTCTGTGTTTGTTTGGGGAAGACTTATTTCGGAGCAGGTTCAATCATGCTGTGTACTTTGAGTAATATTCCACTTATGCAGAGGAATAGTCTGCAAACATTGTTCTCAGGGGGAAAATGAATGTGTTTATAACTCACATCTTTTTTTTCCCACTTCTGCCCCACTTACAGTCTTCTTCTCTTATATTGCGGCTACTTTCTTCTCTGAATACATTCTGTTATCTCATGGTTATTCAGGTATTCTTTTCCACCCTACATTTGTGTGTGTATGTGTGTGTGTGTGTGTGTGTGTGTGTGTGTGTGTGTGTGTGTGTGACTTAAGGTAGCTATAACATGGGAACATAAGGGGACAAACTAATTCATTTGGTGGTGGTGGTGGTGATATTGTTCAGTCATGTCTAACTCTTTGTGATCCCATTTGGAATTTTCTTGGCAAAGAAGAATGGTTTGCCTTTTCCTTCTCCAGTTCATTTTACAGATGGGGAAACTGAGGCAAACAAGGTTAAGTGACATCCCTGGGATTATAAATTTAGTAAGTATTGGAGACTGGATTTGAACTCACAAAGGTGAGTCTTCCTGATTCTGAGTGCAGTGCTCTGTCCCTTTTGCCACCTAGCTGCCTTGTGATAATGATTCACGAATGATAATGACAACCTATTCCCCTTCTAAAAAATAGTAAGATTTTAACATTAGAAAATACCTTATGTGAAAGAATTAAATTTATAATGTTAGAAACGTAGGCCCTATGATAAATAATTTGGTACAATTAATATTTTTGCACAAAAGAGTTTTAATACACTTCAAATTTCCAAAGCTAGGCAGCTGCCTACTCTGACTACCTATAAGTCCGAATGCTATTACTGATTTGAAACTGAAATCTCTTACATTTTTGTTTCAAAGAAACCTTAACAGACAAGATTTCTAATGATTTATTTAAATAGGATCCTGCATTTATTGTATCCTAATTTGAACCAAATAGAAATGTAATTTATCAAATCTTATAGAATTTAGCCCTCAGTTCTCATTCATATATTTGGCAGTCCCAAATATCAATCTCTCTATGGTATATTTACTCAGTGTTAATACTATATAAATGTATATTATATTCTATGAAATACTACATATTATAAATTATAATTTAGAGGATAACCTTTATTTGTTAATGCTATAACTGCTAAATATTTTTTCTAAAGTTTTCACAAGAGCAGAGTAGAGTTCAGATTTTATTTTAGAAACTCATTTTATCTTCTCTCTGCATTTACTTATAATTTGAACCATTCAACACATATGCTAGGAATATTTCATGTGTTTTCCTGTGCCTATAATGTATTTGCCTTACATTGAAAAGATTTAAAAAAGGAATATTTAGTGGGCACACATATGTGTTGTTTATGACTAATCTTTACTGGCATTATATCTACCAAGAAAGCTGGCAGAGTATGAGGTTGAGAGAAGAAAGAGTGGATGGTGTATGAAGAAGAAAACCCCAAAACTTTGGTTTAAGAAAACTATAGAAATTTTTTTTTTTTATTGGAAAAACAACAACAAAAAAGAATCAGAATTGTTTAGGAAATCAGTGAAGTATACTGGGATTTGAGTTCTGGAAACTGACCAGTATTACTACTACATTGTGCATAGTGATAATAATGAGAGCTGGCATTTAAATAGTGCATTATGACTTGCAGAAAAATAATAATAATAAGTAGCATTTATACAGAATTTTACATTTTGCAAAGTGTTTGCAAATATCTCATTTGATCATTGTAATAATCCATTGAAGTAGTTATTACTATAATCTTCATTTTACAGAAAGGGAAATTGAGAGAGATAAAGTGAGTTTTTTAGGGTCACAAAGTTAGTAAATGTCTGAGGCAAAATTTGAACTTGGTTCTTCCTGACTCCAAATACTGAAATACCATAGGGAGCCACATAGCTACCTGCATATACTACATACTGCATTTCTCATTCTCTCTCTCTCTCTCTCTCTCTCTCTCTCTCTCTCTCTCTCTCTCTCTCTCTCTCTCTCTTCCTTTCCCTCTCCCTCTCTCTCTCTCTTTCTTTCTCTTTCTCTCTCTCTTTCTCTCTCTCTCCCCCCCTTTCTCACTCCCTCTCTCTCTTCCCATAAATATAAATATATACATATAAATACACATATGTGTACATATATGTGTATGTATATGTGTGTACACACACACATATATATGCGCTTATTTAATTTTTGAAATCAACCTGTGTTATACCTATTGCTAGCCCTAGTTGACAGATTAGAGAACTGAATTTCACAAAGTTGAAGTGACTCAGAGAGTTACTTTGGAGGTTTCTGAACCCAGATCTCCTGACTCTGAGTATGATACACTTTCCAGTACAGCATATTGAAATAGGCACTTCAATAAATAATTTTAGTCTCTTGATTAATTTAATTGTAGAGTTAGTTCAGTAATTTCCAGAAAGTTATTAGGTTGATATCAATGGGGCCAAGAAGAAGTCTGTGCTTCCGCCATTATTTGTTTAAGCTTGACAATTCAGATGATTTTTAAATGCTCCATTGAATTCCTTTGTACACACACACTCACACACACATCTTTTTTTTCTTCTGTGTATACTGGCATATTGCATTTCACCCTTCCCCATAGAAGAATGTACCTTGAGGGAACAGGCTATTTATTTTTGTTTTAACATGCCCATTTCTTAGTATGCCATCTTGAACATAGAAGATTCATAAGTATGTTTCTTGACTAGATTAGAATAGACTCAAGTAGAATAGAATAAAATACATTCAGTAAAAAAAAAAAAAAAAACAGCTTTAGTTACTGCATAGTTTTTCTTGTTTCAACACAGTATATTTTAGGTAGTAGACCTTCAATTAAAGTTCCTTTAGAGTCCCATGATTCCAGTGTAACCAGGATCCTAAACAATCTTTATTTGCTGTAGAAACTTCCCTTCTCCAGGTGAAGCAGAGAGTGAAATGATTTTTTTTTTTTTAAAGAGGAATATCATTCTTTTTCTCTTTGAGAAGAGACCAGGGAGAAAAAAAAAAAAGCCCTTTAAATTTAGCCTATGGCTGAAACTTCATGAAGAATGATCTTGTGCTTTTGGTGTGAAAGGTGAAAAAGTTAAAAGTTATGAATTCTTTGATAAATTGCTCGCAACAATGCCTTATCAGCAACTGCAAAACATGTTAACAGAACCCTGACTCAGTATGATATTCCAACTAGAATGATAATTATAAGTAGGTAAAATTCTCTTTATTTCATACCTGAAATGAAGTCAGATACAAACCATATTTTGAAAACTGAATCAAATCTATTTCCCAGTGTATGGTAGGAAGCTTAATATTCAAAGAAGTATATACAGAATCTATTTTTAAAGTGAAAAAAATCTTTTGTTTCCAATTTGTCTTTTTTTGAAATAAATTCAACATGAAATAAACCCACCATGCAAATACAATAATTCATATCAACTTATCAGTTTCCCTGAATGTGGGAGAAAAAGAAAAAAAAAAAAACCCGAGTATACATCATGCATCATCACTTTTTTTCTTTTAAAGAAAAATCATGCTTATTTTTAATGTTTACCTATTTAAAGAAACTTCTAAAAGCAATTTCTCAAGAATGATGGAGCAATAGAAATGTCCAGAAGCACTCCAAAATCCCAAGGGTCTATAATACTGTGATACCACCATGTGCTAAGTTACGCCATCCAAAGGTAAAAAACTCAAGCTATGAAATGAACCCCTCAAAAAAAAACAAGCAGAATTAAGTTTCTCCCCACCCCCAACACACAAGAGCCCCTTCAACTTCCTAGCACTTTGAACATGCTTCCCAAGAAGTTTCCATTTCTATGGTTATATAACAACGGAATGTTAGCTTCTTTATAATTCCCTAACACACTTCTTTGTGATTTAATTGCCTGTAACCAGCAGATGTCTTACCTACCCAAAATAGTTAACAGAAATCTAAGTGATCGATCAGCAGAGAAGTGTTCAAGTCACCCATCCTACAACCCTTCTACCAGGGGGAAAATAAGAACAAGGAAACAAGCAAAAAGAAAAAAAGTAAAAAATAAAAACAACTCTAGCAATATGCTATCAGAGTTTTAAAGTTCACATGAGCCTTGGGAGCACTAAGGAATTATGAATGGGTGTGAACAGGTATATTCTGATCAATGTAATACAACAGAAAACAGAAGCTATGATTCTTTATCTTCTAGGCACAATTACTAATAACTAAAATTGTTGAAGGAAAAAAAATGAAAAAATTCTTATCAGGAGCATAGAGCAGGAATCATAGCTTTAGATCTATAAGGAGCCTTATTTTCCTGGTAAAGAAATTGAGACTTCTAGAGGTAAGGAGATTTACTCTAGGTGATAGGTGGTAAATATTAGATTGAGCACAGGTCTTCTGCCTCATACCCAGCATTCCTTCCACAATACCTCTACTTCAGTAGGGTATATAACACAGTGAAGTGTGTAACATTTTTGACTATCTAATTTGAAACTTAAAAGTACTGTAGTGAAACTGAAGCTTTGCTCACTTCCCCAAATAGATTAGTTTAACTGAAGAAAAATATCAAGATTTTATGCGTATATTTCATTTTTCCTTTTTTGGAGAGGGACAGATAGCTGTTTTTAAAAACTTTTAAAAAAAGAATTCCATATCATTTTTTTGAGTTTAAAACTCAAAATCTCTCTATTGTTTTTTTTCCCCCCCAGGAAGATGACCAAGGGAGTAATCATTCTTTCAATATAAATTATAATTGGGGAACCATGGAAGATTTGACTGGAGATCAGAACCTTTCATCTGGTAAAACATAAAAACGTGCCTAGTATTCCTCTGCAAAGGGGCAAGGGATGGGGACTGTCAAGAAATAAGCCCAGAGTCACCAAAGATGATTGTTCTCTGGCCATATGATCATTCAGATGCTACTCTGACGGTCCTCAGTCATTTGTCTGTGTTGACTGGGAGGCTGCTATAAGATGTAGTTAATGGAATTTCTCTTTCTATCAAATAGACGGGAGCATGGTCCATTTTCCAAAACAGAGGTAGGCGAAAGCCATCACATCAACCTGAACTTTCATTTGCAGAGAGTCTGCCCAGCATCCTAGCAAACAAGAAACAGCTCTCTATGTATGGGAACATTTTTATAAAGAACTTTATTCAAGCTTATTTCTTTACTTTCTTCTCTGGTAGTATGGAGGGTGAATTAAGTTGAGCACAAAAGACTTTCACTACCCTGAATTACCTGTTTCACCTTGAAAAGCCACACAAAATGAAGCTCTTAGAGCCTTTTGAAAATGACCTTTTTCCTCAGCAATGATTTATCTTTCCCCTCGAAAATCCCTTTTACAAAAGGGAGTATGATTAAAGGAAGCCAAGCAGCACAAACATTCGCTGAAGATCCCGCTTATCTAGAACTCCCTTGACAATGTATGTTTTGGGGTTGGGAATGCTGCAGGTTCAAGGGATAATTCTGCCTTTCAAGCACTTCAATTTATTTCATGCCTGAGCACTGGCATTGTGCGCAGACAAGATGAAACGCATCATTGTGTAAAGAAATTGAAATGAAATCCTACTTGACCCAGCAGGATGGGGCATTATGTTTGACTCAGTAGTGATTCCTGGGATAATATCTAATTCCAGGAGGAAAATTTCTTGATATGGCCACCTGCTGGGGCTGGCTTTGTCCGGGGATCACAAGTTGTTCTGGGTGACTAGGCTCAGGACATGCCTGGAAGAATGCAGCCAGTCTCCTGCTGGTATTTAGATCTCTTCATTTTCTCCATGGCTTCTATTCACAGGGAAGCACTGAATGGAGCAGGGGGGTAGGGAGACACAGAAGCACTTCCACACTCCTGTAGCAATAAGAGCAGCGAGTCAAGGCCCGCTTGACCCAGGTTTCTTATTTATTTAATTTTTAGAGAGACATCATTATTTCTTCACAGGGCACTTTTTAATTTTTACACTTACTTGGTGCAGCCCCTTGCATGTCTTTCTCTGTTCAGTGTGTGTGAAGTGTTTACTTTGAAAAGACCGCACACCAATAGATTAAATAAAATGGGAACACTCCATGTCTCACAAGAGGGAATCGTGCAGACAGCTTTATTACTTCTATCAGAGAACAAAGATTTTTCCCCAGCATGCAGAGGATTATTAGGCCAGAAGCAAACAAATGGAATGTGCAACGTCAAATCTTCAAATGTGACCAAGGAAAATTGTCTAAGTGATTTCCACATAATTATGTCTTTTGAAATAAATACAATTCCCTAGGTCTGTTCCTAAGACTGTCCTTATCTTTTAGGCTTTCTAAGATGTTTTTGGACATACATTCCATGATAAACAGTGAGCATATGTACAAAAAAGAATAGGGAAGATTCCAGTTTCCTCTCCATCCTCATCCCACCCACAAACTTGCTTACCACGGCAACCACACCAGAAATGCAGAATATTGAATACTGCGTTAATCATAAACAAATCATTACTTGATTTTTGTGTACAAAATGACATCATAAAATGAGATATGTTCTCTTCATTAGAAGTCATAGTGTATACAAAGCTAAATATCAGGATTTCTTACCTTCAAGTTTAGACAGTTTAAAATGGGAAAAACAATCAATAAATTAACATTTTTCAAGCACCTACTATGCACCAGGCACTGTACTAAGCACTGGGATAAATTGGAAAGTTATAAGCTTCCCATCCAATTCCATTCTCAGGATTCTGTTCCATTTTCATCATATTAATAATATTCTAAATAGAAAGATGACTGTAGTCTATTAAAATTATGTGTTTTCTATGATAGATGCTGAAGACCATTAAGCAATGAACATATCGAGTACTAAGGAGAAAAGTTTAGCCTCCTGTAAGACTGCTAGACTCCATTTTCAATAAACATTGAAGAGATAAGTGAACTTCTGCAAAATAAAAACATTTCAGATCTCTGTGTTTGTTAAATATACATATTATGTACCTGAGTGTCTCACAAATACTTATTATGTAATTGCATATGTTTATCTACATATGAAAGGTTCATCTATCTATGTATGCTTTGCATATATACATCTATATATATATCTTCTTTTT
>CM053586.1:123891546-123907614 GCA_028646515.1 Pseudochirops corinnae
CTCTGGTAACTGACTAGGTAACTGATGTAATGATCAGACGCTGGAAGCCGTCTGCTGATTTGTTTTTCTGTTTGTTTGTAACTTCTGTTTGTATTCTCTGAAGTTCAGGGGGCTGACTTTTCCCCCTGAACTAGGTAAATGATATGCTTGATTAAAGTAAGATTGTTAACCCATTTTGAGTTGCTTTCCTTTAGAAAAGCAGATCTAAGAACCTGTGCTAGTAGCCGCCCTAGGTATGCTAGGGCGCTTACTGTTACATCCTCTCTCAGTGACTCTGGCCTCGGACAATTCTCCTCTCTCTCTCTCTTCCTCCATGATACTGCTCCCCCAAAATTCTTCTGGCCTCCTCTGCTTGTGCCTCAATCTAAATCCATGGTACCAGCTCCTCCCAGTTCAGCCCTCTCTCTTCACCTCAACAAGTCCATCCCACAAGTGGGATTCACAAGTTCTCGGTTTCAACACTCAACGCAAAAACCAAGCCAATACAGGGACATCTTTAAATTCCATTACCATTACACCATGGTCTGAAACAAATTTTTTTTTTTGAGGCTTTGGATTCAGGAATTTTGACTTTATTGTCTTATTCTAAGTATATTTTTTGATCTTCTTTGTCAACATAATGATTTTATGGTCAAATTTTTGTTGTTGTTTGTTCATTTTACAGCCTATTTCTTGACTTTTAACCCTAGGCCAGTGGTTCTCAACCTTCCTAATGCTGTGACCCTTTAATACTTGTATGTGGGCGTATCTGCATGTGGACCCACTTGGAGACAGATAGGGGAGCGGTGTCTTGGTTCCTAAGACTTTTGGAAAAATGTGTTTTTTGATGGTCTTAGGTGACCCCTGTGACCTCTGTGAAAGGGTCTTTCAATCCCCAAAGGGGTCACAACCCACAGGTTGAGAACCGCTCCTCTAGGCTAAAGTGGGACTCTGCTTTCCAAGTTGAAGGGCCACTGTCACAAGCTTCTGGTTTTTTGTTCATCTGTTTTCAGAGGTTATTCTGGGAATCTGTAAGATTTTGGCTCTTCCAAGGTAGTATAAGGTGTATTTGCTTCTTTCCCATACGGTGTATTGGTTTATGGGTGAACACGAGCACTCATTTAAACCTTAAAACTGTGACCAGGGATTCTGCTCCCCCATGGCCACAAGCTCTGCTGTGCTAGTGCTCCTCCTTGCACTGGGCTTAATACCCAGGATTGTGACCCAAATCCAAGTATAGGCAATGCAACAGAGTCCTGCCTCTGGTCCCAATAAGGTGACTCCTGTAAATCTCCTTCTGACCCACTGCCCAAAACCCCTTACAAACTGTGGGTTGAGAGGTCTGGAAACCACCACTGCTACCACTGAATCAGTTACCTCAAGGATGCCTACTGGTTTGCTTGGGCCAAGCCTATGCTTGTATAGCCTGCTCTGGACTGTGCTTCTCTCACCTTGGTGCAACACACCTCTCCTGCTCACTTTCTAAATTGTCTTATTCTGGAAAATTGGTTCAGTCTGTCTTTTTGTGGGTTCTGTCATCTTGAATTTTTTAGAGTCATTATTTAAAGGTATTTGGAAGGGTTTGGGGGAGAGCTCGTGAATGCTTGCTCTTATTCTTCCATCTTGGCTTCACTTCCCAAGTTGGATTTTATTCAGCCCAGAATTAATTCTCCAAGGAGCAAGCATGACCTTTAGTATCCAAGCTGGTGGAAGCTGAGATGACATGAATCAATCTTATCAAATTTGAATATGAACTTGTTAGGCAAATGCTATGTAGGAACTGAGCTAAATTTTGGGTCTATTATTCTAAGAGACTATATCATTGTGGTAAACATCACTTTGTAAATGCTGTTTGATGTTGTGTTAAATGGAAATGGAATGTTAGTGGTTAGCCCCTAATAATAGAGAACACATGGCTAGTGGTGGTTTATGTTGATGGCAATAGAAAACAACACCTACAAACCTCTCTAAAAATCTAAAATCTAAAAATCCTGAATAACATATTTCTTTGTTCCCCTGGCTTCTTTCTATATTTAATCACACCTTCTTTGGTAGGTTATCTTTGCTTCCTTGTTGGTGCTAGCACCTTCACTATATAATTATTTTCCATCTTCTCCATTTCAAATTTTGATTCACCTCATCTAATATTTGGCCCTTGAGGACAGAGACTTTACTATCCATTTGACATAGTGTCTGGCATATAGTAAGAATTTTTTAAAAAATGTTTTTTGAGTAACATCAGAAAACCAAATGTAAATAGCACCCAGAGAACTCAGTGAATATGACTCCCATGCTATAGCCACAAGGAACAAGAATCCTGAATCATGTGGTTAACAAATGACCATGTGTTTTCGTACCAGCACCATGTTGACATCCAGTCTTTTGGGGCTTGTGAGGGCCACAACATGCTGCCGAGTTAACCCCCAATTGAAAACTTTTCAAAGATAAGGAGATGGAGATGAGGTTATTGCTAAAATTGAGTTGAGGCATTAGGAGACTGATTTAATATAAACATTACATAAACTGTTTATAAAAATAGAAAATGATAGAATCCTACTAAACTCCTTCAAAGAGATAAGTGAGTAAGAAAATTATAGACTAAAGTATCTAAAATGAATATGGATGTAAAAATATTAAATAAAATACTCAGCATTTAACAGAGCTTCAGTAATATTAAAAAGATTAAATATCATGATTATATATATTAAACTAGGAATGAATGGTTTGTATAATATAGAAACTTAAACACAATTGATTATATTAATACAAAAAGATCTAAATAACATGATTATATCAGTGAATAATGGAAAGAACTTTTGAGAAAATACAACACCTTTCCATGTAATAAAAAAAAAAATCTCAAATAATCTAGGCATAAATGGAACTTTCTTTAATATGGTAAATCCTATCTTTCTAAAACCAAGAGTTAGCATTACATGTAATGAGGAAATAGTTTAAATCTTTTTAATAAGATCAGAATTAATCAAATGTATCCATTGTCATCACTACTATTTGATATAATTATAGAATTACCAGCTACAATAATGATAAAAGAAAAATAAATTGAAGGAATAAACACAGGCAAAGAAGAAACAAAGATGTTGCCATCTAAAGATGATATGAATTTTTATTTAGATAATCCTAAAAGTTTAACAAAAACATTAATGGAAACAACTAATTCCAGTTAATTAGGAAGGTATAAAATGGATGAACAAAGATGATCATCTGTATATTACCCAAATATGTATTTTACCCAAAAGAAAGAATAATAATAGCTAGTTACCTAGCATTTATATAGCACTTATTATATGCCAGGCATTGTGTTAATCACATTACTAGGATTATTTCATTTGATGCTTGTGACAACCCTGAGACATAGATGTTATTATTATCTTTGCTTTACAGATGAGGAAACAGATACAAACTGTGCTTAACTGAATTGTCCAGAGTCACACAGCTAGTAAGTGTTTGATATATATATATATATAAACTCAGATCTTCCTGACTCCAGGATTAGTGTTCTATCCACAAACAATCAAAAGGAGACATAGAAGAAGAAATTATTCCATTCAGAATTAGTACAGAATATCTAAAATATATGATACTTATGTTCTTTGAATAGAAATAAAGATATTTGTATTAATAATTGCAGAAAAATTGGTCTTCGTTGAGTCATGCTACAGAATGGAAATACCTAAATCAATTTATAAATTCAGTGTTTTACCAACTGAAACACCAAAAAATTCCTTTGGATATCTAGTTAAAAGAATAACCAAAGTTATTTGGAAGAGCAAAAAAAGGTGAGGATTCAGAAAGTCAATGATGAAAAAAAATTAGGAAGGAATGCAAACTAGAGACAGTATGTATCTACCTATACTAAGAGAAAGTAATTATCAAATCACTTTTCTCCTGGTAAAAAAGACACACACAAAAAAACAGCTGAACATTGAAAAAGACTGGGTACACAAGATGCTGAAATGAAGTGTTTAATAAACTTAAAGATGACAATGACTGAAGTAACAAAAACTTCTGAGAAAACTGGAAAGGAATATCAGAGAAATTAGGCTTTTATCAGCACTTTATAAAATATAACAGAAGAATAAATGAACAAGTTATAAAAAATTGTGTGAGTAATCAGGGAATGAGATGCCTTTCACAACACAACTATAGATATGAAATGAGTAGTATTAGTAACATTTGAAAAAAAAAAACTTTTACATGAAGAAGAATTAGTGGAGGCAGAGCCAAAATGGCAGAGTAATGACCGGGACTCACCCTAGCTTTCCATCAAACCTCTCCATATACCTTTAAATAATCACTCTACACAAGTTCTCTAGTGGCAGAACCCACGAAAAATGGAGTGAAGTAATTTTCCAACACATGACAACTTGAAAGTTATGCAGGAAAGGTCTATTGCACCAGGGTGGAAGGAGAGCATTGTCCAGCTCAAGCCTCACCAGTGCAGACAGGTCCCAGCAAACCCAGAGAGGATTTAAAAAAAGAAGAAATTATGAAAAATAAGTCAAGAGCTTGGTAAAGGAGGCAGAAAAATACTGAATAACAATGATATTTTGATGCTGTCAAATACTTATATTTTTATATTATTAAAATGAAAAAATATCGATTAATGTGCCAAACTATATGGGAATTTTTAAATTTATTTTTGAGAATTGCCACCACTTTGTCAAATAAAGAGTGTTCTCTGTGTTTTTATTAATGGGAATGTGAAAGGTTATGTTTATCTCCAGACATAGGATAAGCTAAATAATTGATGTTCTGCACCAATTCGTTTAACTCTAGAAGTTAATTTTTAAAAGCCTGAAGATACAACTTAGCGCAGTTTTTTAAGAGAAAAAATAATAAAAGAAAAACGAATCCAATTTAAGGAGAAGAAGTTAATAAGTCTTTTGACTCACATGTTAATTCATTGTTAATTGTAAATGCAAAAAAAGATTTTTAAAGTACCATCAATGTAAGGCTAAATTCAATGAACAAAATTAATGTAGATTATGTGAATTTACGCTAATCTAGACAGTGTTACGGTATTGATTCTTGAATAGCCTTCTAGAGTCTAAGGGAAGATATTTTGGAACTAGTGTAGAAATTCACAGCTGGCTCAGTTTTGATATTTTTGTCTTTTGATAGGTTTAATATTTTTCTCTTAGTGGTATCCTAAGAAAGAATATGATAGAACTTTTCCTCCATCCTCATCAACATCATATTTCTCTTCCCCAAAGAAAACTGGGAATTTTGAATAAGGTTCTCAACAACTCAGTGACTGTCAGAAGAATCCATGAGTGAGTGAGACCATACTCAGATTAAAATGTAACTGAGAAAATTTAACAACATGAATAAACATACAATAGATCTCAGATAATGTTAATGTGTGTTTTTCTAAATTAATAGGCATTCCTTTCTATTTGAGCTTAGCACCACTAGTATAAGAGACCATAATAGAAAGCTAGAAAAGCAAGCTAGATGAATTGTTCCTTCTTATTCCCTATACTCATGTGGCCATTTTTGCAGTGTCTTCCCCTAGGAAGAATCAGAACATTGTTTGTCATTCTGTAATCTTTGCCAACCCAAAGCAGCAGGAAGAAAGAACTGTACATTTTTACCTGAAAAGCAAAAGAAAGTACAAGCAAGAGGAAAAAAGACAGCAAAAACCATGTGCAGAGAAATTCAGAATTTTGCTATGCTTTCAGATCCAGACTGTGCAAATAATATCCCTTTCCAGGCCCAGGTGTGGAAATTGCATGTTATTTCCAGAGTAAGGAAAGTAATTGGATTATTATAGTTCAGCACTATACATAGCTACTATTATTTTTCTTTTCTCTTTCATTGATAATTCAGCTCAAGTTTAAAAAATCTGACATTTGTCATGAAGAGCTTTTAAAAAATAATCCCCTTAATTAATACATTGCTTTAATCAGTCTTGTATGTCATCATTTACTGCAGAGGAATGAGTTTATAAGCCATCTCCTAATGGATCAGCTGAACATTATTTTGACAGCAATGTTCTTCTGATGTTTACAGTTTACTAATTGCCTGCATTTGAAATTTGTGATAATGCTACAGATTTCACTACCCAGTCTATCTATCTTTCAGGACAATCATTTGTTTTCATGCTTGGGAAAATATACACAAAGAGATAGTAAAATCATTAGAGGCAACTGGATGAGTGTATGAGATCTTTCAAGTTGCCTAATAACATCTGTTGTAATGTTATAAACAATTCAAATATAATCAGAAACCTCTTCTCTGTTCAACCTAGTGGAATGTTCTTTTTTATATTTGTATTAGAATGAACTGTGCCATGTTGTTCAAATTTAAAAAGGGATTAGAGCTATTATCTTACAATTCCGCTGATTGCAGTGAAATCCAATTTTTCAGCAATTTCTGAACTTCTGGCTTAGAAGTTCTATTTCATTCTTGCTCCTTTTCCCCGGTTCCTTGATTGTATCACTACTTTTTTTTTAAAATATGGAAGTTGACAGACATAGAGAAGTCTTCTCTAAAAAAAAAAGTACACTTAATCATTTGAAGGACATCAGAAAATAGAGAACTATGGAACTTAGTAAAAGTCTGCGGAAAGAGTTTGTGAGAGACTCTCAGGGACCAGCAGTTGACTCCAGACTATCTTGTAATCAAAGCAGCATTAGTTTTTTACTTAGGTAAATAGGGAAATAAAGTGGCAGAGTTTACACTGGTAAGAGTTCCATTTCCAATTTGCTCGAATGTTGCCCACATTAATCAAATGGGCTAGTAAGGGAATACAAATTAAATGGCATGTTAGCATAGTACAGGAGAGTATGCTCATTACACATACCTAGCTCTGTCCATTATAATCACCTACTTACAAGGCTACAATTAATCAATGATTTTGTCCCTTTTGAAAATTTTTGTCTCAATATTTCTGGCATAGTAGTATGATAAACAATTTAAATAATTCAACAGGAAAGGCAACTAAGGGAAAACATATTTATAACACTCCTTCATCTCTAAAATGAGGGGTTTTGACTAGAAACTAGATTGTCTCAAAAATCCCTTCCTACTCTAATTATTAAGTATTCCAAAGAGATAGAATATGAACTCTGTGGTTTGTGTGTGTGTGTGTGTGTCTTTATTTCTAATACCTAGTATATGCCTGGTACGTATGTAAAATACATACCTCTTTTCTATGTGAACATTTTGGTTACTAAAACGAGAACATAGTTTAAATAAGAAAATCTAATCAAATCAACTCAAAAAGAAATTGAAGTCATATAAAATACTGAAAACAGGACCATGTAGAGAATTGCCCTCAGAAATGTAGTGAAAGGTACTGTTCAAATGCAGATCAGTGACTGAGGACGTATGCATAGCATTGTGTTCAATGACTTCAATGGCATGTTTCTCTTTTCAGTATTTAGTGTTTTTACAATTATGACTGGGAAGCTGTGTGTGTGTGTGTGTGTGTGTGTGTGTGTGTGTGTGTGTAAAACATTTGGATACTATGGGAAAAATAAATACTATTGGGTTCACACTTAATAAAAAGATGGAATTATTGAGTTTGATATCATTTGTTAGAAATTGGTGTCTACTTATAAGGATTCATAAAATTAAGATAGTAGAAAAGAGAAATGAAGTTATGGGAAAAAGAATCTAGAAGGCAGAATAAGATAGAAAAAAATGGAAAAGAGAATAACAAGAAGCTGAGAACAGGAAAGGGACAGAAGAAATAGCATGTACTGCCTGTGGAAGACAGCCAATTAAAACTAAAGGAATGAGGTAATATCTCAGTTATTTGAATTTGCATTTTGCTATTCAACATGTAAAAATGCTGACTCTTGCTGCTATATGAAGAGTTATTTTAATGTGTTTCTCTTAGTTTTGTTAAATATGTCCAACTACATATAAAAATAACAATTTTTAAAAAATTGATTTCCAAGTTTTCTTTCTCCCTCTTTGTTCTCCCCCTGCTTTGAGAAGGCAAACAATTTGATATAGATTACACATATGATATCATGCAAAACATATTTCCCTTTTACTCATATTGTGAAAAAAAAGCACAAAAAACCCACGAAAAATAAAGTTTTAAAAAAAGTATGCTTTAATCGGCATTTAAAGTTCATCAGTTCTCTCTCTAGAAGTGGAGATCATTTTTTACCCTGGGTCCTTTGGAATGGTCTTGGATCATTGTCTTGATCATAGTAGCTAGGTCTTTCATAGTCAATCATCTTTATAATATTTCTGTTTTTTGCTATTGATGTGGCCAATGAAGCTGAAGTTTTTCTAATATTGAACCATCCATGCATTCCTGGTATGATTCTCACCTAGTCATAGTGTATGATCTTTTGATATATTGTCATAATCTCCTTTCTAGTATTTTATTTACATTTTTGTATTTATTTTCACTAAGGAAGTTGATTTATGATATTTTTCTCATTTTTGTTATTCCTGGTTTAGTTATCAAAACCATATTCATTACATAAAAGGAATTTAGTAGGGTTCCTTCTTTACCTATTTTTTCCAAACAGATTATATAGTATTAATTGTTGCTTAAATGTTTGGTTTTGTAAATCCATCTGGTGCTGGAGTTTTTTTTTTTTTTTCCTTAGGGAGTTCACTGATGACTTCTTCAATTTTTTTTTTTCCTAAAATAGGATTAGTTAAATAGTCTATTTGTAAAGAGTTGTGTAAGCTTTTTGCTCTCTACTGCCATCTACAGTTTGACATAGGGGGAGGAATGCCTCTTTCCTTGGACTGAACCCTCTGGTTTCAGAGGAATTAATATAGGGGACAAAGACAGAATTTCTATGTGCTCTGTTGTGAAAAGAAGCCTGGAGCTTATTGGACAGAGCGTAGTCTCCTTCTGTAGCCATCTGGGGAAAAGCTGCTGATCCTATCATTATCTATTGGCTTAGAGGGAGAAATTCTTCAGAACCCTAGAACTGATTTGGGGATCTTGTCAGTTCTTTGGCTTAAGGGAACTGCTTGTTACTTCCAAAAAGTAATACTTTCTCAGAACCCTGCTACAGTGCAAAAAAAAAAAAATTGTTGCTATATCGATGAACTTATAGTGGCAGGGAAGCATTTTTTTTTCCCCTAAAGGAGAATTGTATAGACCAGAAAGGGAGCAGATAGCAGAGAAGATATTATCCCCAACAGGTGATATATCATGCATACTGTTCTCTATGCAAGTTGTTAGTGATATCTGGAGGTATGAGTTGCCTTGGGAACATGCTTTGTCTATTCATGTGCCTATGCGGTAGATTTCCGTGAGTTCCCACTCACCTTGTTACAGAGACTTGTGCACACTGGTTTATTGGTTGACTAATATTGTTTCCTTATTCCTGCCCTTTCCTCATATTGAGTAATTTTTATCGTAATTCCTGCCTTTGCCTTCTATTAAGTGAATGTTTTTCCTGTTTTTGCCTTATTTTTAAGTAAATGCTTTATGTTTCTGTGTAAATAAGCAAACCAACAGTCACCTAGTAGCTACGGTGGCAAGCTGCTAGGACATATCCCTAAAAACCAAAGTTACCCCAAGACCCATGATGAAGTGTAATGAAGAGAAGTTGAATGGCCATGGCCATAACCATGGCTGCCCCTTAGGGAACATTATTGTTACTGAAGTGGATACAAGTGGCATGAGAAAGCCAGCCCTAGGGATTGAGAGTACCTGGGGAATGTTTGAGTTTAGTAACAAATGTGGATTAATCTGCCCATGTGTGGACTGGTTACATGTCCAGCCTACACTTAATAAATACTTAGTAAATGCTTGTTGAATTAATTTATTCTCATCTGGGAGTATGTGGTTAATCAAGATTCTGGAGGTTTTAACAGTACTATGAATATGGAAGGTGCCTAATGATTTTTTATTGGACTTAATTGAATTAAGTCAAGCTTTGGTAATGCCATCTCTACTCTGCCATTTATTTGGTTCTGATATCCTTAATCAAGGCTACCTAATTTCACCTACTAATACTGTGAAGAAAATACTTAATAATTGTTTGTAAGATTTTTACATGCAAAAATTGTTTTAAATATGCAAAAAGAAAAAAAAAATTTATTTCTTACTCTTGGCCTGCCCACTTACTCAGCTTTGGGTAAAAGACAAAGGAGAAGAAAAGAACTCATTGAACTGGTGAATTTGGTATAGTTCACTAACTATGATCGCAAAATCAATGGTTTAAAAAAATCATCAATCATCATCATCCCCATTTTACAGTGAAGACATTGAGACTGAGAAAGGTTGGGTAAATTACCCAACATCACGAAGCCAGTAAGCAACAGAAAGAGGATTCAAACTTTGTGAGTTGCCAATAAACATTTATTAAACATCTACAATATGCTATGTATTGTGTTAAGTGTGGGTCTTCCTGACTTAAAGTCTTTCACTTTATCTGCTTTGCCATCTAGCTGACCCTGCTTTATGAAAACCTAGAAGATGAAGCAGTAATCACAAGAAGCCTGCGGGCATTTCTTCTACTGATAGATTAACAACTACCACATATACTATCCATAGAGAACTTTAACTTTTGCAAAATGTTTTCCCTCATTTGATCTTTACCATAACCCTATGAAACATGTTATTATTATCCATATTTTACAAGCGATGAAACTGAGGCGGAGAGAGGTTAATGGACTTGTCCTGGGTAAGCATCTAAGACCAGATTTAAATTTAAGACTTTCTGCCTCCAAGATCAGCAAGTGCTCTCTCTATTGATCTATTGATCTACCTAATTGCTAAGTAAGAAGCAATCAATTATAACTGCTTTCTCCCCAAATGTGATCCCTTTCCTGGTCTCACCTTATCCTTCTCCTTATGCCTCATCTCAACCATACCCATTGCAATTTTCTAGCAGCATCCTTGTGATCTCTTGGTTTCCAATCAAAGAGGTCTTATGACCTAGCTGAGGAAACAATTCAGTACACTTGACCCCAGAGTAGGTTTTTATGAAATCAGGTATAAAAATTGCCAAGTAATATTCTCCGTCCTTGTTCATTTGAAGTAAATCCTTTACATTTACGTGAACAAGAAACTCCTATATGTCTTGAAAGACTGAAAGAATGCCAACAAAGGAACAGGAAGTCACAGGAACCTACCCTGTGGGGTTCTTTTCCCTTTGTAATTTGTAGCAGCAAGCACCCTAGCATACCCAGGATGGCTGCTAGCACAGATTCTTAGATGTGCTTTTCTAAAGGAAAGCAACTCAAAATGAGCTAACAATCTTTCTTTATTCAAACATAGATCATTTACCTAGTTCAGGGGAAAAAAGTCAGCACCCTGAACTTCAGTGAATACAAATAGAAGCTATAAGCAGACAAAAAAAAAATACAAACAGAGAAACAGATTAGCAGACAGGGCTTCCAGCTGCCTGACCATTACATCCATACCTAGTTAGTTACCAGAGAGGGAAGCATCAACACCTGCGTTTTCAAAGCTAGGGAGCTCAATGGCTGCCCAGAGTCTCATCTGGCCAAATTACACAACTCTTCCCAAAGTGAGCCCCAGAGCAAAACCCCACATCAGGGTATATATAGCCTTCTTTCGGGTCAGAGAATGTCACAACCCTCTTGACACACTGCCCAATCACAAAATAACAAGGTGTGGGCATTCCTGAAAAACAAGCCTCCTGCCACAGGCTCCATGTGACCACATTCAGTCTACTTGGGGCAGAGTATATTTTTAAGTCAGAGAAGGTTCTCAGATTTGCTTAAGTCTATCAAGTAGCCAAGGGGCAGGGAACAACTTCAGATTTCCATTACCTTTACACAATTCTATAAAAGATAGCCATTACAGATGAGCCTCACCTTGATGACAAAGACTACCGCTATAAGGGCAGTGATCCCAGTAAGAGATATAGATAGGTGGGGCTTAGATTAGTGAATTTCCAGCAATATAACTGTAACTTTTTTGGGGAGGGGGGGATTAGACATAACTAGAATCAAGATCTACTACTTACTTCAGTAATTCTTAAGCCTTTTATAAAGTGAGGTGTACTATTTTTCAAGTACTTTTATTTCTAGGTTATGAAAGGTAATAGACTAAATCTCTCTGCAATAATAAAATCTGTGCTCTGGTGATATAAGTTTACTTCTGTTCTTTTAATGAGTTTCAAGTCAGACCTGGAAGGACCAGTCATTCTTGTTCTCAAAGGCTGTATCATTCAACAAGCAGGTGAATTGCTTGCTCACTGTGTGAGTTCTTGCAATGCGAACTCCAGAATGAGGTTCCACCCTCCATTGGCCATGGAATCATAAGCTTTCAGGACCACAAATTTAGAAGTACCAGAGACCTAGTTTAACATTTTCATTTTAAAGATGAAGAAACATTGAGTCCAAGAGAGATAAAGTGTCTTCAGAGGCAGGTAGGTGCACAGTAAGTAGTATTCTAGACTTGCAGTCAAGAAGTCCTGAATTTGAACTAGTTGTTATTTTAGACAAGAGGCATTACCTCTCGGCCTCAGTTTCTTTATCTGTAAAAAGGGGGCAACAATAATAAAACCTACCTCACAAGGTTGTTTGAAGTATTAAATGAAACAATATATAGAAAGTGATTTGCAAATGTTAAAACTCTATCTAAATGTTAGCTATCATTATTAGCCGAGGTAATACAGATTGTGAGAAGCAGAACTCGTACTTAATTTCAGCCTTTGACTTCAGATCTAGTACTATTTCCACTACATCACAACATGGAATGGTGACAATTCTGTTGTACTTTTAGAAATTTCTAGGTGACAGGAATCAATATGTGATAATAGAATCTATCTCCTTAATCAGTTTTTAAAGCCTTCAGGCCCTAGTGGAGGCTGTGCCTGTGCACACCCTGCCCCCCATGTTGTTTCATCCCATAATAGATTTGAACTTCACAATTTTCCTAAGAACTAACACAGTTTAATATCCAAGTATTACACTTGGCTACATTATAGATAAACTCAATAGAACTTCTGCTAGAGCTAGGGAAATGGTTTTTGTGGGGTTCTGAATCATGGGGAAAAGATTTTTAGAGAAACTTCATTCTGTCTTTCCTTACACATGACATGTGTTTGATTATTTCTGCCACCTTCTTAATGTTGATTGTCACTTTGTTTCCTTCTCTCCCTGAAACTGCTAGGTATCATTTAATGCTGAGAATATATCCATCTGTAGTGCCGATTATACATGTATTTCTTTCAGTTTTCTGGCTCAAATTCCAAATCTCCCCCCCCCCCTCGGGGCAGCAAAGAGTTGATTTAACATCTGTACATCTTTTTTCATATGTTGTTAACTTAATGTAGAAGTTTGCAACTTTGTGTTCATTTTTTTCCTGATATCTTTTTTAATTCACAAAAAATAAATATTTACAAAATGAATTTCTACTTTATTTTTTCCCTTCTCCTTATCCCCTCTTTTGAACCTTAGTTGCTATTCTGTATTGTGGAACCAGGGGTATAAGCTTCAATTCCAGGTGTAATTAGTTTGTGTAAAACCACTGGTATTTACTTGGCTCCTAGTGAGAGCTGAAAAAATAGTTTTATACTTGCAGTTTCTTTTGATTTTGTTAAGAAAAAAGGCACTGCAGGTTATGGATACTTCACGCATCCTGTGTCAGTTGATTTTAGCATAGCACTGTATTCTATTGGTCTGAATGACAGACCAGGCCTCACAGTGGCCAACTGGCTGCTTTTTTCAAAGGGACTAATTCCCACCAGAGAACATTTTTTTCCTTCCACAAGCAGAAGTCTGCAGACATTTATATTGAATGTTGATTGCATAGAGCACCTGAAAACCCTAGCAAGAAAAAGGAGATTGTCAGGGCATCAGAGGACTTTTAAGGGAAGCTGGGGCTTGTCACACTCATGTATGACATAAGATTGTGATCTAAATCCATGTGAATACCAGAGTGACGGGGACCTGGGACACTTCCACATACACCTAATTTCCATTAGAATAAAGAAAAATTTGTGTTAAAATTTACATCTCAGAAAATGTAAAATCTTTTCATATTCTCAAAACACTTGATTTTTTCTTTGCTTTTGTCAGAAATAAATTTGTGCTTGATACTTTCCAAATGATGGCATCACTAGCTATTGATGGAGATTTACACTCTTGTTCATTTGTTTAAATAGAACACGAGACATTAGATTCTATGTAGTATTTCAATTAAGTAGAATTTGATTCACTTGGTATCTATCCTTTATCTTTTTTTCCTACCATTTTCCCCCTTGGTTTTCACCCCCTCCCCCAAGAAAATGTGATTAGTGTTAGACTAGATAGCATTCCTGTTTAATAGAACTTGTCCCACTTGATGACCATCTTTTCTCTGTTCTCCTATACTATTTCCCTTTGGAATGCATTTTGAGAATTTATTCTTTTTTTCTTGATTAGAAAACTCAAGTTGAGGCATGTAGATGCTTTAGCAACTGATCAATATTCTAAACCCTCACTTAGTAGGGAGTGAGACTGACAACACTGGGTGCATTCTTATTATGACAAGAAGATTCATTTCCACCAGGATTTTTTGTTAACTTGAACTCTAACTCACCAGAATTGGAAAAGGATCTTTAAGTCCAGAAGTGATTAGGATGTGCAGGTGGGACAGCGTTAAGGGCTAGAATATGTAATAATTCTTCTATCTTGGTTTTGGGGGCTATGATTTTATATTATCCATTTGCAGCTATTGTGAACCTGTATCTTTATCTATATATATTTTCTTCTTCTTCTTTTTACTATGCCAACAGGTACTTGCTTTTTTCAGGAAGGCATTTGATGACTGTAGTACATCTTTAACTAGGTCAGGGAAAATTATGGCTCTCAAGGTCTTTATGAATCCCCATCATCATTTTTTTTTCCCACTCAAAATGAAGACTTGGTCTTTTCTTTAATGTCATGTCAAAAAAAAAAAACAACAAAAGAATTGCTAAATAAAAAGAGTTTTAAATGAATATTACTTTCTACGAATGTTGGAATTTTGCTCTCCAAACATCTTTTTCCTAGAAAGTTTTAGATGTTTCAGCAGTTGCTTGGTCTTGCTCCAGTTATAGAATTCACCTGAAATGAGAGATCTAGAATAAAGTGAGTTTATACATTTTTCTCAGAGAATGTATATAGCAATCAAGCAAAGCATTCATAAGTCATAAATGGAGCTCATTTCCCAGGAAAAAGTAGGTGAAATGATGAAGCACCTGCCATCCAGAACATCATCAAGAGCAGTAACATCAGTCTATAGGCAATAAATGAGGAAAAATATCATTTTATTCCCTTTCAGCTGTTGCTAACAAATGGGGGAATTATGAGTCACATGAAAAAAAAAATTTAAATGGGCCATCTTTAGTCTCTACTTAACTCTCTAGTCTCCCACATTGATAATCTACCATTTTTAGGCCTCAAATGAATAACCTAAAAATTCTTGACTCTCACAAGGATTTGACTTTGGGGATATCACTTATATTTTTCTCCTTTACATAATAAGGATTACTACAATTGTCCATGTCAGAGGTAAAGGTGAAAATGGTGTGATAATGTGTTTTAAAAGAACTTTAAATCAATGTGTTTTCTAAATGCATGTACTTCTGGTATACTAGATGAATATACCTTGTATAACTTCAAATCATCCATAATACCTGAATGCCCCACAACACATGGAAGGAAGCACTTTCAGTCAATTAGGCAAATATGATGGGAGGAAAATATCCCAATATAATTCAATCCAAACAACCAACATTTATTAAGTTCTTAATATGTGTAAGGAAGATGATTGATATCTTGACATGTAAAAATTTAAATGGCACAATCTTGCCCTTAAATAGTTAATTTTCTTTGTTATTTCTAGAGTAGTTGCCATTAAGTTTCAAACCTAACTTTCAGTTAAGGTTTTTTCTTGAGTAGGCGAATTTTTTCTTTTCTTTCTTTTATCTAACCCTATTCACCCTCTCTTCTATTCCTCTCTCTCCCTTTTACTCATTCTTTCTCCTTCCTACCCTCTTTTCCTATCTGTGTATTTTTCACTCTCCTACTCTATCTCTGTCTTTATGTTTACCTCTCTCTGTCCCTCTCTTGTCTCTTTGCTTTCCACCCTCCTTTATTTCCTTCTGTGTCTTTCCCTTCCTCCTCTCTTTCTCT
>CM053586.1:123908114-123931610 GCA_028646515.1 Pseudochirops corinnae
ATAGATAGATAGATGGATAGATAGATAGATAGACAGATAGATATTCCCTTCAACTATCCTCATACTGAGAAAAGTCCCATGAGGTAAAATGATCATTTTTCCATGTAGGAATGTAAATAGCTTATTTATATATATAATATTTATATATATATATATATATATATAGTATTTTTATATTTATATATATAATTTATATATTTTTATATAAATATATAGTATATTTATATATATATAGTAAATAGTTTAATAAGTTGCTTATGATTTCTTTTTCCTCTTTACCTTCTCATGTTTCTCTTGTTTCTTGTATTTGAAAGTGAATTTTTCTATTCAGCTCTGGTTTTTTCATCAAGAAAAAAATGAAAGTTGGGGTGGCTATGTGGCGCAGTGAATAGAGCACTAGCCCTACAGGCAGGAGGACCTGGGTTCAAATCTGGCCTCAGACACTTAACACTTACTCGCTATGTGATGTTGGGCAAGTCACTTAACTCCAATTGCCCTCCAAAAAGAAAAAAAAAAAGAATACTTGAAAGTCTTCTATTTCATTGAATGACCATATTTTCTCCTGAAGCATTATACTCAGTTATGCTGGGTAGGTGATTCTTGGTTTGAATCTTAGCTCCTTCTACCTCCAGAATATCATATTTCCAGCCTTTCTAGCCCTTAATGTAGAAGCTGCTAGATCTTGTGTTATCCTGATTGTGTTTCCACAATATTCAAATTGTTTCTTCCTGACAGTTTCTCATATTTTCTCCTTGACATGGGAACTCTGGAATTTGGCTATGATACTCCTAGAAGTTTTCTTTTTGGGCTCTTTTACAAGAGGCAATCAGCGAATTATTTCAATTTCTATTTTGCCCTCTGGCTCCAGAATATCAGGGCAATTTTCCTTGAGAATTTTTTGAAGGATGATTTCTACACTATTTTTTTAATCTTGGCTTTCAGGTAGTCCCGTAGTTTCAAAACTGTATCTACTGGATCTATTTTCCTGGTCAGTGGTCTTTCCAATGAGATATTTCATATTACCTTCCATTTTTTTTCATTTGTTTGGATCTGTTTTATAGTATCTTGATTTCTCATAAAGTCATTAGCTTCCAACTACTCCTATCTAATTTTGAAGGAATTATTCTCTTCAGTGAGTTTTTCAAATTCCTTTTCCATGTGGGCAATTTGGCTTCTTAAGGCATTCTTCTCATCGTTGGCTTTTTGGGACTCTTTTACCATTTGAGTTAGTCTATTTTTTTAAGGTGTTATTCTCTTCAGTCAGGTTGTTGGCTCTCTTATCATTATTTTCTTGCATCATTCTCATTTCCCTTCCCAGTTTTTCCTCCAATTCTCTTACTTGATTTTTAAAATCCTTCTTAAACTCCTCCATGTTCTGTAACCCATTCATATTTTTCTTTGAAGCTTTTGATGCAGGTGTTTTGATTTTGTTGTCTTCTTCTGGTTCCATGTTTTGATCCTTTTTGTCCCCCAAAAAAGGATTTTATGGTCTGATTGTGCTTCCTCTGCTTGTTCATCTTGCCAGCCAATTACTTGACTTTTGAAGCCTTTTTCACAGTAGAACTCTGCTTCCAGAGTGGAGAGAGCTGTATCCCAAATTGCTGGGGTTTTTGTAGTTTCCAGAGTTATGAGGAGCATGCCCTCTCTATAGCCACCACAAACTCTGGCACAGTGGTGTTTCTCACCCCAGGACCACCACCAAGACTGTGACCCAGATCCAAGCAGTTCAAAGCAAGAGCAATTACCCTCTGAATGGTTGTTTTGTCCCCTACTTTCTGAAGTTCAGGAGCTCCAAAGCCAGCCATGTGAAAGCAGTTGCAGCCATTGCACCTCCACCATATCTCACCCTGGGGGCAGGAGCCGGACTTCACTCTTACATCACCCAGTTCCAACAGAATTCCCTACTGACATTTCCTCTCTCTTTTCTGTTTAAATGTTGAGAAGTCTGGAAACTGCTACAGATGCCAGTGATTCACTCTCCTGAAGTCTGCCCTGGCCAGTCTGAGCTGCTAGTTGGGCCACCTGGGGTCTGGGCCCATGCAGCTCAGGTGGGACTGCTCAGCCCCCAATCTAGTGCTATAGAGCCTTCTTCTCACCTTCCAGGCTGCCTTCATTGGAAGTTTTGTTTCTCTGTAACTTTGTGGAATCTGTAGCATTAAAAATTTTTAGAGTCATATTTTACAGTGTTGGAGGTAGATGGAAGGGGACCTTAAGCAAGTTCCTCCTTTTACTCCACAATCTTGGCTGCAACTCTCAGTAATTTTTTTCCTCATTGATTTTATTTCCTTTTAACTAAACAATGCTACGTCTTATCTAAAGTTTCTTCATGAAGTGAGATTAATTTTTCTTCATAGTGTGCAATTTTACACTTGTCGTGATCAGTAAGCATGGATAAATGATCACACACTATCCTTGTCATACTTTTCTCAATAAGCATATTAACTGAATATAGATAAATAATATACTCAGCAACATACCAACACTGGCTTCCCCTTTGCAAGAGAGACTTCCTTTCCCTTCCTCTCTTCTCCTTTCTTCCCTCCTCTGTCCTCTACTATTCTCTCTCTCTGTCTCTATCTCTCTCACTGAAAACCATCAGTCTTGAAGAGAGTCTGGAACTATGCAGGTATCTTGAAGAAAATAGTGAGGAATATCTCTCTTTTCTGACACTCTCAAACTAACATTACCCTTCATGCAGACACCCACCATTCTTTCAATATTAATGCAATATATTCCAGGATTGAGTGGGTAGAATCCTGTGTTATAAGAGAATCTGAATTTATTTGATGAGACTAATTACTTTGTTCATAACAAAATTTTCCAAATCTTAGAATATGAGTTCTATGGGTCACTACGGTCAAAACATTCAGTAGGTGGAATAAAGAGGGTAGGTTAGAGGCAGCAACCAGGCTGTGCCTTTGAACATTCTCCTCCAAACAACTTTTAAATAAACTTTGGAGCAGCAGAGTCAACAATATATCAGGGTGAGACATTTTTCTTGCCTTAGACAACTTGGGAGGCAAGCAAGAGAGGTCTGTGTCATTGAGGTGGGATCCAGCCTGAAGCATGGAAGCAGTACCAGCAGTAGTCCTTGGAGGCTGCTGCTGAGCAGCAGCTTCAGGAGCTCTTAGGCCATGGAAGGTAAGGGGGTTGAACAGTTGGTCAGAAAGAGATTATAGGAAACAGTTGGCTTGAATTGGCAACACTATTGTCCACAGGAGTTCTGGGAAACAATTCCATGACAGAGATGAGTGCTTGTAATAAGTCACAAGGATTCAGGGACCCTGGTCTCAGTTCTAAGGCAGAAAGGAGAATGAGCACTTATGACTGCAGGAGGTTACAAGACCTGGTCACAGTTTCAGGATCAAGAGGAACACTCCAATTACAGCTGCAGGGGAGAGCAGGGGCCCTTCCTGGGTAAAGACCAGAACACACACAAGGAGAACAGACCTCTCCTCAGATCTTTCCCCAGATCATACGACCTGCACTGAAAACATGCAGACCCCCAAACTCTAGCCCTGAATACAGCAGAATGAAAAAAAGTCTGAAACTTGTGATATTGCCTCCCTATCTCCGGGTAAGCATAAGCCAACTTTAACAAAAAGTTCAAAGTCAAGAAATAAACTGGAAAAGGAACAAAACATGAAGAAGAAAAAATAGGAGAAGGAGGAGAAAGAGGAGGAGGAGGAGAGGAATTTGACCACAATAAATTACTGTGGTAGATGTAGGGAGGGGGGAAGATGAAGACACAAAGTCAGAAAAAGAGAATAGTGTGTGTGTGTGTGTGTGTGTGTGTGTGTGAAGCTACTTGCAAAGCCTCAAGGGAAAAAAAATAATTAGACCAAAGTCTTACAAGATTCCTTGAAGAGTTAAAGAAAGAGATAAAAGTAGTATAGGGAAAAGTGTGAAAAAAATGAAAATGATGCAAGAAAATTATGAAAAGAGAATGAATACTGAAGAAAATAACACTTTAAAAGAGAGAACTGGTTTAATGGTTAAAAAAAAAGCACAAAAATGATTGAAGGAAAAATAATGATTTTTAAAGCAGAATAGACCAAATGAAAAAGTACATAAAAAATTGACTGAAGAAAAGAACTCTTTAAAAAGAATTTGGCAAATTGGAAGAGGTACAAAAGTTCATTGAAGAAAATAATTGCCTACACACCAGAATTGTCCTGTCCCCTGTAAAAGCCCTTCCTTACTGACCTCTTTTATGTCAGAAAATCTTCCCTATTCTACCTCATCCTTTCTTCTTTTTTCATTACATCCCTCTTTCTCACCCTTTCATTTTTTTGGAGGTCATTCTAATATAGTTGTTCCTTCTTTCTATATAAAATGCTTTTAACTATACTGATAATGATAAAGTTCTTAGCAGTTACATGAATCACCTTTCTCTATAGGAATGTAAATATTTTAACTTTATTGAATCCCTTATTATTTCTCTTTCATGTTTACGTTTTTATGCTTCTTGAATGTCATTTTTTTTAAAAATTCAGTTCAGGTATTTTCATCAGGATTCTTTGAAAGTGTCCTAATAAAATTAAGGAGTGAGAGAGAGAAAAAGGAGAGGTAGAATGGGGCAAATTATGTCACATAAAAGATGCAATGCAAAGCTTTTAAAGTAGAGGGAACGAGAGGGCAGTCGAGGGGGAGTGAGTGAACCTTACTCTCATCATAAATGACTCAAAGAGAGAATAACATGCATGCTCAAGTGGGTATAGAAATCTATCTTAGTCTACAGGAAAATGAGAGAATAATGGTATAAGAGAAGAGGGTTGATAGAAGGGTGGGAAGATTGGTGGAGGAGTTAGAAGCAAAACTTTTGAGAAGGGACAGGGTGAAAGGAGAGAGAGAATAGATTAAATGGAGGGGATAAGACTGAGATAAATATGGTTAGCAACAGTAATTGTAAAAAAAATTGAATCAAGTTTCTCTGATAAATGCCTCATTTTTCATATAGAGAACTGAGTCAAATTTACAAAAAATAAGAGCCATTCTTCAATTGACAAACAATCAGATTTTTTTTAAAGTAAAGTAATCAAAAATAAAAAAATCAAAAAAATAAAGTAATCAAAGTTATATGAAAAAATACTCTCACTCACTATTGATTGGAGAAATGAAAATTAAAACAATTCTGAGGTATTACCTCATGCCCATTAGAATGACAAAAAGGACAGGAAAGGTAAATGACAAATGTTGAAGAGAATGTGGGGAAAAAAAATGAGACATTAATGTACTGTTGTTGGAGTTGTGAACTGATTCAATCATTCTGTAAAACAATTTGGAAGTATGCCCAAATGGTTATAAAACTATGCATACCCTTTAACCTAGCAATACCATTACTATGCATCTCAAAAAAGATAAAAAGGAAAAAAGAAAAGGGCCTCTATGCACAAAAAATATTTATAGCAGCTTATTTCTAGGGCAAAGAATTAGAAATTGAGCGGATGCCCATCAACTGGGGAATCACTGAAAAAGATGTGGTGTGTGATGATGATGTAGTATTACTGTATTATAAGAAATGATGAGCAGTGTGCTCTTAGAAAAACCTAGAAAGACTTGTATGGGCTGATGCAAAATAAATTGTACTGTGTATAAAGTAACGGCAACATCAAAACATGATGAGCTGTGAATGACTTAGTTATTCTCAATAATACAATGATCTAAGACAACTCTGAATGACTTATGATGAAAATTTGTCATTCATCCCCAGAGAAATAACTGATGGTTTCTGAATACAGAAACAAATAGCATACTTTTAAAAAATTTTCTCTATTTTTCTTGAGTTTTTGTTTGTTTGTTTGTTTGTCTATTATTTCTTTCATTCACCAGATGGAGCCAAGAGGGTAGGTTGGAGGCAGCAACCCGTCTATTATGGATATATTTTGCACTATACATGTATAACATCTGTCAAACTCTGCCTTCTCAATGGGTAGACAGTGGAGGAAGGGAGAGAATTTGGAACTCAAAGTATTAAAAATGAATGTTAAAACTGTTTTTACATGTAATGGAAAATTAAAAACAAAATAATAAAAATGTTAGATTTGGGCAAGTGGAAGTTGATGACTCTATGAGACATCATGAATCAATCTAACAAATTCAAAACAATGAAAAAATAGAAGAAAATATAAAACAACTGACCTGGAAAATAGATCCAGGAGAGATAATATCAGAATAATTGGACTACCTAAAAGCCATAATCAAAAGGAGGACCTGGACAGCATTTTTCAAGAAAATATCAAGGAAAACTGCTCTGATGTCCTGAAACCAGAGAGCAAAACAGACACTGAAATAATCCACCAATAACTACAGGAAAGAGATCTCAAAATAATAAATCCAAGGAACATTGTAGACAAATTACAGAACTATCAGGTCAAGGAAAAATACTACTAATGGCTGGAAAGAAATAATTCAACAATTGAACAGTGACAATTAGGATCACACAGGACTTGGCAGTTGCAACATTAAAGGATCAGAGATCATAGAACATGAAATTCTGGTGGTCAAAGGAGCTAGGACTATAACCAAGAATCCCACAAAATTAAACATAATATATCAAGGAAAAAAATGGCATTCAATGAAATAGAAGAATTTCAAGCCATCATAAGAAGACTAGAAATAAACCAAAAATTTGACCTCCAATATCAAGAGAAACATACACAGGTATAAAAGAGGAAATAAAATTTAAAGAATTCAATAGAGGTAAACTATTTACCTCCCTATATGAGAAAATGATACTTGCCACTTAAAATTTGTATCACTAATAGTTCAGATTGAAGGAATGCCTAAAGACAGGGGATATTGGGTATAAGGTGAATTTGAATGAATGACATAAAAATATTAAGAGATGAGAAAGAGGAGTATAAAGGGTGCAAAAGGAAGGGAGAGGGAGAATGGAGTAAATTATCTCATATAAAGAGATGAAAATGACCTATTACAGTGGAGGGGAAGATAGGAGTGGCTAAGCAATAGGCATTTCTTGAAACTTGCTCCCATTAGTATCAACTTGAAGAGGAATCATATACATAATCAGTTGGATATTGAAATCTGTCTTACTGGACAGGAAGTAGGAGGACAGGAGATTAAATAAAGGGAGGAGGTGGAGACTGAAAAAAGGGAGGGCAAGGAATTGGTAGACTGAAGCAAAACACTGATGAGGTAGAAAAGGATGAAAGGAGAGAAAGGATGAACAGGAGGAAGAAAATGATAGTGAGAAATACCCAGGCAGTAATCAGAACTGTGAATGCGATATGGGATGAAGTCTCCCTTAAAATGGAAGTGGAGAGCAGAGTGGATCAAAAACCATTGTCCTACAATATGTTGCTAACAAGAAACACCCTTGAAGCAGAGGGACATGACACACCGAATAAAGGCAAAGGGCTGGAGCAGCAAAATAGATCTAATAATACCATAGACAATGAAGCGATCAAATTAGAGGAGCAAGGAATGCTCTACCTGTCAGATCTATGGATAGTGGAAGAATTCATGAACAAATAAGAATAACTAATTTTGATCATGTTAAATTGAAAAGCTTTTGTGCAAACAAAACCAATGCAGCCAAGATTTTAAGAAAAGCAGAAAGCTGGGAAACAATCTTTACAGCACATGTCTCTGATAATGGCCTAATTTCTCAAATATATAGAGAACTGAGTCAAATTTATGAGAATACAAGCCATTCCCCAATTGACAAGTGGTCAAAAGATATGAACAGGTGATGAAGAAATCAAAGTGATCTACAATTATATGAAGAAGTGCTCTAAATCACTTTCGATTAGAGTAATGCAAATCAAAACAACTCTGAGGTACCACCTCATACCTTTCAGATTGGCTAATATGACAAAAAATGAAAATAGTAAATACTAGAAATTTTGTGGGAAAGTTGGGACACTAATTCACTGTTGGAGTTATGATCTGATCCAACCATTCTGAAGACCAATTTGGAGTTATGCCTAAAGAGCTATAAAGCTGGGCATATCTTTGATCCAAAATACCACTACTCATTCTACATCTCAAAGAGATTATAAAAAAAGGAAAAGGACTTGCATGTGTAAAAATATTTATAGTAGCCCTATTTGTGGTGACAAAATACTGGAAATTGAGGGGATGCTCATTAATAGGAGAATGGCTGAATAAGCTGTGGTATATGAATGCAATGAAATACTATTATGCAACAAGAAATAATGATCAGATATGTTTCAGAAAAACCTGGAAATACTTGTACAATCTGATGCAAAGTAAAATGAGCACAACCAGGAAAACACAGTACAAAGTATCAACAACATTGTGCGATGATCAACTTTAAATTATTCAGCTCTTCCCAGCAACACAATAAAGTACAAAGAAAAATACTATCCACACCCACCTAAAAATTAGGGGACTCAGAATGCAAATCTAAGCATATTTTTTCACTTACTTTATTCTTTCTTGTGTTACTTTTTCCCTTTTTATCTGTTTCTTCTTCCACAATTGTGATGAATATGGAAATATGTTTTACATGATTGAATATAAACTGTATCAAAGGGACTACAATTTTCAAAGGAAGAGAGGGGAGGGAAAGAGGGAAAATTCAACATCTTATAAAAAGGAATGCTAAAAATTTTCTTGACATGTAATTGTCGGAAAAATAAAATACTATTTAAAGCAAAAAAAAAAAGGGAAAATAACTTACCTGTATGAAAAATATTTTTGTCGGCTCTTTTTGGTGTCAAAGCATTTAAAATTGAGATGATGCTCCTTAATTGAGGAATAGTTGGAAAAAAATGGTAGCACATGAGTCTAATGATTACTAGTGTGCTATAATAAGGGTGGATAGATTATTTGGTCTGGAGTCAAAAAGACTCATTTTTGAGTTCAAATTTTGCCTCAGACACCTGCTAGCTATGTGATTCTTGACAAATGACTTAACCGTTTTCCCTCAGTAATTCATCTGTATAATGAGCTGGAAACAGAAATGGCAAACCACTCCAGTATCTTTGTCAAGAAATCCCCAATTGGGTTCATAAAGAGTCAAACATGACTGACTGAAATGACTGAACAACAACAAATTGTGTCATAAGAAGTGACAAGGGGGTACAATGCCATGCATGAACAACTCTCCAGAAGAATGCCATTATAATTAGCTCTTAAGGTTCTGACCACACAGTATAGTGAACACTCTATTTATTCTATAACAAATCAAAGCAAAACATTCACAGAAAATCAAGGTACAGCCTTCACAATATTACAGCTTATTACAGAAACTCACAATATAGTATTCACAATAGCCTTTCATTAAGATGGCCACATAGTTTCCACCATAGTGGCCACAAAGTTTTGAATAAAGAACAATCATCTGTTATCCCTAAGGAGGTTTGCCTCCTTACTCAGTCATTCAGTCATCTCAAAGTATAATAGTCAATATCTTCCACTCATGGGGCAACTGAGTTAACTCAGTAACTTATTCAGCAGTCAATTACTAAGTATCATTAATCACTAAGTACAAGCATTAGAAAATACACAAACCCTTCACCCCTAGGTCACTAGTAAATTTATAATTCCTCAGTCAGTATATAGTATACAGTATAAAGTTTACTGTATATATATATATATATATATATATATATATATATATATATATATATATATATATACACATACACATTATAAGGCCTTCTTTCAGCTTGACTCGGGGTGGTCTTTCAGATTCCCTGGATCCCATTCCATGTCCCAGCTGCTACCTGAATTCACCAAATAGTCACCTGGATTCAGAGGCAGACAGTTCCCAGGTCCTTGTCCAGTTCTCTGGGCAGTTCCTGCTCTGTATTGGAGCTCACAGTGTCCAGTCCATATCAAATCCTTCATAATTTCTGTTCCTGGGAATTCAAGGCTCAACCAAGCCACAGACAAAGTGTTACCATCCTGGTCATGTTTCCTCAGTGTTCTACAGCTTGTTCAAAAAATCAGAATCACCTTATCCAACCGGGGGGTGGGGGGGGAGGGAGGTGGTGTCCTGGGCTCCTGGGCTTCTAGACTGCTGTACTTCTGAGCTCCTGGGCTCTTCTTCTGCCTCCTGGGCTCCTCTTCAGAAGAAACTCTACCACCACAAGTTTTCCAGAAATTCTTACTCAGTTCTCAATTCTCATTGCTCTTCTGTAGCTGCTTCTGCCACCAGATTCTTATCCCAAGAAATTCTGACTGTCCCTCCCTGGGGTTTTCCTTATGTCCACACAGCATTAGCTTCCTGTTTTAGCCAACCCCTTCCTGTTACTTCAGTAACAGGAGATAGGAGTTCATACCTTCTGTTTCCCCAACAGTGGCTTGATCAGTCACTAAGTGCTAAGTACATGCTACCTTTGCTTAACTTGAAACAAGGTGCTAAGTACCTGCTTACTTGCCAATATAAAAAGGGGTCTTCAAATTCAAATTAATTACCATTACAGGAAGGTCGTTTCAGAGAAAAAAAAATGAAGACGCATGTGAAATAATGCAAAGTAAAATGAGAAAAACCAGGAGTTCATTGTGCACAGTAAAATATTGAGCAATTTTTAGTGATGATCAATTGTGAAAGACTTGGCTACTCTGATCAGTGCAATGATCCAAGTCAATTCCAAAAGAGACATGCTGAAAAACATTGCTATCAACCTCCAGAAAGAGAACTGATGAACTCTGAGTACAAATTTAAGTATCATTTCCCGGCTTTATTTTTTATTTATTTTATTTTGTTGTGATCATATGGCTAATATAAAAATTTATTTTCCATAATTTCATATGTATAATTAATATATTGTTTGCCAACTAAAAATAGTGGGTAGAGGAGTAGTTGGGAGATAGATATTTGGAATTCAAATTTCAAAAAGAAAAGAATGTTAAAAATAATAAATAAATAAAAATATTCACCAAATAGTGTTTCTCTATTGGATAATAATAGCTCATTGGCAGGTCTATACTCAGATCCTTTCCTGTTATAGCCTCACAGAATTTGTTTTCTGTTGGTATATTTGAGGGATACCATAAAGCTTTGGTATCAGTAAAAGTAGAAGATTCCTGTTCAAGAAAGTTCTATAAGTGAAGACTGAATAATTCATTACAGTGTATGTTTCTTGTAGGCCATTTATATTTTTGTTTTTATCTTTATACTAAGAAATGAACAAAATACTTGACCATAATGATTGAGAGAGGCTTATGGATTGACTGTTGAATTGTCAGATACATTATATCAAAGATTTCTTTTTATATATGTTGGCTTAGATTCTTGGTGAAGTCTTTTCTAATCCTCAAATTGTGTGAGGATTTTAGTGGTGGCTGCATGTATAATATTATATATGTGCATATGTATCTACATGAATGCATATTCATATAAATGTATAGTAATATCTTATTACTTAGTAACAATAGATAATATAGATGGTAGACTGATTATCTAGATTCTGTTTAACCAGGAAGAGCAGAGAGATTATTTTCTGTTCTGCTTTAACCATGGCATCAAATAAAAACCAGCCTTGGCCTCTTTTCATAAAGTCCTACTCCATGGAAAATTTAGCTACTTAATCATCTTGTATTTTATCTTTTCCACTCTCCCACCTTTTTTTTATAATAAGCTTGTTTTAAGTATAATAGGCAGATAAGTGTAATAGCTGCTCAACTCCTCATAGTTCCCTCCCATGCTACTTTTGTTATTGCTTTTTGTTGTTGTTGTTGAGTCATTTCAGTTGTGTCCAATTCTTCATGACCTTTTTTGTAGGTTTATTTTTTTTGGCAAAGATCCTGGAGTTTGAGTTGAAAAACTTTTGAGAAACTGAGGCAACCAGGGTTAAATGATTTGTTCAGGATAGCACAGTTAGTAAGCATCTGAGATCAAATTTGAACTCACAATGATGGGTATTCCCTGATTTCTAACCCAGTATTCTATCTACTGTGCCACTTATATAGCCAGCTACTGCTTCTTTAGGGACTTTATATTAAATGAAACATTAGAAGTACACTCACAATCATTCTTAGCCACAAGTTAGAAAAAATTCTGATTTTAATAATTAACATATATAGTGGCAAATAGAAGGGAGGTAAAGGTCCTTAATGTTATGTTTTCTAGGTAAATTAAGTGGAAAGTTCTATATTTATATTACGGTTTTCTTATAATAATTATAGTGATATTATTTTGCTATTAAGTGTTTCTTCCTTGAGTTTCTCCCCACCCTCTGCTGAAGAATTCAAAGCCCTTAAAGCCATTATTCTTTCTTGCAGTGCCCCTCTGAGATACACAATAGAAAAGTATTATTATCCCTATTTTTACCCGTAAAATAAAGAATTTATAGAAAAGCTGAATGATTTGATTCAGGCATTAAGACCAGCGCTGATTTCTCTGTTGGCAGAGAAACTAAAAAAGTGCTCACTTTTTTAAAATGTCCACTTCTTGCTTCACCTAATACTGAACTAGTATCTCAAAGGTATGACTATAACTCCAGGATATACAGTTTTGTTTTGATTTTTTTTTATGCAGGCATTATATACTGCCAAATGAGAATAATAACTGCCACTCATATAAACGTTGTAAAATTTGCAAAGTATTTTATATAAAATATCTCATGTGATCCTCACAATGACCTATGAGAAATATGTTTATAGGTATAATTATTGATCATTTTACACTAGAGGTAAATGCAACTTTAAGAGGTAAAATGATTCGCTTACAATCACAGAGCTAGCAAATATCACAGGCAAGATTTTAATCAACGTATTATTTACATGTACAGGATTCTCACCACTACACCCAAATGTCTCTCAAAGACAGAGAATGATTCTTACCGAATGTTCGAAGTAAATAACCTAGCTGAGAAAAACTTCAAGTCATCTTCTATAATATGAAGTTTGTAAATCCTATTGTCATTTAAACAGGAATCATCAATCTGATTATATACGAACTTATGGCAAAAATTACACTGCCTAGTTCCATATCGAGAATCATTATACCATATGTGGAACTCACATTAATTCAATGGGCATTCATGGGGTAGATCAATTGCATTCTATGTCCTTAGTGAATGCAGTATCAATATGATTAGCCATGCTAGCTTTATTCACTTTGTGGGAACTCTATTGCTCAACTCCCCCAAAGTATATTGAAAACACACCAACAATATTTCATGAGATAATGAGATATATTGGGTGATATATTATCATATTTTGCAACCATACTGGCAATAATGAATGCAGCAGTCTTGATTTTTGGAGAAGAAAACATTACTAACTATACCGTATGCAATATATTTTCCATGACAATTTCTATACATTGTAAATAGGATTTCCCATTATTTGTAAATATATACACATATGTCTGTATATGCATATATGTATATGTTTAAATTGTTTAATTTATGTTTAAATTGAACAAAAGAATTACTGAAATAGAAAGTCTGAAATGTTTAGACAGTTGAGAATTACTCAACATGTTATCATTGAATCTCTGGGGAAAGCATATCAATGCTGACCTGTTATCTGACTTGACAACACTAACAATTGAAGAGAACTAGTTGTTCTTATTAAACTTTATGTCTATAGTCTGTCAATCAGTCAAAAATTTATTAAGTATCTACTACATCACAGCTACTATTACTCAAGTAACTTATATTCTATAGGGGAATGTATGTGACATAAATACATTTATGTGTATTTTATGCATATACCTAAATATTTGTATATGATTGCATGAGTAAACACATACTATATATATGTATATGTATGTATGTATGTATATATATGTATGTGTTTGTGTGTGTGTGTGTGTGAAGTAAATATGAGAGCATTGGTGGAGGATAATTATAGCTGAGAAGATAGAAAAGACTTCAGTAATGCTTAAGCTGAATTCTGAAATTTTTAAACATCAGAAAAAAATGGAAAATTCCAAAATGTGAGATCTTGTTCTGAATTGTGTTGGGTTTTACATTTTTAATTCATACCTGAGATACAAATGCCTACATTTTGTCAATGAGACTGGTTGGGAAGCCTTTTTCTACTTAAAATTATGGAGAAATATTTTTTAAAAATATATTTTCTTTGAAAAAAGGCATTCATATAATTAAAGAATGAAATGTAAATTATTTTTGGCCAACTCCAAGTTTACTTTCTTAAAAAACTATGCAATTTTACTTTTTTTTTTTTCAGTTCCCAATTCTCATCTTCAGTCCTCTCCTTTCATCTACTGAAGAAGCAAGGAAAAACAAAATCAATTACAGATGCATATAGCCATGCTAAACAAATTTCTCATATTACCTGTGTAGGAAGGAAGTAAGGAAGAAAGGAAGGAAGGAAAGAAAGAATGGAGGGAAGGAAGGAGGAGAGAATAAAAAAGAAAATAAAGAAAAAAGGAAAATAAGAATAAATTTTAAAAAAAACATGGGTCAATCTGCCTTCTGAGTTTATTTTTTCATTATTTGGAGACATGTTGCATGTTTCATCAGGAGTTTTTTGGAATTCTGTTCAGTCATTGTGTTGATCAGAGCACTTGAATCTTTCAATGCAGAATATATTTATACTATTTTTATACTATGAATTGTGTTGTTGTTTTTGTTGTTTTTATTTTATTTTAACTCAAACACCACAATACAATAGAGAATAGAGGAAAGAAAGAAAAATATATCATAAACTTAAATATCAGAACTTAAATACAAAGTAAGAAAGGAAAAAAAAATATGCCATGTGCATAGCAGAAAGTAAGAGGAATAAAAATAAGCAATAATAAATTTTCACTTCAAGAAAGCCTTATGATATATACTATACATTGTGTTAAGAGCTGTCCATCTTTTCTTTGTTTTCTTTTGTTCTCTACTGTGCAGTTTTTTACTTTGTCCTACACACACACACACACACACACACACACACACAAACACACACACAATCTACTCCAAGAAGGCTACAATTGAGTGTGGATATATTTCTCAATAACTATAGATATATACATGCACACATAGACATATACTTTCCCAAACATATTCTACTTCTGATCTTTTTTGTCTTTATGCTTGTGTATATCTCTTCTTTCCTATCTCTCCTGCCTCCTCTACTTCTAACTGCTACCTTGCCCTCCTATTACTTGCCTACCCCCCTCCAAGGTTTCCTCCCCTATCCTACCATTCCTATAAATCTAAACATTCTTCTATAGCCCCCTTTTACCTATTCCCCCACCTTCCCCTTTAGAGATCCCTCCTTTATCCTTCCATTCCCATTGATCTAAATATTGTTCTATAACTCCCCTTTATCTATTCTCTTACTCATCCATCTAAATATCCCTCCCTTGTCCTCTCCCTCTTCTCTATCCCCTTACCATTTTATTTCTTCTGAATTTAGAAGACTTTTATACTCTTCTAAATATATACATGTATTGTTCTCTCTTAAACACATTCCCAGTGAAAGTAGGTTACCAGAACTATCAGTCTTCCTCCCTCATCTAATTTTTCTTATCACTTCTTCCTCTTGCCACTTGAATAAAACAATTACTCATTTTAATTGTTCCTAAATAATTTTACTTCTTCCTTATGAGCTACCCAATTATTAATAGAAATACATTTTGCATTTTACATACATAAAAAGTAATCGTTCTTTCCTTATTGAATCCCTTGTATTCAGTCTTGAGTATGTGTCTTGTGTTTCTCTTGGCTCTTTATATGTCACATCTTCTATTAAATTCAGTTTTATTTTAACAAAGTCTTGAATGTCAGACAGTTGATCAAATGTCCATTTTTTTCCTATTCAGAATTATGCTTAACTTTTCTGGGTATGATACTTTCAGCCAGAGACCCAGTTCTTTTGCTCTTTGATATATAGTCTTCCAAGATCTGTGGTTCTTTAATGTCTCTGCTGCTAGGTCTTGTGTGATTCTCATTGTGTGGCACCATCATATTTAAATTGTTTTATTCTTGTTCCTTTTAATATTTTATCCTTTAGCTGGGTGTTTGTAAAGTCAAGCACGAGCAACTTTTCAGAAGAATGCTACTGTGAATAGCTTCTAAGGTTCTGATTACACAGTATAGTGAACACTCTCTTTGTTGCATAAAAAATCAGAGCAAAACATTCACAGGAATCAAGGTACAGCATTCACAATATCTTATCATAGAAAATGGCCACATAATTTACATTACAATGGTTACAAAGTTTTGAACAAAGAACAATCATTTAGTAATTCAGTAGTTCAATCATCCTTAGGGAGGTTTGCCCCCCTAAGGAACACAAAGTACAATAGTCAAAATTGTCTACTCATGGGGCATACTAGGTTACAAATCAATTACTTATTCTGTCATCAATCACTAAGTACAATCATTTAGTCAATCAATCATCCTTCATCATTCACTATTTAATCATCAGAAAATATACAGACCCTCCACCCCTAGATCACTAGTAAATTTACAATTTCTCAGTCAGTACACAGTATCCAGATAAAGTCTTCTTTCAGCTTGACTCAGGATGGTTTCTCAGATTCCCCAGATTCCCTTCCATGGTTCTAGATCCTACCTGGATTCACCAAACTGTCACCTGGGTTCAAAGTCAGACAGCTCTCAAGTTCTTGTCAAGCTCTCCATGCACTCTATGCTCCACATTGGAGCTCACAGTGTCCAGTCCACCCCAAATCCTTTACAGTCTCTGTTCCTGGGAAGACAAGGCTTAACAAAGACACAAACAAGCAAAGTCTTAAATCCTTCACACCCATGCTTCCTCAGTCCACTGGCAGCTCTGTCTGGCCCTCAGACTCAGCGGAAGTCTCAGCTATCTCCCAGAATTAAAATCACTCCATCCAGGTTTTCAAAACCAAAATCATTTTCTTTAGCCTCCTTGGCTCCTCTTAAGCCTCCCTGGTCACAGCAACTTCTGCCTCCATAGAGTTTGCTTCAGCAAGATCTGTCTCAGTTACCAATTCTTATTTTTCTTCTCAATTGTCAGTCCAGCTGTAGCAGTCCAACTTCCAGATCCTGCAAAGAGAAATTCTTTCTTTCCCCATTGCCAGCAGGTTCTGCCTCCAGATCCTTGTCCCAAGAAGTTCTGATTCTCCCTCTCTGGGTTTTTCCTTATAAACAGTATTGTCCCTCCCTATTCAGCCCCTTTTTGTTGCATCAACAATAGGAGACAGGAGTTCATACCTTCGGTTTCTTTAACAGAGGCTTAATCTGAATTAGGCGCTAAGTACCTCTTATTTTAACAATACAAAGGGAACTTCAAATCCCATTACTGTTACAGGGTTTCAGAATTTGACTATAATATTCATATGAGTTTTCCTCATAGGATCTCTTTTGAGTAGTGTTTGATGCTTTTTTTTTTCTATTTCTGTTTTCTTTCCTTATTCTAGGGCTTTAGGACAAGTTTCTTTAATTATTTCTTATGTTATTATATCAAGATTCTTTTTTTTATCATAGCTGTCAGTTAGTCCAGTTATTTTTTATGTTTTCTCTTCTTGATCTGTTCTCTAGATCTGTGTTGTGTTTTTTGTCATGCAAAGCATCATTCTATTGGGAACAAAAGATAAACTAGCTATTTGACAGAACCAACATAAATTAAATTACAATTTTGATCCTGTATCCTCATGTAGTTATTACTTAAAATGATTAAATGATATTTAAGAATACAGGTTTTAATGAATTCTCTAATTAGACAACCAGTAATGACCAGTAAGTAATTTATGTCTATTCACACAGGACTAACAGCTCTGAAGTGCTTTTGTCCTTTGACTTCAGGGTCTAGATAGTGAGTGAAAACAGAAGATCTATCAACTAAAATTTTCTATATGTTAGCATGTCAAGAGTAGGATAACATAATTGAGTCTGAAGAACTTCGAAGATCTTTAAGTGACTCCTGACACTGTATTAGACACATTAGAGCAATGCAGACATATGTCCTTTTCCCTGTCCTTTAGAAGTTAGTAATCTCGTTGATCATACAATACAGTGACCTTCTGGTTCTGAGCTGGAGCTGGCTGGTGTGTGCTGAGGCTAGGTGCAATCTCTCTGCATTTCCCTGGGGTTACACTGAAGCTTGGGATGTAAGTTATGGGGGAGGGGTCGTCTGGACATTGGAGGTATCCTTCTCTCCTAAGGCTGTGCTAGAGCAAAGGTAGGCTTAGCCCCTGGTGGATGCCTGTCGATGCTTTTGTCTGCCAATTCCTCTGACTGTCCTAAGGGACTCCTGAGTTCCTGGTGTTGGCGCTTGGTGGCTCTACCATACTGGGGCTCAGGATCTCTAGCTGGTCAGCTGAGGTGGGGTTTGCTTCTGGTTTACTTGGATGCCTCCCATCCTGTGCTGGTTCCCTTCAGTCACAGCAAGAGGTTAATCCCATCTGCCTCCTGAATTACAAGACTGCTGTACCCTTTTAGCTGGCTCCACTTTTCGAGGATTTTTCCTGTGGCAATATTCTCTGGTCAACAGGGGGAGGGGGATGAAAGCATTTGCAGTTTGCTCCACCATCTTAGCTCCTAGAATTTAAAATAGGTGACTTTCAAATTGAGTCTATGGGCTGATAGCCCCAGGAGTAGCTGCTGCTATTGCCACAGGCTCCGTACAGCACTGCACCTCTTTCTCACCTGGTTCTGTCAGACCCCCATCCTGAGAGGAGAGGTCGGGAATAAATGGAATCATTACTCTGCTTTTATGATCAGAGACACACAACTACACTTTCAGAATTGTATTCTTACTTAGTTCATAGCTACAGCCTATAGCAGCAACCACTCCTGGTTGGATCTGTGACAGATTCAGGCAGTGGGTGACCAACAAGTTTCCTATGTCACCCATTCCTGTACCCAGTGCCATTTCTGAGATATCATGGGATCTCTTTTTGCCTTGGTACTTCATGTCTTGGTACCTTGACTTTGCCCTCTTTCATTCCCTATAGTGTATAGTCCACCACATCCCATGTATTCTTGGATAGGCCCTAATTCTGGTACCTGTAGAATCCCTTTCGCTCTTAGCTGTCTAGGGCAAGAAAATAATTCACTATTACTTTTTCCTTCACTTTCTCTATCAGAATTTGGTCTGGCTCATTTTCTACATACTTTGGAGAAGGAATAATGGGTAGTTAGGAATAACTGCTTCCTCTTATTCTGGAATTTAAACCTATACTTTCAATGATATAAATGACCCCTGGTGAGAAAAACTCCTTTCTTAAATTTAGATTTCAATCAATAATCAATAAACCTTCATTAATTACTTATTATGTGACAGGTACTTGTTAATATTTTTAACTATTTTGCAAATAAATAGTCTTAAAGAATTATTTGGGCAATTTATAACTTAGGTGATTTGTGCAGGACAACACAGTCATTATATAACAGAAGTGGAATGCGAAACTAGTCTTTTAGCTGGGTTCTCTACCCACTATAGCATTCTGTTTCTATACTCATTATAAATATAATCAGAAACACAAAACCAATCTTCTCACTGGTTAAGATTAATTACTTATGGCTCCATTTCTACATGAAGTGGAGGGTTGAATTTTTCCTCTTCCAAGCTCTTTCACAGACACAGAACATTGGGTAATCAATTTCCACCAGTGAATAGTTTTATGCAAATTGGCTTTGAACTTCTTATTACATTCAACAAATATATTTATGTAGAATTTGGTAATAGAATAGATTATCATGTTCCCAAGACACTTTATGAATCTACTGAGCATTGGAATCATGTGAGATAATAAACAAAGACACACACATGCATATGTGCATATACATATGTATATATGTATATGTGTGTATATGTATGTGTGTATATATATGTATATATGACGTTCATAGTTCAAAGAAGTTACCTTCCATAGGATCAAATAAGTTCCTTGTATTGATGTTGAGATTTTCCAAATATTTTAATTCACAAATGATATTACATTAAATGTACTCAAATCTTCCAAAAGCTGTAGGGGCTGATATTTATAATACAAAGATATTAATTTAAATATGCACATGAGAAAAGCAATTTAAAAAAAAATCCATATAAGATCATGTATTTAAAGCTGAAAGGGACTATGGATGTGATGTAATTGAATTCTGTCATTTTACAAATGAGGAAACTGAGGCCCAGGGAAGTTAAGTGACTGGCCTATGCTTACACCATTGGTAAGTGACATCCAGAATATTGTTTAAATTACATAACATTCAAAATGATATCAGTCCATAGCATTACTCTGCCATTTTGTTTATCTTCAACAAAAATCACTCATGAATGGGTAAACTATTAAGGCTAATAAAACACTTCTCTAGGAAGAAATGCAATCATTATGATGGCAATTTTAAAGATGTGACTTGTCCATTGTTATGAAATTGGTATAACTGGCCAAGCAATAGGATGCAGAGGGATGTACAATAAGAACAGGATGTCACCTAAATCACCTCTATTATTTAGTATTTTACTAGAAATGTTATTGTTAGCAATAAGAGGAAAAAAAGAAATTGAAGAAATTAAAATATACAATGAGTAAAAAAAAACCATCACCCTTTGCAGATGATATCATGGTAGACTTACAAAATCCAAAAGAATCAACTAAAAAACTATTTGAAATAACTGACAAGATCAATAAAGTTGTAGAATATTAAATAAACTGAACGAAGCAGCAGCATTTCTATGTATTACCTACAAAGCACCATACCATGAGATAGAAAGAAAAATCCATTTAAAATAATTGCTGAAAATGTAAAACATTTGGGAATCTACATGCCAAGACAAGCCCAGGAACCCTGTGAACAAAATTACAAAACATTCTTCATAGACATAAAATCCTATCTAAACAATTAGAAAAAATGTCATTTGCTCATGGGAAGGCTGGGCTAAAAATAATATTAAAAAAAAAAAAAACTCTACACAAATCAATTTACTTATTCACTGTCATAACAATCAAACAACCAAAAATTATTTTATAAAGCTAGAAAAAAAATAACAAAATTCATCAGGAAGAAGAAAAAGTCCAGAATATCAAGGGCATTAATGGGAAAATAATGCAAAGGAAGGATGGCCTAGCTATACCACAGCTAAAACTGTATTATAAAGCAGCAATCATCAAAACTATTTGGGACTGACTAAGAAACAGAGTGGGTCAGTGGGTACACAAGTAGGTACACAAGACACAATAGTCCATGACTATAATAATCTACTGTTGGACAAACCCAAAGACTCCAGATGCTAGCATAAGAACTCATTATTTGACAGACACTGCTGGGCAAACTGGAAAATAGTTTAGCAGAAATTAGGCATAGATCTACATGTCACACCCTATACTAAGATAAGGTCAAAATGGGTACATGATTTAGACATAAAGGATGATACCATAAGCAAATTAGGAAAGCAAGCAATAGTTTACTTGTCAAATTTGCAGAGAAGGGAAGAATTTATGACTAAACAAGAAATAAATCACATCTTGAAATGCAAAATGGATAATTTTGGTTACATTAAATTACAAAGGTTGTGTATCAACAAAGTCAATGCAAATAAAATTAGAAGAGAAGCCAAAAGCTGGGAAACAATTTTTATAGCCAATGTTTCTGATAAAGGTCTCATTATTAATATATAGAGAACTGAGTCATTTTTTAAGAATATAAATCATCCTCCAATTGAAAAATGATCTAAGGATATGGATAGGCAATTTTTAGAGGGAAAATTAAAGGTATTTATAGTCATATTAAAAAGTGCTCTAAATCACTATTGATTAGATATTTATCTAATTAAGCAATGCTGGGGTTCCACCTCATGTAAATCAGATTGGCTAATATGACAGAAAAGGAAATGCTAAATGTTGGAGAAGTGGGAAAAGTGGGGCGCTAATGGATTATTGGTGGAGTAGTGAACTGGAAAGCAATTTGGAACTATGTCTAATGGGCAATAAAACTGCATACCCTTTGATTCAGCAATAAGACTACTAGGTCTGTATCTCAAAGCAATCATAAAAAAGGATGTGACCCACACATACAAAGATATTTATAGCAGTTCTTTTTGTGGTGGCAACGAATTTGAAATTGTGTGGATGCCTATCAATTGGGGAATTATTGAAGAAGTTATGTTATACGAATATGATGGAACACCATTTTATTATAGATAATTATTAGCAGGTGGATTTCAGAAAAACTTGAAAAAGTTTCCATGAACTGATGCTGAGTGAAGTGAACAGAACGAGGAGAACATTGTACAGTGATAGCAACATTATGTGATGAGCAATTAGGATAGACTCAGCTCTTCTCTGCAATACAATGATATAAGACAGTTCTAAGAGGTTCTTGATGAAAAAATGCTAAACACATCGAGAGAAAGAACTGTGGAGTATGAATATAGATTGAAGCATACTACTTACATTTTTGTTTTGTTTTGTTTTTCTTTCTTGTGGTCTTTCCCTTTTGTTCTGATTCTTATTCCACAATATAACTAACATGGAAACATGTTAACATAATTGTACATGTATAACCTATATCAGATTGTTTGCTGTCTTGGGGAGGTGGGAAGAAAGGGAAGGGTGAGAAAAATATGGAACTCAAAATTTTACAAAAATGAATGCTGAAATGAATCTTTACATGTAATTGAAAGAAAAATAAAGTACTATAAAGGGAAAAAAAGAAAAAAGGAAAAAAAAGAAAGGAGAAGAATCTGTGCAATTACAGTATACTTAAATCAACCATAGGTAAGGGATCGATATGAATACTAAAGATAAATTTATCAAAGGACATGATGCTTCAATTCATAATAGAAATATTAATTAAATTGTGAAAGACTTAGAGAGTAACATAGTAATTATAGCAAAACTTTAATGTTCCTTTCACAGAGCTCAACTAGTCTAAGAGAAAGAATAAAAAGGGAAAATACTGAACTGTTATAGAAGTTGAAGCAGAAAGATATGAAATCTTCTGTATGAGATCAAATGCACAGAAACATATAAATATATGTGCACACATACATATATAGTGCATATCTATATATAACTATACATTTCTTGGTCTCAACATCACTCTTTACTGAGATAAAACATAGAACCTATTTTAAAACACAAGGAAGTTGTGAGTAAATGTAAGTAAACAACGCCAGAAGAATTAAACATATAATTACAGATTAAAATGGAGTAGAAATAGAAATTGATATAGAGAACACAAGTAAATTCTCTAAAACTCAATGGATAATTAATTATTACATATTGGATAATAGTGAGTCAAAGTAAAAAATGATACAAATATCTCTATGGAAGAGAATCATAACAATGAAATAAGATACCAAAATTTCTAGAATTCGATTTTAAAAATTAAGAGGAAATAGTTTACATTATTTGAAAACATACATTAACAAAGAGAATATAGATCTGACTCTGCAATTTAAATAGAAAATCAACAAATAAGCCATGCACAAAAGAGAAAATATTAAAAATTAGACGAGAAATATATATAGAGAAAAAAAAATATGTGGACTGGTAAACAAAATTAGACGCTTGTTCTTTGAAAAAAAAATTAAGCAAATGAATACATCTATAGTAAAGATATTTTTTTAAAAAAGACAACCAAATTACCCAAAGATAAAAAAAAA
>CM053586.1:123937711-123950681 GCA_028646515.1 Pseudochirops corinnae
TTCCTGTAAAAGATAGGATTTTAGTTCTCCATCCTTATCTCCACCAATTAACTCTCAGTTAATTGGAGAACATTCTAAGAATGGGGACATTTAGAGAGAAAATACCAAGAGTCAAGAAGTGGGAAGAGCCAGGAGGTCAGTGACACTTGATAAGAGTATTTGTTGGAAAGTAAAGCATTAGAATAGTATCTTATTCTTGACATCTCTCCATAATTTCACCATAATATCTCACTCTTGACATTTCTCCAGCAAAATGGGAAGGATGGATCCCCCTGTCCTGTGGTGAGAGGTCTGGGAATTGCTCCTGTGGTGGGTGAATTCACTTGTTTGTCTCCCTCATAGGGATAAATTTGATAAACCCCTCTGGGCAACACAATTTTGAAGTTCTGAATTTGGAGATAACTAAACAATTTTTCTGGAGTAGCCACAGTGAAGGGGTGAACTATGAAGCTGGTGTAAGTTTTGAAACAAAACTAATCTAGTCAACAAGCTTGCATGCCTACCCAGAGGAATGCATGATGGGCTCAAAAAAATGCTATTACCACTTGCAGAAAAATGCCATGCCACCATTATCAGTGCCTATGTTTCCATCTCATCTTGATGAGCTCTGATGAGGGCAAAGAAGAATTTGATGAAGACCTGGAAACTGTTATTATCAAGCTGAGAGAGATGCAGGGTTCTTGGCTTAGTAAGAAGGCACATGAAATTCAGTTTTATGTTGATAGTAACAATACAAGTCACTTTTATGATGCTATTGAAGGCTATTTATGGGCCAAAGACATATGATGCCTCTCAAATACCCAATGCTGATTGAGCCACATTGATTAGTGATAAGGACATTATCCTAGAGAGATAGGCTGAACAATTCCATGGTGTTCTTAACAGACTTTCATCAATCAATGCTGAAGCCACTGACCATTTACCTCACGTTCAAGTCAATCCCTCCCTATCTGAAATCCCAACTGAATAAGAGGTTTCAAATATCATTAGGCTCCTTTCATGTGGCAAAACACCTGGTGCTGATTCTATTCCAGCTGAGATTTATAAGATGGAAGGTCCATTGCTTATACAAAAGTTGTCTGACCTTTTACAGGTTATATGTAAAGAGTTACAGGTTATATGGCAAGAGGAGGTTATTTCCCAGGAGTTCAAGAATGCTTCCATTGTCCGTCACTATAAAGGTAAAGAAAATAGATTGTCGCTTAACAATCTTAGGGGAGTCTCTCTCTTAGTCATTGCTGGCATGATTCTTGCCAGCATCCTTCTTAATATTCTAATCCTTTGCACAGAAGATAGTCATCAACTTGGGATCCCATGTGGCTTCAGAAAGGGCCAAAGAACAGTTGATATGGAATTTACTGGCTGATAACTCCAGGAGAAATGCCAGGAGCTAAACAGAGGCCTGTACCCAACATTTATAGATCTGACCAAGGTCTTTGACACTGTTAATCATGAGGGATGTACAGATAAATGATGAGCTTGACACACTCACTGTCAGAACTAGCTCAGTGTTTGGGAGGCTCTGAAGAAAAGACTGACTACCAAATTGAAGGTCTACAGAGGCATTGTGCTGACCTCATTGCTGTATGCCTGTGAAACCTGGACAATATGCCAGCACCATACCAGGTAACTGAACACCTTACATTTGAATTGTCTTAGGATGATCTCTAAAGATCACCTTACAGGATAAGAAACCAGATCCTGAGGTCCTTTCTCAAACTAAACTGCCAAATATGCAAACTCTGCTACAGAGAGCACAACTCTGAAGGGCTGGCCACATTGTTCAAAAGCCAACTGTATGCTTGCCAGAAAGACTATTTTATGAAGTACTCATACAAGGCAAGTACTCACATTGAGGTCAGAAAATGTTATACAATGACACTCTCAAAGTGTCTTAAGAACTATAGAATTGATTGTGTGGCACAGGACCACCCAGCATGCTGTGCCCTCATATTTGTCTGACCATCCACAGTCAGACACATTGTAGCTTGACTCTAGCATAGCGATGTTATTTTGGTCTTCTTAAATAAGAAAGGATAACTGTCAACCATAGTATACAGTATGTCAGTATATTAATTTCCTGATTTCACTTGTATTACTTTGCATTAATCTCTCACACACACACTCACATGCTTCTTTCAATGAAAAATATTCCCTACAGCATAATAATCCTCCATTCCTCAATGTTTTTCAACCATTGTTCAGTTGATAAATATTTGCTATATTTCTAGTGGTTGTTTGTTTATTTTTTGCCACTACAAAAAGTTCTCAGAATTGTGTGCGTTTTTTTTTTATTGACCTTGAAATATATGCTTAGTCATGTGATCCCTGATTGAAAAGGTATGGGGTTTTAGTGACTTCAAATCTGTTAAAATTGGTCCAGAGTGATCTGGCCAATCCATAGTTCTACCAAAATAACAGTAATATGTTTGCCTTTCCACAGCTGCTCCTGCAATGATTCTTCTCATTTTTTGTGTCATTTGTGAATTTATTAAGTGTAAAGTGAAATGTGGGAGTTGCTTTCATTTGTATTTTTATTATTTTTGTTGAATTAGGTCATTCTTTCTTATAGTTACCAATAGCTTGTTATTAAAAAAAACTATTCTCATTTGACCATTTATTGGGTTGTGTCATTTGGACTTAGATAATTTTATTAGCTGTCAACAAATCTTCATTAGACCTTTATTATGGTTTCTTAATTATATTTTTATTTTTTATCAATTACAGGTAAATAATTTTTTTAGCTATTGTTTTAAAAATTTTTGAATTCTAAATTCTTTTCTTTCCTCCTTCTCCAAACTACCCTTTGAGAGAATTTGATATAGATTATGCATGTGCAGTCATGTGAAACATTTCAATATGATCTATGTTGCAAAAGAAAATATGGACCAAAACACAAGGATAATGAAGTAAGACAAACAAAGAAAAAAAAATAATCTGTGTATAGACTCCATCAGTTTTTTCTCTGGTGGTAGGTAGCATTTTTCATCATAAGTCCTTTGGAATTGTGTTGGTTCATTATAAATGATAATAGTAAACATGGAAATAGTAACTGTTTCTCTTTTGGCCAGTAATCCCGAGTGTCTTTCCTTCCCAGTTTGATTTTTTTTATTTTTATTTTTTTACTAAAGGGGTCATCCTTTGGCTTACTTCTTAAAGAGACCTCTTTATTGAATGGGTATTGCCTCACTCAAAGTGAAAATCTGAAAAAACCTTAGCTTTAAAGGACCAAGGTCTCCCACTCCATCCTGAGGCACTCTTGTCATCTTGATCACTATCTGGCCACTGGACCCTGATGGATTTGGAGGAAAAAGTGAAACTGGTGATTTTGCACAAACCTCACTCACTCAAATAAATGTCAATTGCAAGTCATGTCATCATCTCCCAGATGTCATGGTCCTCTTTGAGAATGAAGGAAAATATACAACCTGTGAGTAGTCAGAGATGCCCCTGAATGGGAACCCAGCTGGTCAGTTCCCATTAGGCAACTCTCTTGTCCTCTGCTGTCCTCTCCTGTCCTCTCCTCTTCTTTGCTCTTCTCTCCTCTTCTCTTTTCTCTTCTCCTGTCCTCTCCTCTATTTTCCTTTATCTGAGGGTGTTCTACGCAAAGGAAGGTAAATTTTAATGGTTGAAAACTACCTAGTTACCTTGAGGTTTACTGACTAGATTTCTACCTCAAAGACCAAGCCTTAACCTGATTCACTCTGGATCTCATGGATTAGGCAACAATAGGTCTCTGTCAAGCACCACTTAATGATTATTTTTTGGGGACTCAGAGTGAATGTTAATAGAAATTGTTTCTCTTTTGGCCAGCAACCCTGAGGGTCTTCTGATCACATTTTTTTTTTTTATTAAAGAGGGCATTCCTTGACTTACTTTTTGAAGAGGCCTATTCACAGAATGTTGCCTCACTCAAACTGAAAACCTGTAAGAACTTAGCTTAAAAGGGCTAAGGTCTTCCCCTGCATCCTGGGTCATCTGCAATCACCTTGATTGCTATCTGACCACAGGAGCCAGATGGCTCTGATGGAGAAAGTGAGGCTATATACTTTGCACAGTCCTCCCTTACTCAAATCAAAGTCAATTGCTAGTCATGTCATCATCTGCCTGATGTCATGGTCCTCTTTGAGCACAAAGGACAAGCCACACAACCACAACCATAACCTTGGTATATTGCTGAGAATAATTGCCATTCACAGTTGATCATAGTGTATTATTGTTACTGTGTATAATGTTCTTCGGCTTCTGCTCATTTCATTTAGCATCAGTTCACATAACTCCAAGTTTTTCTGAAATCATCCTGCTCATCATTTCTTAGAGCATAATAATTTTAAATCGCAGTCATCAATTTGTGTAGCCATTCCCCAGTTGACTGGCACCCTCTCAATTTCCAATTCGTTGCTACCACAGAAAAGGTGCTAAAAATATTTTGTGCTCATAGATCCTTTCTCCCTTTTTTAATCTTGTTGGAAAGCAGACCTAATAGTGCTACTGATTGGTCATGGGATATTCCCAGTTTTATAGCCCTTTAGGCATAATTCCAAATTGCTCTCCATTGCTCTTCATCATGAAGACTGACCCAACTTTGATATTCAAAGTCTTTTTAGCAGAGTTAGCTGACTCTCCCTTCTAATTCCAGAGTTGGAGGGCAGATCAATAGATACTTCCCAAAGTCTCTCTCAAAACAGGGGTCAGAACTTTCCAGATAAACTTTGCATTTTCCACTTACTGTTCTGTTTGCTTTCAACTACATGAACTTGATGTCATGCCCGCCTTGCTTTTTAGCTTCCTTTTGTGTATTAGGGCAGGGACTATTTTCTTTTTCTTCATTATATCCACAGAGCTTAGTACAGTGTGTGGAATACAATAGGCCCTTATTAAATTTTTATTGACTATGAACTATTCCAGACTTTGGGAACAGCTAGAGAAAATGAACGGAGATGAGAGATGGGGTGTCATGTTCATGGAACAACAAGGTGAACAGTGATCAATGTGATGGGGAGTAAGGAAATGGAGTACTGGAAAGGTGGAGGATGGCAGGGGGGAAGTAGACTAAGTCATGAAGGACTTTGAATGCCAAACACGATTTTGCATTAGATCCTGGATGCCATGGGGAGCTACTGGAGTTTATTGAATGAAGTGGGGTGACATTGTCTGACCTGTGCTTTAGAAAAAAAACTCTTGGCAATTAAATGGAATATGGATTGGATATGGAAGAGACTTGAAACAGGCAAACTCATCAGCAGGCTATCACAGTAGTCTCAATGTAAAGTGAAAAGTGCCTGTGCCAGGGTGGTGCCAGTATTAGAGAACAGAAAAGGGTATATTTGAAAAACATTGCAAAGGAAATATTAAAAGACTTTGCAAAAGATTATATATGGTAGAGTATTGGGGAGTACAGATAATCAGAATTTGAGGATTGTGAGTCTGAGGGACTGCAAAGAGAGGGGTAGAGTTTAGGGGGGAAAGATACTATTTTTAGATATTATAAGTTTAGATATGATGTCTATTGAACATTCAATTTGAGAGGCCTGAAAAGCAGTTATACAAGTTTTGGGAAGTCAGTAGAGGTAGGATAGGTAGATTTTTTAAAATATTTTTTTTCCAAATATATAGTTTTCAACATTGATTTTTATAAGATTTTGAGTTTCAAATTTTTCTCCCTCCCTTTGCTACACTCCCCCAACACAGAAAGCAATCTGATATACATTATACATGTACAGTCATGTTAAACACATTTCTACTTTAGTCATGTTGTGAAAGAAGAATCAGAATAAAAAAGAAAAATCATGAGACAGAAAAACAAACAGAAAAAACATATAGTATCATTCAATCTGCATCCAGATTCCATAGTCTTTCTCTGGAGGTCGTTAACATTTTACATTATGAATGTTTTCGAATTGTCTTGGATCATTTTATTGTTGAGAAGAGCTAAGTCTGTCATAGTTGATAATAATAGAATGCTGCTGTTACTGTGAACATGTTCTCCTGCTACTGCTCACTTCACTCAGAATCAGTTCATGTCACTCTTTTCCAGGTTTTTCTGAAATCTGCTGCTCATCATTTCTTATGGAATAAAAGCATTCCATTACATTCATGTATCAAAAATTGTTCAGTGATTCTTCAATTGATGGGTAGCACCAGAATTTTCAGTTCTTTGCATGCCACAAAAAGCTCCTATAAATATTTTTGTACATGTAGATTCCTTTTCCTTTTTTCTTTTTTAATCTCTTTGGCATACAGACTTACTAGTTGATATTGCTGGATCAAATTGTATGCACATTTTTATAATCCTTTGGGAACAGTTACAAATTGCTCTTCAGAATGGTTGGATCAATTCACAACTCCACTAACAATGTATTAGGGTTCCAATTTTCGCACATTTTCTTCAACATTGGATAGGTAGATTTAAGAATCTTTAGCATATAAATGGTGATTAAATCTATGGGAGCTAATGAGATCATCAAGTATATAGGGGAAAAAGGGGGCTCAGAACAGCATTCTGTGGGATATATACAGTTATAGATGGTGGCTTTGATGAGGAATCAGTAAAGGGAAATGAGAAAGAGTGGTAGCAGGGGAATCAGAACAGAGTGATATTCTAAAATCCTAGAGAGAAAAGAGTATCAAGGAGAAGAGTATAATCATTACTGTAGCAGAGTACAAAGAGGATGAAGATTGAGAAAAGGCCATTGAATTTGGCAATTAAGAAAACTTTGGTAACTTTCTTGGGAGCAGCTTTAGTAGAATGAAGATGGCATAAACCAAATTATAAGGGTTAAGAACAAAACAAAAGAAGAGAAATGGAGGTACCCATGGTAAATGGCATTTATAATGAGTTTAACCACAAAGGCAGAAGAGATACAAGGGAAAAGTTAGGGAGTGTTGGAAGAATAAAATAAAACATTTTTGAGGGCATAGAAGACAAGAACATGTTTTTAGATGGTAAGGAAGGAGATAGACATGGAGAGATCGAGATAGGAAGGACCTTGGGGATGAGAAAGGGGGCAATCTTTTGGAGGAGAGAGAATAGAAAGGAAGCTCTTGTGAAAATGGACGGGTTGGCCTGCTATGGAATAAGGCTACCTTTTCATGTAAGATAGGGGTGAAGGAGTTGGGGGTGTTGTTCAGGATGAGGTACCTATACATTTGAAGTATTACTTGATGCACTAGAAGGACCAAAGTGGACTGCTGAGGAGTTAAGATCAGAGAAGAGTGTGGGAAGGAAGCATACTCTTAGCTGATGCTATAATCATGTTCTATATATCAGTGCCCTAGAACAAAGCCTTGTTACCACACCCTTGTTGTAGGTCTGAAATGATGTCTCCTAATGAGATTGAAGATAGACTTATATTTAAACTAAGAAAATTAGAGTAGTTAGTAGAACATTTTATACATTTTATAAGTCAGTAATTTTACCAATTTTATGCTAGCAATTTCAACCACATTAGTTTGGGTCTCATTCTCTATTATTTCTCAGCACAATACCTGGCACACAGCTTCCAGTGGATAGCATTGTGCCTTGCACATGGTATACATTCAATTTTAGCATAATTCATTGAATTGTTTCTTTAAAATGATTCCCTTTTCATGATCTTGTTAAACTTGAACTTTTTAGTTGCTTCATTTCAGAATATTCTACATTAATATTTACCTAAAAGTAAATATAATTTGGGATAGGCTAATTAGGCCAGAGATTATGAAGGGAAAATTAATAACTTACATGTAGATGACACTTAATAACTCTGCTTATCTGGGGAATATCTTAGATTAGAAGTTTGCATGTCTGTAGAGATTTGTAACTACATTAAAATACATTTCTTGATTATAAGGTAATTATATTTTTCAGCACCATGGAAACACTTTGCCAAAAATGTAAGAATGAAAAGGAATTGAAATACTTACAGTGCATACCTGAGGATTTCTGAAATACCAAGAGACAAACATTGTCACTAAATAATCCACAGGAGAAAATTTTTAAAAAGTTCTAAAGTTTACCACTAAATATAATTAGTGAAGTAATAGTCACTTTTATATTGAGTTGATTGCAGGGGCAGGGGAAGCAGGGTAATTATTTCAGAAAGTGATGAATGAGGTGATACATGCTAAAATAATATAACTGTTTTATTAAAAATATAATCTTAGTGTTCATATTATGCATCTCATAGGAATTTAAACTTTTCTACATCTTAAGGGGAAGACGAAAATTATTAAGCCCATTTTAAAGATATGTAAGGTGAAACCAAAATAAGTCACCTAAGATCATGTCAACATTGTACTTCCAATTAAATACATTCTAATTAATTTAAATGCAATTAAATAAAATTATAGATCTAAGAATTAACTTTGTGTCATGGTTATGCATATGTAGAGATTTAGTTTATATATCTTTCATTAAATTCTACTTCCAAAGCATCATTAAGGAATAGAGGTAATCTGAGGTACTTCAAGGAAGTACACATGGAAACGTCCTATAAATCTGAAAGAATCTAGGCAATTATTGTTATTTCTCTTTTGTGCATGGGCCAACCTAATTAAATTCAGAGGGGCTATATGAGCAAAGGTAAATGATTTTTATTCTTCACTATAACTTTAGATGAAGATGCCAAGAAAGAAATTCTAAAGACAAAGAATGATCCTGATAAGGAGGAAAAATTAAGGAGTTAAAACACATGATGGTGAAACACATGCTGAAGCATGAAGGGAACTCAAACCTTTATATTTTAAAATGTTATATATTGAAGAAGGAAATATGGAGAAGTAACTGAGAATGGATTATAAAGAATAGCAGCATCCTAGGAAAAATATCAATATGAGTGTTAAATCTGAGAATGAAATAAGTTGATTATGTATACTAAGGAAAATAAAAATGTTTACAAAAAGCTTTGAGAATGATAAATAAAAAAAATCAAAATATAAGAACATTGCTATTTGTGAATAGGTTGAGGATAAATAGCAAGAATATAATGAATGCATGGCTAAAATCACTTTGCCTTTATTTCCTCTTCTGCAAATAAACTGGACAACTTGTACTGGACAATTTAGGATGAATATATCTATCAGTAAAAGAAAAAAAAAAAAGATAAATGTGCATTCAGGCAGGATTCAGCACCTTCAATGTGCCCAAGTTGTGGGGCCTACAAAAGCCACATCTAGTGTGAGAAGAATGAAGAAACAGTATAGCAATGTCAGTCTTCTTTGAACACTCTTAAAGAATGGGAAAAAGACTTTCAGACTGGGGAAGGGCAAATATCTTTCCAATACTTTAAATAAGGAAGAAGCTGCACTTAAATATAGAGCCATTATCATTACATTTTGAGATATACAGATGGATCTGTTGTTGACACCAGTTTTGTAGACTGGAACCTGTGCAAATCTCCCCTTCTTGCATGCCTTATAGATGATCCCACCTTAAGTTTGACACTGAGTTCTTTCATTCCTTTCTTTGTATTGGATTACTGTGAAGCACACTTACATCCAATTGTTATCTGCCATTCTTATTTTATGACCATTCTATATTTTTTCATTAATTTCATTGATGCTTTTATTTATTTGCTTCTACTTTAGAGTTATTTGAGTCTGTGTTGACTGATTTTGATAGACTTAGCCCTTCTCAGCAATGCAAGGACATAAAATATTTCCAAAGGACACGTGATGGAAATGCCATTCACATCCAGAGAAAGAACTATGGTATCTGAATGCAGAGTGATGCAGACTATTTTCTGTTTGTTTGTTTTTTTAGTTTTGTTTTTTCTTTCTCATGTTTTCTCCCATTCATTATCATTCTTCTATAGAACATGACTAATGTGAAAATATTTTTAATAGGAAAGTATATACAAAGCCTATATCAGATTGCAGACTGTCTTGGGGAGGGAGGAGGGATGGAAGGGGAAAGATTAAACCTCGTGGAAATGTTGAAAATTAAAAATAAACTAATTAAATAAAAAAAAATATTTGTTAAAGGTTGCAGCCTATTGACACCCACTATATGTCACTCTACTGCTTTCTGACTGATACTCAATTTTAATTCTGTGGGGAGTATAGCATTCCATGACTTATCTTATGGAGTAGTACAAACAATAGAAGCTTGACTTCTATTCCAGGAAAAATTCAAGGCCATACTACTTAGGGGATAATTTTTGAGCACTTAATAAGGGAAGCAGTAAGTACTAAAAGTCAACATAGCTTCCTCAGGAACAGGTGATGCCAGACTAATCTCATTTATTTTTGACAGAGTGATGACTAGTAGAAGGGTGGAATGTCCTTGAGTATAATAAATGCTTAGATGTAAAGGAACACTTTTCACCAAATATTTCACTATGTTAGTGTATAACATGTATCAGAGGCTGGTACAGTTAGGTAAATTTGGCACTAATTCTCTTGCTGGACCCAAAGTGTGGTCAACAATTGAATGGTATCAATAAGGAAGTCTCCAGAAAGAAGTCTAATGAAGCAGTTCTTGATTTTAAATGATTCAACAGTTTGTTTCAAATTGTCAAATGAGGCAAACTCTAGAGAACTTGCTACTTTATTAGATAAGACAATTAGAACCTGGAAAGATCTTTGATATAATAGATAAATAAACAAACAAAACAAACGAACGAACAAATGAGTGAGTGAATGAATGAATGAATGAATGAATGAATGAATAAATATTATGTTTGGCCAAATATTTATACTTATGTGTAAATATATGAAAACCAACTTTGGAATATTGGAATAGGGAGGTATTGTTGGAAAAGACTCCTTTGGATATGGCTAGGTGGCACAGTGAAGAGAGCATCAGACCTGGAGTCAGGAGGACCTGATTTCAAATCCAGCCTCAAACACTTAACATTTACTAGCCATGTGACCTCAGGCAAGTCACCTAACCCCAATTGCCCTGCCTTTCCCCCACCAAAAAGCAAAAAAGAAAAAAAAAAGGCTCCCATGAAAAACATGAAGATATTTTAGTAGATTTTAAACTTGATAGGAGTCAGTGTGATTTGTCAGCCACAAGAGTAAATGCTATCATAGACATTTATAGGGAAACATAACGTCCAGAACAAGAGAGGGAATACTTATTTGATCCTTTGCCCTGGACAGATAGTACCTGGATTGTTATGTGTGATATTTTAGGACAGATATATTCAAATTGGAGGGTATCCAGAAGACAGAAACTAGAATGAAGAGATAAGTGAAGAATATGCCATATAAAAATGAACTGAAAGAACGGGGGGTTTTAATGTTTTTATTTTTTCTGAAGACAAGGGGAACATAACATAGCTGACTTCAGGTATTCACAAAGATTGCTTGTGGGAGAATTACTTTATTTTTTATTTTTTATTTAGCAGTTGAGAGCACAAAGAAGACAAGTGGGTAGAGGGTGAAAAGAGGCAGATTTAGGCTTCCTTAAGGATAAAATTTCTTCTAATTACACTGTCATCAAACACTGGAATAGGCTTCTTTCAGCAGCTTCTGAGTTTTTAAATGAAGACAGAAAGTCTCTGGTTAATAACATTTTTCTCCTATTTTATTTTTTTTATTTTTTCTTCATTTTTAAACTCATTTTTCTTGATAAATTTTGAGTTTTAGATTATTCCTTCCCCAGGGAGTTCTCTGATAGCTTGTTCAATTTCTTTTTCTGATATTTAAGTAATTTACTTCCTCTTCAGTTAGTCTGGGCAACTTATATTTTTGTAAATATTCATCCATTTCACTAAGATTGTCAAATTTATGTACATGCAATTGGGCAAAATAATTCCTAATTATTGTTTTAATTTCCTCTTCATTGGAGGTATATTAATTCTTTTCATTTTTGAGACTTGAAATTTGGTTTTCTCCTTTATTTTTTTTTTATCATATTGACTAAGTGTCTATAAATTTTATTGTTTTTTTCATAAAACCAGCTCTAAGTTTTATTTATAAGTTCAATAGTTTTCTAACTTTCAGTTTTATTAATCTCTCCTTTGGTTTTCATTATTTCTAATTTTGTACTTAATTGGGGATTTTCACTTTTTTCTTTTTCTAGCTTTTTTCAATTGCATGCGCAATTCATTGACCTCCATTTTCTCTAATTTTTTTCATGTATGCATTGAGGGATATAAAACTTCCCTTAAGAACGGCCTTTGCTACATCCCATCAGTTTTGGTATGATGTCTCATTATTGTCATTCTCTTGAATGAAGTTACTGATTGTTTCTATAATTTCTTGTTTGACCCACTCATTCTTTAGGGTTAAATTATTTAGTTTCCAAATAGTTTTTTTGCCTATCTTTCCATGGCCCTTTACTGCATATAATTTTTATTTCATCATGATCTGAGAATGATGCATTTAATATTTCTGCCTTTCTGCACTGAATTGTGAGGTTTTTATGTGCTAGTACATGGTGAATTTTTATGTATGTGCCATGTACCGCTGAGAAGAAGATATATTTCTTTTTATCCCCATTCAGTTATCTCCAGAGATCTAAAATGTCTAGCCTGACTAAAATTCTATTTGGTTTCTTAACTTCTTTCTTGTTTATTTTGAGGTTAGATTTATCAAGTTCGGGGGGGCGGAGCCAAGATGGCAGCGTAGCAGCAGCAATATATCGCAGCTCTCACATAGCCACCCCAAAATACCCATGGAATAGGACTCTGGACCAATCCTAGAACTTCAAAACGCACACAAAGATACTTCCCACTAAAGTCAGCTCGGCTACAAGGAACCATATCAACACTGCAAACCGAAACCAGCCTGGCCTGAAACCACGGCTGTGCCCCTGGGGCGGCTGGGCGGGAAGTGCAGAGAAAGCTCTCAGGTGAGCGGATTAGCACCAGCTGCACGCGAGGGGGGATTGTGAAAGAGGGAGATAAGCGTCTGGCCAAAAGGTCTCCAGAGCGGAGAAGCTAAAGGCGGAGGTTTTGCACCCACCTCTGCGTTGTAGCTTCCCGCCCTCGGCCTGCAAAAAGCAGGAGGACTGAGCAATTGTTTTCAGACCAGTGCTCTC
>CM053586.1:123951181-123970132 GCA_028646515.1 Pseudochirops corinnae
AGAAAACTTTATTTAGACGTTTTTGTTTTAGATTGCTGATAATGAGTTGCTATATTATATATCTCGGAAATGTGATGTCTCTATTTTGTGGGGATTATATTGTCCTTAAGAGATGTTAATGCTAATTCAGATGTAAGTTGCCTATGTAATGGGCATGAAAGATCTTGAGGCCAAATGTTATGGGAATCTGAAGATCTTCCCTGCCCCTAGGCCCTTTGCTTAAGTGGCTTAAAGTGAATCATAGAACCTTCCCTGATTTGAAAGTATACTCTGCCCCCTAATAGGCTGAATGTGGTCACTTGGAGCCTGTGGTGGGAGGCTTGTTCTTCAGGAATGCCTACACCTTATTACTTTGTGAAAAGGCAATTGGTCAAGAGGACTGTGACATTCTCTGAGCCAGGAGAAGGCTCTATATATGCCCTGAGGTGAGGTTTTGCTTTGGGGCTCACTTTGGAAAGAGTTGTGTGATTTGGCCAGACGAGACTCTGGGAAGCCGTTGAGCCCCCTGGCTTTGAAAAACCCAGATGTTGATGCTTCCTTCTCTGGTAACTGAATAGGTATGGATGTAATGGTGAGACGTTGGAAACCCTTCTGCTGATCTGTTTCTTTGCTTGTAACTTATGTTTGTAACTTTTGTTTGTATTCTCTGAAGTTCAGGGTGTTAACTTTTTCCCCTGAACTAGGTAAATGATATTTGTTTGATTGATTAAAGTAAGATTGTTAACCCATTTTGAGTTGCTTTCCTTTAGAAAAGCAGTTCTAAGAACCTGTGCTAGCTGCCACCATGGGTATGCTAGGGTGCTTGCTGATACAAATGGCATAACAAACAGGATTCGAACCTGTGCAGGAAACCCCATTGGATTTCGAATCCTGTTCATGACACCATTTGTATCAGCAAGCACCCTAACATACCCAGGGTGGCTGCTAGCACAAGTTCTTAGATCTGCTTTTCTAAAGGAAAGCAACTCAAAATGGGTTAACAATCTCACCTTAATCAATCAAACAAACATCATTTACCTAGGTCAGGGGGAAAAGTCAGAACCCTGAACTTCAGAGAATACAAACACAAGTTACAAACACAAGTTACAAACAAAAAGAAAAACAGATCAGCAGACAGCTTCCAGCACCTGACCGTTACATCAGTTACCTATTCAGTTACCAGAGAGGGAAGCACCAACATCTGGGTTTTTCAAAGCCGGGGGACTCAACGGCTTCCCAGAGTCTCATCTGGCCAAATCACACAACTCTTCTCAGTGAGCCCCAAAGCAAAACCTCACCTCAGGGCATATATATTGCCTTCTCCTAGCTCAGAGAATGTCACAGCCCTCTTGACCCACTGCCCAATCAAAAAGCTACAAGGTGTGGGCTTTCCCGAAAAACAAACCTCCCGCCACAGGCTCCATGTGACCACATTGAGCCTATTAAGGGGCAGAGTATACTTTCAAATCAGGGAAGGTTCTCAGAGTCATGTAGTGACTTTAGCAAAGGGCCTAGGGGCAGGGAAGATGTTCAGATTCCCATAACACTACTCTGTTCCAAGTACTATGCTAAGCATTGGTGATCAAAATAAGGGCAAAAGACAGTTCCTGCCTTCAATGAACTTACAATCTAGTAAAGGAGGCATTGTAGTGTTGCATGGAGCAAATAAACAAATGTACGAACAACTTTTCTCTCTCTTTCTGTCTCTGTGTGTGTGTGTATATACATATACATACATAAATGTTAATATATTATTAGATATTATAAATAAAAATAACAAAAAGTGAAGAGGCACTACAATTAAGAAGGGTTAGGAAAGGTTTCTTGTAGAAGATGTGGTTTTAGTTGGTACTTAAAGGAAACTAGGAGGCAGAAATAAGGAGGCAGACTATTATATGCATAGAGAATAGTCAGAGAAAAATCCAGGAATTGAGGAATTTTTAGTGAGCTGCTAATTGTCTTGTTCATGGAACAGCAAAGAGACAAATATCATTAGATTGAAGAGTACATATCAGGGAGTCAGGTGAAAGAAGCCTGAAAACATAGGAGGGAGTTAACTTCTGAATGAATTTAAATGCTATCAAGAGAAATCTATACTTAATCCTGGAGGGGATAGGAAGTCATTAAAGTTTATTGAATATGTGTGTTTGTGTGTGTGTGTGTGTGTGTGTGTGTGTGTGTGTGTACTAAGCATGCATGTAAATTAAAAGAGCATAGAAAAACAAATCTATCAGATATACGGATAAAGGAATAGTTTATGACCAAAGGAGAGACAGAGAGGATCATCAGAAGAAAAAAGTATGATTTTGATTGCATGAAATTAAAAAGCTTTTGTATAATCAAAAGTATTACAGCCAAAATTAGAAAGAAAACAGAAAACTGGGGGAGATTGCTGTTTTCCTCTGCTGTTTTCCTCTCATTTCTCAAACAATTAGAGAGAAAAAAATCAAATTTATAAAAATACGAGCCCTTCCTCAAATGATAAATGGCCAAATGATATAAACAGGCAGTTTTCAGAAGAAGAAATAAAATTTATCAATACTCATATAAAAATGACATTGATTGGTAAATTGTTTCAATTTCTGTTTTGCTTTCTTTTCCTAAGATATAGGGGCAGTTTTCCTTCATCATTTCAAGAATAATGATTTCTAGCCATTTTCCCTTTGATCATGTGTTTTTGGGTAGTCCAACAATTCTTAAAATATCTCTCTTTGGTTTATTTTCCAAGTGAATTGTTTTTCTGATGAGATATTTCACATTTTCTTCTATTTTTTCATTATTTTGACTGTTGTCTTGTTTCTTGACCTCTCACGGAATTATTATTTTCCATTTGCTCAAGTTTACTTTTTAAGGAATCATTTTCTTTGGTGAGCTTTTGTGTCTCTCAATTTTGTCAATTCTGTTTTGTAGGTGCTATTTTCTTAATTTTTTTGTGCCCCTCCCTTTTTTCTTTTACCAAGCTGATAATTGTCTTTACATATTTTCCTTCCCTCACACTCATTTTTTGCTTAATTTTTTTTTCTCTGTGACTTTTTAAAAAAATTGAATATCACTTTTTAAATCTTCTAAGAATTCTTGTTTGCCAATTCACAGTATATTTTACCAAATCTTTACTTGAAGCTGTTTGACATCATTGCCTTCCTCAAGGTTTGTTTCTTGATCTTTCCTATCATCATAGTAGCTGTTTATGGTCAGGATATTTTGTTATTGTTGGCTCATTTTTTTCCAGCCTATTTCTTGACTTTGAATTTTATGTGAAATTCTGACTCTGTTTTTTTTTTTTTTTCAGTGCATTTTGATTGTTGTAACCTCGAGAGAGGTATGGTCACTGCTGAGCATATCTGCTCCCTTTTCCTTACCCAGGAAGGGACTCTAATACTTGGGATTGCAATCAATACTGCTCTGCAGAGATTGGAAATGTGACTGGTTTTCCAAGTCTTTGTTCCCCCTATCCTGAAAGTGTTTCTATTCATCATTGAATTGTAACTTAGAGGTGGATATTGGCACCCAATAGTGTCTGCTCCAGTGTCCAGTGCTAGTTCAAGGATTTCTTTTAATCTCTTTCTGATTAGTTGTCTCTTTACTATCTCTACTTGAGAGTTTCTGAAGTTGCTGCTGTTTCCTTTGCCATCACCTAATCCCACCACTAGTATTATTTCCATATGGACTCCAGAAAAGCCTCACCCTTATATCACAGATCTTTCTTCTACTAACCTCCTAAGTTATATTAGGGTGGAAGAATATCTCACCTTGAACTTTTGTTGGTTTTACCCCTCCAGAGACTTTTTAAGGCATTATTTGAAAATTGTTTGGTGGAGAATATTGGGAGAGCTTTAATGAGTACTTCCTCTACTCTGCCATCTTAGCTCTACTCCTCTGGATTTTATATTAACGGTCATGGCTCCAGGCTCAGGGCTACTATTTAATATCTGTGTGAAATTAGAGTCTGGAATTCCTCTTTGTCAAGAGATTTTGTTGGAGTAAATGATCTGTCTCTCAGGTCCTACTAAAGGATATATGCTATGATCCTCTGATTTTCTTTTGGTATTGGATAGTTTTGTATTATGCAATCTTTCTTCACATTTTGTGTGTACCTACTTACCTTCAACTTTTACCTGTAGTTACTAGGTCAGTCCTATGAAACAACACAAAGTCAATTCCCCAATTTAAACAACAGTCCTTGAGAGAAAACAAAGTGGCTCAAAAATTTTAAAAAATGTCAGTGTACTTGCCCAAGATGACATAGTTGATTATGTTTTTGTCTGTTTATCTAAATCCTTATTTTCTAGGAGCAGAAATGATAGAGGGAATATGATCTATTTTTTTAAGTGAGGGTATTTTTTGACTTGAATTACTTTTGGGAGTGTTTAGCTATGGTAAGAGGAAAGAGAGAATTAAAAAAGATTAAAACAAGAGTAAGCAGTAAATCACTGTAGTTCTTCCATATTCACCTCCAAACAACCATAAAATAGTGCCCCAGAACAAATCCTGGAACAGCAGAGCCAGTAGAAAGATGAGGTGAAGTGGTCTTTAAGCTCAGGAGACTTGGAGGACCAGCAAGAAACACCTTTCTCACTCATTGAAAAGGGTAATGCATGGGACAGGAATCATGCCCATATGCCAGCAACAATCCCCACCTCAGCAAAGCAATGGGAGATTGTGAGCCCCAGTGTAGAGGAATATATGCATGCTAACAAAAGGACTCCCCCCCTCCATATGTCTCAGCATAGCAAAGAGAACTGGCAAACCCCAGCTCAGAGAATCATCACATGCTTCAGTGAAGCCCACAACAGACATCCTCCAGTGCCCAATCTTCCATGTGCTTTAGTATAGTGATGGGAAAATGTATTAAAAAACAAAACAAAACAAAACAAAAAAGTGCTGAGCCTCAGCACACACCAGACACCACCATTAGCACCCCAACTCAGCACCAGGTAAGTTCCCAGGGCCTTATCAGACAGAGAGAAGAAAAATTGGGAAAAGAAAACAGTGATGCAAGAGAATTATGAAAAAAGAGTGAGCAGCTTGGAAAACTGCTTAAAAAGTAGAATTAGCCAAAGGAAAAGTGTATACAAAAATCTGCCAAAGAAAACAGCTGCATAAAAAGTACAATTTGCTAAATGTAAAAGAAAGTACAAACTTTAAATGAGGAAAATAACACCTTACAAGTAGGAATTGGTTAAGTGGAAGTAAATGACTCTATAAGATATCAAGAATCAATCAAACAAATTCAAAAGAATGAAAAAATGGAAATAAATTTAAAAAAAACTCATGGGAAAAACAAATGACCTGGAAAATAGATCCAAGAGAGGCAATATCAGGATCATTATACTACTTGAGAGCCATGATCAAAAGGAGGACCTAGACAGCATATTTCAAGAAATTATCAAGGTAAATTGAACTAATGTCTTGGAACCTGAGGGCAAAATAGGCATTGAAAGACTCCACTGATCGCCCCAGGAAAGAGATCCCAAAATAAAAGCTCCAAGGAACATTATAGCCAAATTTCAAAACTATCATGTCAAAGAAAAATTACTACAGGTGACAAGAAAGAAACAATTCAAATATCAGTGAGTCACAATTAGGATTACACAGGACTTGGAAGTTCTAATCTTAAAAGACTGGAGAAAATGGAACATGACATTCTGGAAGGCAAAGGATCGAGGTCAAGGGAGGAAACTTGCAGCTTCAAGGCCACATATTGCCTTCTATGTCCTCAACTGCAGCCCTTTGACTGAATCTGGACTTCACAGAACAAATTTCCTTAATAAAAGGATTTGTTTTATAAAATTTGGACTCAGTCAAAAGGCCATACTCAAGAACCCGGTAGGCCACATATGCCCTAAAAGCCCTACAGGTTCCCCACCCCTATTCTAGGATTATAACCAAGAATCACTCAACCAGCAAAATGAAGAATAATGTAAGTGGAAACATGGTCATTCAAAGAAATAGAAGGATTCAAACCTTTCATAAGGAGAAGAACAGAACCAGACGAAAAATTTGACTTCCAATATCAATACCAAGAGAAACAAAAAAGAAGTTAGAAAAGGAAAGGAAAGCATAAGGGTTCAATAGAACTAAACTACTTACATCCCTACATGGGAAGATGATATTTGTAATTGTTTATAATAGTATCACTAATAGTATAGCTAGAAGGAATATACATAGAAGATATGGATATAAGGTGAACTTAAGGGAATGACATAAAAAACAAGGGATGAGAAAGAGGAGTGTAATGGGTGCAGAAGGAAGGGAGAGGTATAATGGAGTAAATTATTTCACATGAAGAGGCATGAAAGACTTATTACAGTGGAGGAGAAGAGGAGAAGGTGGGCAATGAGCATTGCTTGAACCTTACTCTCATCTATATTGGCTCAAAGAGAGAAAAATATACACAGTCATATGAATTTGGAAATCTATCTTAGCTGACATGGAAGTAGGAGGGGACAAGATCAAGTATGTGTGTGTGTGTGTGGGGGGGTGATTATGAGAAGTGACAGAAGGGAACACAGATCAGGGTAGGTGGTAGATAGAAGCAAAACATTAGAGAGGAGGGAAAGGGTGAAAGGAGAGGTAGGTCAAACAGGAGGAAGAATAGGATGGAGGGAAATACACAGATAGTAATCATAACTATGAACATGAATGGGACGAATTCACCCACAAAACAGATGTAGATAGCAAAATCAATAAAAAAACAGAATCCTAAATATGTTATTCACAATAAACATACTTGAAAGAGAGAAATACACAGAAAGCAAAGGTAAGAGACTGAGGCAGAATCTATTATGCTTTGGCTAAAGTAAAAATCAAAGAAACAAACAAGCAGTGGTAGCAGTCCTGTTCTCAAAGTAAAAAGAAAAATGGACCCAATTAAAAGAAATAAGGAAGTAAACTACATCTTGCTAAAAAGTACCACAGAAAAAGAATTGATATCAATACTAAACATATATGTACTAGTGGTAAGGCATCCAAATACTTAAAGGAGAAGTTAAATGATTTACAGGAAGAAATAAATAGTAAAACTATAGTAATGGGGGAACTCAACTGTCCCCTGTCAGAATTCAATAAATCCAACCAAAAAATAAACAAGAAAGAAACTAAGGGGGTAAAGAGAATATTAGAAAAGTTAAGTATGACAAATCTTTGGAGAAAACAACAGCACAGAATATGCACTTTCTCAGTAGTAATGGTCCCTACACAAAAATCAACCATATAACAAGGCATGAAAATCTCAAAATCAGATCTAGAAAGGCAGAAATATCAAATGTATTCTTTTTGGATCATACTGCAATAAAATTGCATTCAAGAAAGAGAAGTGGAAATATATATCAAAATTAATTGGATACTAAATAATCTAATGCTAAAGAATAAATGGGTAAAATATCAAATCACAGAAAAAAATAAATAATTTCATTAAAGTGAATGACAACATTGAGACAACATACCAAAATCTATGGCCTGCTCTCAAAGCAGTACTTAGTGGAAATTTTATTTCTCCAAATTCTTACATCACCAAAATGGAAAAAGAACAGATCAATGAATAGGGTGTGCAGCTAAAAAAAAAAAGCTAGGAAAAGAGCAATTTAAAAAATACCCAATTGAACACCAAATTGGAAATCCTAAAAAATCAAAGGTGAGATTTATAAGACTCAAAGTAAAAAAAAAAAAAGCTAATAAATAAACCTAGAAGCTGATATTATGGGAAAAAAATGATAGATAAGTCACTGGTTACTTTAATTAAAAAAGAAAACCAAACATCCACTATTAAAAATGAAATTCATGAAATCAACCTTAATGAAGAAATTAATGCGATCATGAGGAAGTATTTTGTCCATTTATATGCCTATAAATCTGACAATGTGGGTGAAATTGATCAACAAAAATATAAATTAACTGCATTAAAAGATCAGGAAATAGAATGCTTAAATAGACCCTTCTTAGAAAAAGAAATTGAACCAGCTATTCATAAAATCCCTATCTATAATATCTGTAACTGGGATAAGCTAGAAGTCTTCCCAATAAGATTAAAGGTGAAACAACAATGCCCATTATCATTACTTCAATACAGTACTAGAAATGTTAGCTGTAACAACGAAAGAAGAAAAATAAATTGGAGGAATTAGAATAGGGAATTGGGAAACAAAATTATGATTCTTTGCAGATGATATGATGGAATACTTACACAATCCTGGAGCATCAACTAAAAAATTATATGAAATAATTACCAAGTTTAGTAAAATTTCAGGATGTAAGATTAAACCACATAACTCATCAGCATTTCTTTATATAAAGCCCAGCATCAAGAGATAGAGAAATTCCATTTAAAATAATTTTAACCGATATAAAATACTTAGGAATCTACCTGCCAAGTCAAGCCCATGAACTATATAAACACAATTGCAAAACACTTTTCACATAAATAAATTCAAATATAAACAACTGGAAAAATATCAATTGCTTATTGGAGGCCCAGCCAATATAATAAAAATAACAATTCTGACAAAACTAATTTACTTATCCACAGCCAAACCAATTTACAAAAAAAAAAAAAAGTTATTTGATATAGCTAGAAAAAATAACAACAAAATTCATCTGGAAGTACAAAAGTTCAATAGTTGTAAAGGTCACAAAATAGTGCCAGATTGCAAATGGTTGTGTTGAAACACAGGGATGTGTTTAAGGCCCGGGAATTAGTTGGGTCACCTGGAGGTCAGAACACATTGCGCTGTCCCCTGGCCAGGAGATGTTGCATTGCTCAGAACTTTCTTGCGTGGGATGTCTGAGGTTCCGGATTGATGTCTCCACACCTTGGGGTCTTCATGCCATTGTAATTACAATTTACCTCCCCTCTCTTAATCCCACTCAGTTGGGCTGTGTCACTTGTGGGGTGTGGATCTGGGGTAGATAAAAGGATCCAAGCCTTAGAGGGGCGGTAAGGCTTCCCGTGTGTAACTTTAATAAACTCTCTTAAAAACATCTATCCTTCAGCATTACTTCCATTAAGGAGAAAACATCAGTGTTGTCTCCACTGAAAAGGTAAGTGCCTTCTGCCCCTTAGGGCAGAGCTGCCAAAAGCTGACAAACCTTAGGGCAGGGCTGCCGAACCCTGACAAATAATATCAAAGGAATAAATGAAATATATATTATATATATTTATAATAATATTATATATATATATATATATATATATATATATATATATATATATATAAATGAAGATTCCCTAGCAATACAGATCTCAAACTATATTATAAAGCAGTAATCATCAAAACAATCTGGTACTACATAAGAAATAGAGCAATGAATCGGTGGAAAACATTAGGTGCAAAATACGCAGTAGTCAATGACCATAGTAACCTAGTATTTGATAAATCCAGAGACTCCAGCATTTGAGATAAGAACACACTATTTGATAAAAACTACTGGGAAGCCTGGAAAGCAGTAGGACACAAACGAAGTTTAGACCAACTTCTCATACCATATATCAAGATAAGGTCTAAATGGGTGCATGATTTACACATAAAGGTGACACCATAAGCAAATTAGAAGAGCAAGGAATACTCTACCTGTCAGATATATGGGGAGGGGAAGAATTCTTGACCAAAAAAGATATAGAGAACATTACAAAATGTAAAATAGATAATTTTGATTGTATTAAAAAATTTTAAGCAAACAAAATCAATGTAACCAAGATTAGAAGGAAATCAGAAAGCCGGGAAACAATCTTTATAGCAAGTGTTTCTGATAAACGCTTCATTTCTCCAAAATATGGCAGACCAATTCAAATTTTTGAGGCTACAAGCCATCCTCAACTGAAAATTGGTCAAAGGACATGACCAGGCAGTTTTCAGATGAAGATATCATAGCTATCTATAGGCATATGAAGAAGTGCTGTAAATCATTTTTTTGTTAGAAAAAATGCAATTTAAAACAACTCAGATACCACCTCACTCCTATTAGATTGCTAAGATGAAAAAAAAAGGAAAATTATAAATGTTGAAAAAGACGTGGGAAAATCAGGACACTGATGCACTGCTAGTAAAGCTGTAAACTGATTCATCCATTCTGGAGAGTAATTTGGAACTGTGCCCAAAAGGCAACTAAAATGTTAATACCCTTTGATTCAGCAATATCACTACCAGGACTGTATCCCAAAGAGATCATAAAAATGGAGGAAAGACCTGCACATGCAGAAATATTTGTAGCAACCCTTTTCATGTGGCAAAATATTGGAAATTGGGGGGATACCCAACAACTGGGGAATGGTTGAACAAGTTGTAGCATATGAATGTAATGGAATACTTTTGTGCAATAAAAAATTATGAACAAGCAGATTTCAGTAAACCCTGGGCAGACTTGTATGAACTTATGCAAAATGAAATGAGCCCAACCAGGAAAACATTGTACACAATATCAGCATGATTGTATGATGATCAACTATGAATGACTCAGTTTTTCTCAGAAACACAATAATCCAAGACAAGTAGAAAGTACTCACAAAGGAGAATGCTATCCACATCCATATAAAGAACTGGACTCTGAATGCATGTTGAAGTATTTTTTCGTTACTTTATTCTTTCTTTTTTCCCTCTTAAAATATTTCTTTTTTCACAGTTGTAACTCATATGGACATATTTTTTTACATGATAGCACATATATAAATTATATCAAACTGCTTACCCTTTTTGAAAGAGGGGAAGTCAGGGAGGGAGAAGAAAAAGTGGAACTCAAAATCTTGTAAAAATGAATGCTAAAAATTTTCTTGATGTAACTGGGGGGAAAAATAAAAATACTATTAAACCTTGAAAACAAGATTAAAACATTTGTTTGACCTGGTTTTGGTGATGACTACTGGAAAAAGGTAAAGCTAGTCACATCTTTTCTTCATTCTGTTTCCTCTATGAAGTAAAATGACCCTACTTTAGAAATTTCAAAGTAAAGATAACTAGCAGGAAGTTGATTTCCAAGTAAAAAGATGTACTAATAGAAAACCTAATGGATCTTCATGAATTCAATTTCCCTAACCCAGGTAAACCTTAACTTGGTCCTAAAGGAACTGGAAGATAGAATTACCAAGTCACTGCCTGTGATATTTGAAAGATTTTATAATATGGGAGAGAATATTTCTCTGAAGAAGATTTTTAAGAGACAAAAATTGTATAAAAGAGATGGCATATGGAGGTTATAAAATTATTTCAAATTTATACAATATGTATTCACATATTATATATGTATGTATATATGTATATATGTATACATATATATATAATGAAAACTTACAACAAAAGCATCATTTAAATCACATAAACTTTACAAAGTGTATTCACAACTCAAATAATCTTTATTTTATTTTTGGGGAGGTAGGGGATATATAGGTGTCACAGTACATAGAAGGCCTAACTTAAGAGTCAGGAAGAACAGAGTTTAAATAGGAATTCATACATTGACTTTGGGTAAACCATTTAATCTCTTTTGCCTCTGTTTCCTCATCTGTAGAAGAGAGACAATAGCAAAGTTCTTTGAAGGTCAAATGAGATGGTAATTGTAAAGCTCTTAACACAGAGCCTGGCACATGGTAAACACTGTATAACTTATCAATTATTACAATTATTATTATTTTGTTTGTTAGTGTAACTGGTCCTTTAAGCCTGGAGCATTTTGTATTGTCTTTCTTTTCTTCAAAGAGCTTCCTAAATGTTGAATAGAATGAATACTGAGTACTTTCATAAGGAATTAACTTAATGGAGGATTTGTTCATGGAGATGGATATATGTTGTTAAAGGCACTCTATAGGAGAGAAATGTGTGGATTTTGGAAGATATAATCATATAGGTGTAGCCAGTTTTTCAATATGGTGCTGTTTTCTAGTTTGCTTCCTTTGAAAATTAGGGGAATTTTCCGCTTTGGATAGTTCCCTTTTCTTTTGAACTGAATCACTCTCCCATCTAAAGAGCACATTCACTATTGGATATTTTGTAGTATATTCTAATCTTCATGACCTACATGATTTATGTTATTTCATTTGGATGTAAAAACAGTGTTTGGTGGGATTTTAATTGGTGAGTGTAAACTAAAGTCTGCTAACTAGGAATTTTATTTTTTTCCCTGAACAAAATCATACTGATAAACTAACAATATTTATAGGGGCTGAGACATATAATTCTAGTCTGATGCTTCTCTTGGATATAGACAGAAATAGAACAGGAGTTATCTGAGGCCCCTCTACTGGTCCCCACAAGGCAGAAATTGGTTTCTTTTGAAGAGAACTGGACTAGATTCTAAAAATATATTTTCCCACACATTGTGAATTTCATTTAGAAAATCCATGTAGACAAACGTGCCTTACATGGCACACATTGGTATATAGATACAGATAGTTGGAATTCTAAAGAATAAAATGTTATACATATATAATAGACAGAGGGAGGGAGCATTTTAATTAGTTGATGTACTTTAGACTTTATTTTTTCCAATATAGATATTTTATTCTTTAGGATTATACATAATAATCTTCCCTCTAATTCCTCTGCTTGTTGCTTGATAGTTTAGTTGCTTCATGTCATGCATATTTAAAACACTAGCCTTCAGGAGACCTGATTGCATCTGATAGACCCTGATTTCCAACTTCCTCTTTAACTTCTGTGGAAATAGTGCTTCATTTTCATACCTCTAAGAAAAGGACAATAAAACATCACTTATTCTGTCTGCCTCACAGACATTTTTAAAGGCATGATAAATATTGATAAAATCTTCTGGGATTAATCTGTGAAGTAATTTAATTACACAGTATTAATTTCATTTTACATTATAAATCAAACATTACAACAGGCAGTCTGTTAATTCTACATACTCTAGTTCTTGACCTTTCCTTTGGTAATTCCAATAGCAATTTTCTTCACAATGACATAAATCTATTTAGTCACTCCTTATTGAACCATCTCTCTGCTTGTAGTGTTTATATCACCTACACTGTGCCTTATGTTTGGTATATGTATATATTTATATATTTTTTATACTGCTATGATCACAACAGTATGGTTACCCTCTCCAGTGTTGTAGTTCTGAATCCATTCACTCTTCATATTATGAGTCTTTTGTCCATGCCCTGCCATGTATACTCCACAGAAGGTTCTGTGAGCATGTGGAGGATCTTAGTCTATATTTCTTGACATTGTAAGTGTACCAATGTAGAACTATCATTCTATTAGATATATTTACTAAAGGATCATAGATGTAGAGCTGAAAGGCCTCCTAAATCAACCCCTTAATTTTATAGATCAGGAAAAGGAAGCCCAAGCTAAGAATGAGGTTAAATTATTCACCTAAAATGACAGTTAACAAACATCAGAAATGTAATTTGAGTCTGAGTCTCCATCTTCAGAGTCAATACTCTTACCCCATACAATTTGGCTCTTACTATATAATTAAACACTCTGCTTTTCTTGTTGTACGTTTCTATGTTGATATATTTAAGTATTTTTTTATTCAATTATTCATTGACAATATTCAGTGGCTTGTCCATGTCAGTCATGCACTATGCTTTTGGCTTTTGGGTGACTGTCAACTTTAAATCTTCAAAGTCTCTAGTATTCTATGATTCATGGTCAAATTACAGACTTATCAATGCAAAAAAAAAAAGTAGCCTTGGTTTATGGAGAACAAATTGGTATCAATAAAAGCACTGAATAATTTCTCAAAGGTAATCCAGAATGAAATGTCCTCCAGTTTTAGTCAAGTTCAGTGTTCATGCTTGACATATGTCTATTGTACTGTTGGATGGATATTATGCATTGTTTATGCAAGTGCATATCAGTAGGAATGGTATGCACTATTCATCCATTGGTTTTTACTGTGTGAATAAAACACTTTTTTTGGGGGGGATTAGAATTTAAATTAAGAGGCTCCACAATGTTATAAGACTTGATCCAAATAACATACTATTAAAACAAATGAGCATATGGAGGAGCCTGCCAATTACAACAGGATTCTTTCATGTATTTTTTCTGCCATGGACAATCTGGTATTCTAGTGAGGCCTATGAACCCCTTCCCAGATTAAAATTTTAAAATCATAAACTAAAGCATGAGAATGCAAAAGAAACCAATTTTGTTGAAATAAAGATCTAATTTTTCCCTGCATTCATGGATTTTGCTGAAATCTATTGATGGACCTTGGAAGTCCATTCCCAAGGCTAAGAACCATATATGGAATTTCATTTCCATTTGAACTCTGAAAAGAACATTAAAAAAATGTCATTCCTACTTATCTATGCATGAGATCAGTGGAATCTCTGTTACATTCTAAATGTGGGAGTATATTTGGGAATGAAAAATGGTTTCTTTTTTTTTTTTAATCTTTTGAATAAAACATTTATTTTTTTATTTTTAATTTATTTATTTTTAGTTTTCAACATTCATTTCCACAAGATTTTGAGTTATAACTTTTTCTATCCTCGTCTTTCCCCTAACCCCCACTTGAAAATAGCAAGTCTACTAAATACCCCATCCCCCAGTCTCTTCTCTCTTATATCCTCCCCCTTGACCCTGCTAACTTTCTAGTGGGGCAAGATAGGTTTCTATACCCCAGATCCTGTATATCTTATCTCCCAGTTGCATGTAAAAAAAAATTTTTTTTTAAACATTTGTTTTTAAAACTTTGAGTTCCAGATTTTTTTTCCTTCTTCCGTCATCACCCACCCCCACTGGGAAGATAAGCAATTCAATATAGATTGTAAGTGTGCAGTTACCCACATCGTTTTGATAGTAGTTATATTGTGAAAGACTAACTATATTTCCCTCCATCCTATCCTGCCCCCCAGTTATTCTATTTTCTCCTTTGACCCTACCTCTTTTTATAAACATTTGCTTCTAACTACCCTCTCCCACAATCTTCCCTCCCTTCTATCCTCCCCCCTCTTATGCCCTACCCTCCTATTTTCCTGTAGGGTAAGATACCCAATCAAATGTATATATTATTCCCTCCTTAGGCTAAATTCAATGACAATCAGGTTGTCCCATTCACTTTCATCTTCCTGCTCTTCCTCTCTATGAAAAATGTTTTCAATAAAAATCTTTATAAATCTTTTTCTTTTATATCTCTGTATATATCTTCAAATTTCATAATTAAATGATTTAGCTTAGCTCAATCTCTCTGCAAACATTCTTTAATTTTTTTTCTTCCATGTTTCTCACAGTTCCATCAGGTAACACTATTTATAATTTCCAAAAACCCTCCATTCAAAGATTTAAGTAATGTTTTTTGTTTCTAAACTGATGTTGCCCTTGGCTGCCATATCAATCAACTTATTAAAGAGAACAAATGATTTCTGTATGAGACAGTTTCTAGTATCTTTTGTGTTCTTTCTTCTCTGTTGCTATTGGTTTGTATTGCTTTTATTTCCTTAAAGAATCATGAGTGTTTGGGCAGCTAGGTGGCACAATGAATAGATCATGGCCCTGGAGTCAGGAGAACCTGAGTTCAAATTTGGCCTCCTACACTTGATAACACTTACTAGCAGTGTGACCTTGGGCAAGTCATTTTAACCCCAATTGCCTTGCCTTCCCCCCTACAAAAAAAGAAAAAAGGAAAAAGAAGAATCATGATTATCTGTTGATGTTTATTCTTCTATTGACTTTCCCAATTCTGTCCACAGACCAGTGTTGTTGGGTTTCTTTTTTAATATGATAGTAACCTTAAAGCTTCATATTGGCCTAATGTCGTTCCTCTGTTTTCAAAGATTCTTCTAAGAGATTGCAAGATTAACCGGCATATCCAGAAAGATGTTGATTTCATTTTAATTGCTGGGGAAATAGTCCAACTAAATTAAAGAAATTTCTTAATCAGTAAGTTAGCCAATAGGTGATATTTTTTTTTTTGTGGGTGGAGGTGGGAGAGGGTAACAGAAAGGTGGTGAAGTCAGAGCAACTTAGCTACTTATAAGGTAACCAATAGTCAGTGTTTGCATTCTTTTTTTTTTTTTGGAGGGAGGAAGGCAGGGCATTTGGTGTTAAAATGACTTGCTCTAGGTAACATAAGCAGAAATGTGTCAAGGGCCTGAGACTGGTTTTGAACTCAGGTCCTCCTGACTCCAGGGTCAGTGCTCTATTCACTGTACCACCTAGCTGCCTCTAGTCAATGTTTTTTGTTTTTGTTCTTGACACTGCAGATATTTTTCCAAATACAAGACTAGCCTTCCTTAGAACACTTCTTTGACACCACACACACACACACACACACACACACACACACACACACACACACACACACAAACACACACACACACACACACACCTCACAGTACAATGAAACACAACAAAACCAAAATCAAACAAGAGAGAAACTACACTCACCAAAATATTTATAATGCAGCCTCTACTTAAAGAAAGTGGTCTATATTTCACCATGTGTTTGCTATAAGCAAAATTGTTCATTGTCTTTAATATGAGTTCAGTGTCTTTTTAGTGTTAGTTGCCTTTAAAATTATTGTAATCATTGGTATTATTCTTCCTGTGGTGCTTTCTTTAGTCTGCATATATTCATATAAACCTCGTGTTCTTTTGGGTTTCTTCTATTAGTTCTTTTTCCTCTTAGGATATACTAAAATATCCCACATGTAAAAAAATTTGTACTTGTAAGAGCTGTTCTAGTGGTGGCAAAAATACTTGAACCCAAAGAGATGCAGAGCAGTTTGAGGAATGATTGAATAAGTTTTGGTAGATGAATGTAAACAAACACTATTTTCCTCTAAGAAATGAGGAAATAGATAATTTCAAAGAGACATGAAAAGTCTTGGATAAGTTGACTCAGAGAAAAATGAACACAATCAGAAGTGCTATTTATACAATTATAGTAGCATTTATAGATATGTACTACTGTGAAGTCTTTAATAAATTTGTGAAGAATAAAATGAACAGAACTAAGAGAACAATTTATAGAGTAGCAACATTTCAAATATAAGCTTGAAAATAAAAGAACAATGACTAATGCAGGAAACCAAAGATAAAACAAACTATCCACCTGTTAATCATAAAGTAATGGATTTATGTTGCATACCGAGACAGATTTTTTTAAATAGCCAATGAGAAAGTTTGTATTGCTTGACTAAATGTATTTATTAGGAGAATTTTTTTTTTCTTTTTCCTTTTTCCCCCAATGAGAACTTTAAAATTGAAAGGTTGAAAAATGGGATTACACATACAGAATATTGTATACAATTTCAGATGAGGTCATTGCATGGTTATTTTTTACCTATTGTCTTTTATAAGAAGAGAGCTCTCACAGAGTGTGACTTAACTGGATATGCTTGTAAATTGAAAATACAACATACAAAAGTGAAAGAGACACAATAATAATCAATTACACTCATTTACCACAATTTAGTTGTTTCCCACTCAGTGGGCCCCCAATTCATTTCCAGTTTTGTTTTTTTTTCTCTAACAAAGTGCTATTTTGTAGTATGAATATTTTGGTACGTATGAGGCTTTTTATTTCTGCCTTTATTCTACTCAAATTACATGCTTAGCAAAGTGAGCACCGTGTCAAAAAGATATGAGCAGATTATTCAATTTCTCAAATAGTTCTAAATTATTTTCCAGTGCTATTTATACTTTCATCCATAATGTACTGCTGTTCTTGTCTGAAGTTTTATAAAGCACTTTTCATTACTCATTTAATCCTCACAATAACTCTGTGAGGTAAGTGCTCTTATTGTTCTTGATTTATAGGTAAGGAAACTGAGTCTGAGAGTTGTTAAATGACTTACCTACTATCACATAGATATTAATGAGTGATACAGGATTTGAATTCATGTCTTCATGACTCCAAGAACAGCCTTCTATCCCCTGCAAAGATTCCTGGTGCCTAATAATTATAAAATTTATTATATTAATTTGAATTTGTAAGTGTTCATAAATGAGAGCATTTTTCATGTGATTATGATTTGCAAATCACTTGAAAAGTTTTTAATATAATTTGACTGTATCTCCAATAAGGAATGTCTCTCTTTGTATGTACATAAGTGTGTGTAATTTTTCTCTGTGTAAATTCTTTATTGGATATCACATTTAATAAGTTATTTAATGAATTTTTACCAGTTACCAGTTTGGGTTTTCTTCTTACTGTCATTGCATTAATTTCATTCTTGCTTGCTTTTAATTGTACATAATCAAAATCACGACTTTTTTTCTTTTGTGATATCTTCTATCCAGTTTTTTATTATGATTTCTTCCTCCAACCACACATCAATAGGTACCCTACTTCTGTTTGTTTGTTTAATGAAATGACTTTTGTGTTTAATTAATTATTCACTTGGAGCTTATTTTAGCATATGATATAAAATGTGAATTTAAACAATTGTCTTTCAAATTATTACTTTTTTTTTTAGTTTTCCCAATAGTTCTAGATGAATAGGAAGTCTTTCCAATAATAGTTTATTTTCACAATCTTATTCAAAACCGGCCTACTCTTTTCATTTTTGCTTTGTCATACTTGTCAATTATATTCCAATAGTATACATTTTTTAATTGATACAAAATTGTTTTGATAACTACTGCCTTATACTATACTTTGAAAAATGGTAATGGTATTCCCCTTTGATTCTTACAGGTTTTTAAATGCACCATTTTCCCCTCCACATACTTTTGCTACCAATATCATATGATTCTACACAGTACAAACACTCATTGCCAGATGGAGAAAGACATGATCCTAGATTCCCAGAGTGGAACTTATAATTCATTTTTCCCAAGAAACCATATAATGCTGATGAGGTGTGTTGAATTATTACCTTGCCAAAATATCTCATGGATATTATCAGTTTAATAGACTTTTGCAGGCTGGCCTGGGAACATGATCCCCATTTATAACATCGCTTTTATGGGGGTAATTCCAAATTCCAAACAACCAACTTACAAATAACCCTTTGCAACATAACCAATTTGTATTTTTGGTGTGATGCGCTGTGTGTGTGTGTGT
>CM053586.1:123970632-123994509 GCA_028646515.1 Pseudochirops corinnae
TTTTCTGCTAAGTTCAGGGTTTTTTTTGCAACATAGTCCTGAAAGCCTGGCAATTCACTGAACATCCATTTTTTTCATTCAGAATTATGCTTAACTTTCCCAAACTTTTCAAAAGTTAACTTCCTTAACTTTTCAAAACCCCAGTTCTTAAATGTGTAGTGTTTTAAAATGTGTGATTCTTTAGTATCACTATTTCTAAGTCTTATGTGATTATGCCATATTTGCATTTTTCTTGTTGCTTGTAATATTTTCTCTTCGAGCTAGGGGTTTCACAATTTGACTATGCTATTCCTGTGGGTTTTCCTTTTATGATCTCTTTCAGGTGGTGGTTGTTGATTTTTTTTTTTTTAATATATCTGCCTTTCCTTCTCATTCCACCACTTCAGGACAATTTTGTTTAATCATTTCTTGTATTATTGCATCAAGATCCCCTTTTTTTTTAATTGTACCTTTCAGGTAGTCTGATTATTCTAATGTTTTCCTTCTTGATCTGTTCTCCAGATCAGTTATTTTCATATAGGATGCTTCACATTATTTTCTATTTTTTTCATTCTTTAAATATTGCTTTATTTCTTGGCCTTATAAAACTTTGCTGGCTCCCCTGTGCCCAATCCTAATTTTCAAGGAGTCTCCTTCTTCCTTAAGATTCTGGATCTCTTTTTTCCAGTTGGTTGACTTTCTTTCCATAATCTTATGTTTCTTGAATTGTTCTTATTTTTAAAAAAAATCACTCGTTTTAATTGTTTTCTATATAGGGAAAATAAATAAATGAAACCAAAAATAGCCTACTTTCTACCAGTGGCTTTCAATAGACTTGAAACAACATTTTGATACTCTCCTGGGCACATTAAAGGTCCTATCATTAAATTATGTCATATATTAAACATCATTCAGGTAATGTTGTGACTTAGTCATCATTGTTGTATTCCTTCCCATTTTCTAATGGGAAAAATTCATACATTCAGAGTATTTAGATATTGACTAAACAACTAAAAGTGAAGCTTTACTCACTATTTTGACCTATGGAATAGCCCTTTTACATACTTTCAATGTTTCCAAGAGCCATTCACCAATAACTGATAGATCAATCCATTTGCAAGTGTTTTAAAATCCTGTACATTCTTGAAATCTAGGTTTATTATGAGACTTTTGTATCCAAAAATCTAACTAAACTAGAACAAGAACACAAGAGTGAAGTAACCATCAGTCTCCCTCAATATTATTGCAGGTTAGTGTGTGTGTGTGTGTGTGTGTGTGTGTGTGTGTATGAGAGGAAGAGAGAGAGAGAGAGAGAGAGAAAGAGAGAGAGAGAGAGAGAGAGATAGTGTATGTATGTTTACTGTAACCTAGCTATTTGCTTGTAATTGTTCTTTTGTCATCTTCTAAGTTGTTCTCTCTTCCTCTCTCCCCCCCCCCCCATATTATTGGTCTCTTCAAAGGCATGAAATGCTTTATCTTCTTGACAGAATAAATTGACTGGAAAATTACATAAACCCCTCAGCAGATGTTCTTCCCCACACAGTTTGGGATTTTTTCCCCATTATACAGTGTTTCTAAGATGCGGGTGGAGATAGATGTATTAGGGGGATGCAATATATGCAAAATGATGATTAGCCACCAAGGATACTGGTTATTCTCCTGTCTTGTAGTCAAAGATACCTTGGGTAATAAACCAGAAAAGAATAGATTTCCTAACTTTTGTATCATGCTAATCTCTCAGAGAAGATCTTGGTCTAAACCTATGCAAATTAGTTCTATAGCAGCTCCACAATTTCTTTAGTGAATGAAAGAACAGTCAAAGCCTTCAGTCTCAAAAAGTGCCTCTTGCCATAAAGAACAGTCCTAGAAGTCGAGGCTGTCAGGCAACAACAACAGAAAAAAATCAAACCCATTCTGACTTCCTCTTCTTGTGAATGTCTCTCTAGCTGGATAGCATACTAATCTGTGCAAATCAGATGGCATCTTCAAAATTAGAATGCACACCAGCGAGTTAAGCATCTGTATAACAATCAGATTTGTCATCCATCATTCTGGAAACAACATTCAGCAACTTACTGTCACTTAGTGCCAAGTGACAGCCATCAAGCTAGTTTGCCTGTTGGTCTGACATGGTAAACTAGCCCTCCCCACTTCATCTCTTTCTTTCTTTTTTTCCTTCCTTCTTTCCTTTCTTTCTTAATTTTGTTTTGTTTTGTTTCTGGCTTTGAAGAAAGAACACAGCTATGTAGCTCGAGACTAAAAATAGTCCAAAGAAATGCACCCAGGTCTTAATGAAAGACTATCAAGCTGTTCAATAATTTTCTATAAACAACATTCCAATGCAGATGTTTAAAGTCCCCAACACATTGCAAATTCTGAAAAACTACATGGAGTACACTAGTATTGTAAACAGAAGAGCTAATTTACTGAGAGAAAAGGAGAGTGAACCACTTGATATGGTGATCTCTTCATAACAATTTTAGACATTACAAGAAGGCAGAATTAATTTTCAAAATAGCAATGGTACAAATTAAGATACTGGTTTATATGGGAGAGTGATTTATAGCCAATCAACTTATGGCTCAATTTTTGATCTCGGCACCTAACTCCTTCAGAAACTTCCATCATGGATTGTTACATAAACAGGATTTGGCATATAATCAATCTATCAGTCAGCATTTACTAAATGCTTGCTGTATGTCATCATCATCTAAATGAGACCTCAAAAAGTTCAATGAATTGCACAAAGTCTTGAATGCAGTAAGTAGGAGGAACAGGTATTGAACCTAGGACCTTTGACTCTAAATCTTATATTTTTTTTTTCCATAGGGTTAACCCAATTGAATGAACTTGGTTAAATCCAATTACAGTAATTAGAGGTAAGTCTAATAAATTATTTAAATTCAAAGATATTCTCTTCCCCCAAAAGCTCCATTTTGAGCTGAACAAGGAAGTGGACTTGTTACTATTCCTTAGAACCACAGACATTAAGTTATTGTAGTTCATTGCAAAGAATACAAAGCTAAAGGCACATATATTCTGCAGTTAACCTTGCCACTAATTGCCTAAGAGAAGTTGGGTTCACTCTTCTGGGATTAATTTTCCTTATCTGGAAAATGAAGAGGTGTTTTGTTTTGTTTTCTCTGAGTGAGTGGGGTTGGGAATAGAGCAGAAAAAGACCATAGTTTCACACAATATTGGGAAGATGCCAACCACTTATTATGAAAGAAGCAGCAAAATACTTGTGGAGTAGCACAAGCCTGCTACAGTGATACTGTTTGGGTAGTTACGTAATTTTCACCAAAATTAAGCTTTCTGTTTCTGCTAAAACTCTTTGAATGGCACCTGAAGGAATTGTTGTATTTGTGCCATTTACATAGGTCAGAGAAGAAACCAAGTCATCACTTGAAATGCAGAAATTGTCTTTTACCTTCTTCATTATCCACTTTGATGATTTCCTGAAAGTGCCTCTCCTTTCTATAAATCAAGTCGTTCAAGCTTTTTTGCCCCATGTAAGTTTCTTATTTTCATGGACGTTCTTGAAAATACTTGTTTTATAATCTGTTTTTGCCTTTGAAATCTACCAAATTATTACTGTTCTTATAAAAAAGAAGAAAAAAGTTGTTTGGTACAGTCTACTATGATGAGGATAAAAATTCTTAGTTTCCTTTTTAAAAAAAAATATCAATAGACTGAAATTTGAAAAATCATTTGAAAATAAGATATTTTGTGATGTTTATACTTACTGCAAATTTAAGATATTTATTGTGAAAATTTGTGGTACATGTAACAGAGGGAATTAACTTAAATAGCTGGAACAAATATACACACCTCTATTATTATGTGACTGTACAGGGCAATTCTCTCAATAGATTTTCAAATAAAGAAGGTTGAGATAGAAAGCTAAACCCCATGGTGTTATTTTTGGAAATATTATCTGGGCAACGCACACAGAAAAAAAATCAATTGTTTCATGAGAATGATACCATTTTCTGAATTATTTCACAAATGACTAACTTCAGTTAATATCCATTCAAATTTTCCTAGGAACAAAGATAACTAGATATGCCCTTTTTCCATTTATCTATTTCAATAGAAGAACATTAATAAGTCATTATCAGCCCTCCTCCAGCTCTAGGTACAAGGACTCAATATCATTTAAGATGTTCACCTGACAGGTGACAGACAACATTGCTTTTGATGCAACTTCATGCTGAATATTTTCTTTCACATTCTACACAGAGCAGTGTTCCTTTGGAAATTTCTTCACATACTACAATAAAGGCAAAAATCACCCTAGAAAGATGTTGAGCAGTGAACTTATTTGAGCTTAATAAAAATGGTAGCAAAGGATGTAGCTAATTAGTGACTTCATTCAATGAAATCCTGAAGTAGGTGAAATTCCTTTCAGTTTTCTTTGGCACAAATGGCATAACCATCATATCCTTTCCAGGTCACCTGCTAGTATGGAGTTCTACTGCTTTCTTTTCCCCTCTCCCTACCTCTCCCTCTCACTATGTCCCTCCCTCCTTCATTCATTTTATAGATTCCCGCATCCATTTTTCCTGGGTCATCTGACTTATCTGATCACTGGCCCAGTGTTTTACACTTAATTCACATTTTGGTAACACAAATTATAGGAATTTCAAGACAAATGGGGCTGAATTGGGGTTAGTAAACATTCTCCTGTATGGACATGATTACAATACTAACAGATTAACTTTCAGAATTCCAGTGTAAAATTGGATGCAGCCCAAAATTGCAGAGGGAGTAATAGGTTATTAATGAAGAATGGTCCTGCAGAATGGAAAAAATTATGAGTGTGTCATCTTCTAGATCAGCTTCAAAAACCACTGGATTAAAAAGAGAACTCACTTTTTATTCCTTAAAGTCAAATCTGTGCTATCTTCTCTGTATACTTTCCTAAATTCCAGTCACTCATCATTAAAAAAAGAATTGTCATGACCAGACTGTCTAATGTTTGTGCCTCTATTCTGGGATCAATTGGGTGCCAAGATGAGTTTGTCCATCCTGGAGAAATTTTAGCCAATGGAATGGTTCAATAATCTTCCTGGATTTTCCAAGCTGTGTTTGGGAGGTAGGATGGAGTTTAGAGGCTTTGGATCAAGTTCTAATTTTTTTGTATATTCATTTGGAATCGATTCAGGAAATCACTGACTTAATCTAACCATTTGTGGATCTGCCACACTCCTGGGGAGAGGCCCCTCTGATTGCACCTTAAAACCTTAATTCTTAAAGAAGAGTATTTGTGCGGATTTCAATGCTCCCAAAGATACTATGTCAGACCTCAGACTGAACACCAGAGAAAAAAATCAGCTCTTCACTGTTCATGTTATTTTACTAACCTATAAAAGAAAAGATAAACCATTTGAAAAAAGGATCTTGGTTTGAGTCCCATTCAGCCTCATCACCATTTTTCATTTTAGCAAAGGAAGATAAATGTAATGAAGTTCCCATACTCTCAAGACCTAATCATCCAGAGAGCAACAGCTGGCATTTGAGGTGGGTGTTCAGAGATATAGCAGACCTCTTTGAAGCTAAAATTTCATTTAATTCAAAAAAATAGTGCTCAAGAAAATGCTTCTAGTCTTATTACTCTAGGTGTGTCAAAGAGAAATGTGTGTGTGTGTGTGTGTTCCAAGAAGATATATGAAATATTCAGACCTGAATTTGTATTAGTATCAATTTAGTATTAATCTCAAATGGAAACTAAAGGTAAAATATAAGAGAAAAAGATCATAAGATAAAAATGGAAATAGAAAGAAGAGGAATCTTTTTAGTTGGAAACACAGATTACTTACTAGTATTTTACTAATCTCATCAGTCTAATTTTAAAAACACCCCCTTTTCTGTTACTCATCTGAGAATCTCTACTTCTTATTTTAAAATCAAGACTGGAAATTCCCCTCAGATGTACCATAAAATCCTGAAAATATGGAAGGAAGCTTATACACAGACTGTAAAATAAGAGTAAAGTGTATACCTTAAGTACATGCTAAAAAGGGTGCTCTCTCAATTCTGTAAACACATATTGAGCTGATTCCTTACAAGACACTATACTATTTGGAAAAGATAAATAAGATATGGTGTTTGATGCAAAGGAAAGAAAAATGTAATAAGAGAAAGAAGGCATGTTCATAAATAATAATAATTTTAAAATTATCCATTAAAGGTCACAAACAATGAACAAACAACATGCTAAGAGACAGAAGGCAGATATAGGGAAGAGTTAGTGAAGAAAGCTGACATGTGAGCCTTGTACTTAAAGGATAGCAAAGATTACTGTTGGGTTATTGGGAAGAGTAGTCACGAACAGGAAAAAAAAAACATGAGGCAAGGCGAGGTTTGGGGGAAAGACAGGCAATATTTAGAAAATGCTGGGGGCTGCTAGGTGGAGCAGTGAATGGAGCACCAACCCTGGAGTCAGGAGGACCTGATTTCAAAGCCAGGCTCAGACACTTGACACACTTACCAGCCATATGACTTTGGGCAAGTCACCTAACCCCAATTGCCCTCCAAAAAACAAAGAAGAAAGGAAGGAAGGGAGGGAGAGAGGAAGGGAGGAAGGAAAAATGCTGGATTATAATTAAAGAGTTTAAATATCAGATCATCTTTGAAGTTATAGATGGAGTGCAATTATAAAAAGCCTTTAATGTCATACCAAGTATGGTTTTATTTTGCAAAGTGGAATAGTTAAAATTTTGGAGGAGGGTAGTGACCTTATCAGAGATATTTATTAGATGAATATTCCAAAAATATCTTATACAAGTTACACTGTGTGGATAGAGTAAGGGATGGTGAAGTAAGTTAGGAATTCATCTAAACTCTCATAAATTCATCTCCAAACCACTATAAAATAATGCGTCAAAACAATTTCTAGAAAAGCAGAACCAACAAATGGACAGTGCGGAACAATTTTCCAAACTAATACAATTTAGAAGGCTGGTAGGAAAAGTCTATTTCACAGCGTTAAAAAGGGAGCACAGTTGAACCAGGTGGTTTCTTGGCAAACCAGTAGATTTGTCTGCATAAGGCTCCAAGCCCTAGCACAGATCAGCATGGAGGTCCTGCAGCCACAGTACAGACCAGTAGTGAGGCTAGCAGTGAGACTCTGTGCCCTTAGTGCAAGAAGGTTGGGACAGTGCCTCTTCTACCCTAGGAGCAGAACCTAACTTTAACATGAAGCTAAAAGTCATTAAATAGACTGGAAAAATGAGGGAGAAAAGACTCTAACCTTAAAAAGTTACTATGGTGACAGGGATGAACAAAATGTACACTCAGAAGAGGACAACAATATCAAAACAGTTTACATACAAAGCTTCAAAGAAAAATGTGAATTGATCTCAGATCCAAAAAGAATGCCTAGATGAGCTTTAAAAAAAATGGGTTTTAAAAAGCAAATAAGAGATATGGAAGAAAAATGGGGAAAGGAAGGATAATAAAGGAAGAGATCATGGAAAAAAATTACAATAAGTACTTAGTATTTTATTAATTAAAAAGATTTTGCAAAAACAAAATTAGTGCTACAAAGATAAGAAAGCAAAAAAAAATTAGAAAAAAAATTAAGAGCAAACATCTCTGATGATAGCCTCATTTCTCAAATATGTAGAGAACCAAATAAAATGTATAAGAATATAAGCCATTACACAAATGATAAATGGTCAACGGAAATGAAGAGGCAGTTTTCAGGAGAATAAATCAAAGTGATCTTTAGTCACATAAAATACTCTAAATCTCTATTGGCTAAAGGAATGAAAATTAAAACAACTCTGATGTTCCCCTATCACAATGACTAATATAACAAAAAAAGAAAATGCTAAATGTTGAAGGGGATGTTGGAAAATTGGGACAATAATGTACTGTTGGTGGAGTTCTAAACTAGTCTAACCATTCTGGAGGGCAATTTGAAACTATACACAAAGCGTAATCAGGCTGTGCTTTTGATTTAGCAATGCCCCTACTTGATCTGAATCCTGAAAAGATAAAAAACAAAAAGGAAAACCAGCTATGTGTACAAAAATATTTATTGCAGCCTCTTTTCTTGTGGTAAAGTACTGGAAAGTCAGGGGATGCCCATCCATTGGCTTATGGCTGAACAAGTTGTGATATATGACTGTAATGAAGTATTATTGTTCTCCATGAAATTACAAGAAGGATATTTTCAGAAAAACCTGGAAAGACTCATATGGACAAATGGGAATTGAAGTGGGCAGAACCAGGAAACCATTGTATACAGTAACAGCAATATTCTTCAATGATCAATTGTGAAATATTTAGTTTTCCTCAGCAATGCAATGAGTCAATGCAATTCTAAAGAACTCATGATGAAAAATACTATCCACATCCAGATAAAGAACTGATAGAATCTGAATACAGATAAAAGTATTCTATTTTTCCCTTTATTTTTTATGCCTTTTTTGTGGTCTGTGTTTTCTTTTACAATACAACCAGTGTGGAAATATCTTTTGCTTTGTTGCACATGTTTAATCATTATCAAATTGCTTACCATCCTGGCGTGGGTTAAGAGGAGGAAAGAGAAAAAAAATTTAGAACTCATAATTTTAAAAAATGAATATTACAATTTTTACAGGCAATTTGGAAAAATAAAATATTATTTAAAACTTGCATATTTTGCAGATTTGAAAGATAGGATTAATAGTGGTAAGTAAACCAGTTAGACAATTGCAGTCATTGAAAGGTAATAAGAAGTCTGAAGAAAAACAGGAATGGAAAAGAAGGAAGAAATTTAGTAACAACATATATTTCCATGTTTTATAGTTTACAGAGAACTCTCATAATAATCCTACAATTCAAGTATTGTTATGCCCCTCTTACAGATGATAAAGTTAAGTGAAATTAAGATTACCTGACAAGTACCAGACCTTGTCCTAGAACCAAGTTATTCTTATTCCAAATACTTTTCTCTTTCTTATGTTCGATGGTGCCTGTATAGGACTTGGGAACAAATTGACTTAGAGTTGGGATGAGAAAGGGAAACTGACAAACAAACATAATCCTGAGGCTTCACATATAGAGGACACGAATAGTTTGGAACAATGAAACGAAATTGCGATACTGAACATATTTTTTTAGGGAAAGATGATGAATTCAGCTTTATAATATAGGAGACTTTTTACTGATCCCAGTCAAGAGGGATTTCCTTTGCCTTTCATGTGAGGAAAAGATAGAGATAGTATCAGATGCATCAAAGAATGCAAACAGAGAATGGGGCCTGGGTCCAATGAGTTTCTTACAGAGACTACAATTTGCAGGGCAGCTTCCAATGGAAACTATAAATCCTTGGAGACAGCTTTTGATGGAGGCTACAAAAGAAGTGGTGAGTAGGGACAATGTGACATCCTTACTAGAAAATGGAAATGACCTTAAAGCATAAGAGGTATGAGATTTCCTTCTAAGCTTGTGCCCTGGTCAAAAATGTTCCATAAATGTTTACAGTGACTTTAATAGATTTCTTGCATATACTCCTCTATACATGTTTCCCATGAGTGTGTCTACTCCTCCTGTTGATAGTGTATGTATTAGAGGACTGAATTTTTTTTAAAAAAGCATTCATTAAGTAATTACTTTGCAGTAGGCACCATTCTAATCATTGCAGTTACAAATAGAAAATAAAGATTGCTCTTGTCTACAAGACTATTTTAACAAGTAGAGATAATACATATGAGAGATTGGTGACTAGAGAAGAGTGTTTTGGTCACAGAAATAGCAGAAATGGAGAGTGTACACATAGTGTTAATTTGATTATTGTTCCCAGAGAAAAAAATTGGAATATGAGCTAAAGGTGATAGTTACAAATATGATTCCACATAAGAAAATAAAGAAAATACGATGTGTGATCTGGAACAGGTAGATACTCTGTGGTATGCTCTTAATAATAACTTCAGTACAACATAATACCTAGTTTGTTATTTCCATCTCCAATGTGTCATGGCAGAAAGGTTTCTGAAGTGAGGAAGGTTTCTGAAGTCTGGTGTCTGGAGTCAGGAATACTCCGTAGTACATGGTTAAGGAGAAAAGGGATTCAATATTGACAACTAACAAATTAATGAATTAACTAGCAGATATACTAGCAAAAAGTTACGGGAAAAGAAGTATTCTGGGGTAGAAGTACAATAATTGCTTAGTAGAGTGGACATTAGGAAAACCCAGAAAGTGAAGAGAGGGAAGTAAGTACAGAAAAAGAACTAACAGATGAGGAGAATAGGTAGCATATCAATTTACTTAGGAATGAAATAGTGGCATATGTTAAAATCAGAGAGGGAAATTTCAAGGTTCAGGTTTGAAATAGACTAATTCCCAGTGGAGTCTTTGTCTAAAGTAAGGTTGCTGCCATTACTGATGGAACTCTCACACAAGTGTCATGGTGCCCATGTTAATGAAAGCCTGCTACATCTGACCTGATCTAGACCTTCAATTATACTTCACTGAAACATTTTCCTGCTATGGAGTAATTTCTAGTGAAAATAAGGTAGTGGTGGATAGGTTAAATGGGAATCAGCCTTAAGGTCATTAGAATTGAGGAAAGGAAAAGGAGAAAAAGTCCCAGATTGTTTGCCAGTGCCTCTAAAGATCAGAGTGGAAAGGGTAAAGAGCTGGATACTAAAACAATTGTGGAAGACAGGAAAGTTTTCCAAAGAGTGGCAAAGGATTGAAACAAAGATGGTAAGAAGGTATTTAATAAATGTGGACCTTCAGTTATCACAAATAAGTGATTCACTCAATCTGCTTTGGATGAGGAAGCATTCTCACAGACAGAAACTTAACACTAGAGTTCCAGTTTCCTGATTCACATAGTACCACAATTATAAGAAGATAAGAATCTCATATTGAAGGGTAAATTCTTAATCAGAAACATAGCAACAAGGAAGTTAAATGGAAATCATGGGACAATGAACAGAGGTATTTTAAATATTTTAAAAGTCTTCTATTTTTGAGAACCACAAAGTATGCAAAGGGGAACTGGTAGTGCAGAGGATAAAGCAGGGGTGGGGAACCTGTGGCCCACAGGTCATATGTGGACTTCTAGTTTTTTGAGTGTGGTCTTTTGACTGAGTTTAAATTTTCCAGAACAAATCCTTTTATTAAGGGGAAGCACCCCCTGGCAATAGAGCATTGAACCTAAAGGCAGGAAGACCTGAGTTTAAATCCAACATCAGACACTTACTAGCTATGTAATCCTAAGCAATTCCCTTGATCTTTGTTTGCCTCAGTTTTCTCAATTTTAAAGTAATGATGATGATGATGATGATGATGATGTTTTTGGCCTTTTTTTTGGAGGGCAATTGGGGTTAAGTGACTTGCCCAAGGTCACACAGTTAGGTTTTTGTGTGTGTGTGTGTGTGTGTGTGTGTGTGTGTGTGTGTGTGTGTTAAGTGTCTGAGGCTGCATTTGAACTCAGGTCCTCCTGACTCCAGGGCTGGTGCTTTATTCACTGTGCCACCTAATGGCCCCCATGATTATGATGATGATGATGATGATGATGATGACAATGATGATACTTAACTCATAGGGGTCACTGTGAAGAAGAAAAGATAATATTTATAAAAGTGCTTAGCGCAGTTCCTAAAACATCATAGATGCTATAAAAATGTTTGTTCATTTCTTCCTCTTCCTTCCCCAAATAGCAAACAACTTCAGAAAATTCCTCAGCCCATCTGATAATACAATTCAAATTATTATTGGAATGTCAGAGAATGGCAATAGCAAATTTATAATGGTAAAAAATGGAGACCTTTTTCCAGTTGATCAATTGCATAGTTGATGGGTCCATTCTGGTAGGTGAGAGACTTTGCAAAGATCTGGTCAAATGCTGTAGTCATATTTCAAAGCTTGTGGTCAGTAATTTCTGACTCCTTGTGATCTCTTTTGTGGTTTTCTTGGCAAAGATACTGGACTGGTTTGTCATTTCCTTCTCCAGCTCATTTTACAAATGAGGGAACTTAGGCAATCAGGATCAAGTGACTTGTCCAGGCTCACACAGGTAGTAAGTGTCTGAGGCTGAATTTTAAGTCAGGTCTTCTGAGTCTAGACTTCTTGCTCTATCTACTGAAAGCTGCCTCCCAAACCATAAAGTTAATATCAGAAACTTCTGAAGCAAGAGAGTGGGTGGGGATGCTCCTCCACTCTCCACCAATATCTTCTGGAATATTCATTTAAATTTGCACTAAAGATTATTACGCCTAACCAAGCGTAAGTTAACAGGTGCATAGGGAATCATTATAATAGATGATTATTTATTGATAGACAAATGTGACAGGTAGTATGGAGCAAAAGACTTGGATTTAAGTCCTCACCCCAATATATGGTAGCTGTATGACTCTGCTGAAGTCATTTAACTTCTTGGATCTTATGTTTCCTAGTTTATAAAACTGCAATAATGCTATCTTTATTAACTACTAACTTTTACACAGCATTGATATAAACTCTATGGCACACTTTAAACATCCTAAAAATTTAAATATGGGCTGTTATTATTTCATCTTTGTGTGACTTATTTTTCAACCAGCCCATGACTAATGTAAAAGTACATTTGTTCTGAAGTAAAAAATCAAAAGTGCTATTTGATGCTGTATCATCTGTAAGTCCTTCTTCATTACAAATCTAAAGGCTTGTTCTTCCACCTGAAAAACTAGGTATCACTTGGCAGCAAGGGTTTGCATAAATGTGCATGCCAAGTGCCATACTATCATTTTAAATAATTTGTATAGTGGTAATTATCTCTGACATCCCAAATTTTAGGTAGGTGTTCAGTGAGGAGTATTGAAATAAAAGCCTTTTGCATTTCGAAAAGGAAGCATGCTAGTCTTTTTTTTTTTTTAAATTTCCCTTTGATATCATTCTTTGTTCTTGTGGCTTCAGTGTATAGACTCTGTCAGAAGAAGTATGCATTTACATAGAAAGTCTATTGCCTAAGGTGATTGGAGAAATTTCTTCTTCCTCACAGCAGGCATATTTCTACTGGTTTGCCCCCACTTAACTATTCCACAATTAGTGCACTTTGACCTTGATAGTAGGCTGTTCACATTAGGATACAAAGAATACTCATCTGTTAGTAATTTCTCTGGCTTCATACCTTTTGGGGAAAATATTACCTCTCGGCCAGAATACTCTGATTATAGGGACTCATATCTGTGCATCTTATCCACCTGTCCAAAAACTGTTCCTTATTTCTAAGTGTTTTAATATTACTGCTTTTGCTCAGCAGTTCCTTATATAGGACCATATTAAATAACATCATTAATTATTTTTTAAATAATCAACATTTTTAGGATTTTAGAACTAGATTTTTTTTTCTTTCAAAAACAGGATAACTCCCAAAAATCAATGCAGAAAAAAATGAAGTGTTTTATACATTTAGAAGATCCTTAATTATGATTGATTCATGTTACTTCTTGGAAACTGTCTTCCCCAAATGAGAGATTCTGAGTGATTCTGACAATTTAAAGGCCATATACATTAAGTGCGGCTTGTATTTATGAAGTTGTGCTTTAGTTGTTTCAATTATGTCCAATTCTTCATGAGTCCATTTGAAGTTTTCTTGGCAAGGATTCTGGAGTGTTCTGCTATTTCTTTCTCTAGCTCATTTTGCTGATGAGGAAACTGAGGCAAACAGGGTTCAGTAACTTGCCAAAGGTCACGAGGTAGTATGTGTCTTAGACCAGATCTGAGTGCAGAAAGATGTATTCACAGCATCCACCTAACTGCCCATAGTCAAGAAAACCTGAGGGAAGATCCTTTCTCAGATATTTACTAACTTTATGACCCTGGGCTAGTCACTCAACTATTCTTTGCCTCAGTTTCCACATCTGTAAAGTAAGAGAGTTAGATATGATGGCTACTAAGTCCCTTCTAGCTCTAAATGAATGATCTGATGATCCTGTAAGGGGATCTCATGATAACCTCATCTCATTGGGCTTGTTCAATAAAGGAAAATTACTTTCTGCTAATGTGTGTTTAATGGGAATGGGAATTTGAAGATCTTCTCTGCCCCTTAATAGACTTAGAGAGGAGTTTGAAAACCTCCCCTGCTTTGAAAGTAAACTCTGCCCCCTAACAGGCTGAATGTAATCACATGGAGCCTGTGATGGAGGGAAATTGCTGAAGGGTGGAGCAGAGCCCACAGGAAGCTTCCCTGCTATGAAGATAAACTCTGTCCCCTAATAGGCTGAATGTAGTCACATGGAGCCTGTGGTGGGAGGAGTTTTGCTGAAGGGAAGCAGAGCCCGCAGGAAGATGGTTTATGGGAAGGCGTGGCTCTCAGCATGATTATGGCTTTTGAATATCTTTGGGAATGGAAATGGAAATCAGCTTATTGGTTTTGAGATTTGGTTTTCTGGTATCTAAATAAATTCTCCAGTTCTATCCTCTATCAGGAGAATCTGGTATATTTTGTGGTCAAATGTTGTGATATTTATACTAGTGGTATTTATCGTGACCGTGGGTGCTGTGAATATTGCATTGTCACTACAGTGTGGGTCTTGATTTCTTCCACAGGAACATCATCATTGTCACCATAATAATTTCAATTATTAAGATATTTATTCAGCATTTATTCTGTGCTAAACTGTGGGAATAATAAAGACATACAGGATAGGAGATTTACTTGATTAGGAAATATAAGGATAATAACTGACATTAATCTAATATTTAATATTTCTCTTCTTTTGTAATTTTTTTATCCTAAACTTAAATACAAAATGACTAGACAAAAAAAGCGTTGCTATACATGCAACAGACCATAAGAGAGGGTTCAATGTGAAACAATAGATTTCCATTTCAAGAAAACCTATATAATAAATACTACACACATTATTTTCTAAGTTCTTCAACTTTTCTGTGCTTCCTTGTTGGTTTTCTTTTGTTCTCTGTTGTGCTTTTTTTTTTTTTTGCTTTATTGCGTGTGTATACACATACATATATATATATATATATATATACACAGATATCTATAAACAGACACTTATGTAAGACTTTACTGTGCTTATTTCCTTTATTCATGTCTTTCTCTGAAGATGGGTAGCATCTTCCTTCAGAAGTCCAAATTTTTCCATTTTTTTCTTAACCAACCAGATCCTCATTTCCTACACCACAGCAATATTCCAACCAAATTACATCCTATATGAGAGCTTGTCTATCAAAGTCTTATCTCTCAATTTTCTGCCTTCCTTCTATTCTCGGCTACATAGGTTTTATTTATGGAAGAACATTTTAATTTTAAATAATCACACTTGTTTTACACTTCAACAATGCTCTCACCTCATAATAGAGTTTAAAGTCTGACACTGCTGATTGTACTTCTTTTACATCTTTTTTTTGCCCTGGTTTCTTTGAAGTTCCTGATCTTTTGTTCCTCTCAAGGAATTTTGTTACTATTTTTTTAACTCAGCAAAGTAAATTTTTTAACAATTTTATTGGGGTAGAATTGAAAAAATAGATTAGTTAGGTAAAATCTTCACTTTTAAATTATATTGGCTTTACTTTTCTATGAACAATAAATATCTGGTATAAAGAGTGTTTTATATTTATATTCATATAGTTCTTGTGTCTGTTTTGGCAAGTATATGCTCAAGTATTTTATACTGTCTAGGTATTTTAAGTGGTATAAAACAATTTTGAATAACATTGCTGACATAGTGTAGTTTCCCTATTTTTACTCTTTATTAAATATATTTTAACTTTAACTTTGAGATCATGATTCCCATCCCTAATTTTATACATAATTAATTCTTCCCCTGTTGTTGATTTTGTATATATCTTTCATTTTTATGTTTCCTGAAAGCAACATTTTTGTTGAATTCAAATTTTTAATCAGTTGTTTCTGTTCTATGGGTACATTTATCCCATTCACATTCTAAGATACAATTACTTCTGCATTTTCTTCCTTCCTATTTTCCTCATTATATTTCTCACTCTAATTACCCTATTCCTCCTCACTCCTCTGCTTTACTTCTACCCACTACCTTACCCTCCCATTTAACATACCTACCCCTCTACTCCCCCACCCCATCTTCTCCCACAATCCCTAACCTCTTACCCTTTATTTCTTTCTGAATTTGGAAGACTTTTATACTCTTCTAGATATAAATGCTGTTCCCTCTTTAACCCATTTTTTATAAAATTAAGGTTCCAGCACTACCCATCCTACCCCCCACTAGCTTCTTCTGTATCAATTTTTCCTTCATGCCTCATTTATATGAGATAATTATTTCTTTTTTATCTCTCCTTATACTGTTTTATATTTTTATAATGGCCCTATCATACTCAGCTCAGCCCATGTTTTTCTTGCAAAGTACGCAAATAATAATACCAATAAAATGAATACTACTATTTTCATATATACAAAATCAACAGTTTGACCTTATTAAATCAATTATAATTCATCTTTAATTTTTACCTTATATTTTTTCTGGATGTTATATAACAAAATTTCACTTAAGCTCTGGGACTTTTGTCAAAAAAACCAGAAAGTCTTTGAGTTCATTAAACGTCCTTCCCCTTAAACTCCCACCCCTCATTTGGGTTATACTTAACTTTGATGGGTAAATTGCCCTTGGTTGTAATCCCACTCTATGGAATATAAATTCTAAGACCTCCAATGCAGTAGCTGCTGTGTCTTGGGTAATCCTTATTGTAGTTCCAGGATATTTAATTTGCTTTTTTTTTTTCTTGTTACTTCCAGTATTTTTTCCTTAACCTGGGAGCTTTGAAACTTGGGTATGATATTCCTGTAAGTTTTCCTTCTGCGATCTCTTTTAGGTGGCCAGTGGATTTTTTTTTTTCTATTTCTATTTTGCCTTCTTGTTCTAGAAATTTAGCACAATTTTCCCTGATAGTTTCTTTTTTTTCTTTAAAATTTATTTTGTTGAAATCTTTTTAAAATATTTTATTTTATTTATTTTAGTTTAAAATTTCTTATAATATTGTATCAAGATTTTTTATCATAATATTCAGGCAGTCTGACTATTCTGATATTATTTCTCCTCCAACTTTCCTCCAGATGAATTGTTTTTCTGATGAGGTATGTCACTTTCTCTTCTTTTTAAAAATTCTCTTGATGTTATTTTATAATTTATTGGTGTCTTAAAACATCATTTACTTCCCCTTTCCCAATTCTAGTTTTCAAGTAATAATTTTCTTCCTTAAATTTTTGATTCTTTATTTCTAGGTGGTTGATTTCTAATTATTTTCTTGATTTTCTTATACTGCTCTTGTTTTTCCCTCCTAATTTTTCCTCAATCTCTCTTATTTGATTTTTAAAGTCCTTTTTAAGTTCTTCCAAGAACTCTTACTGTGCTTGGGACCATTTGACATTTCTCATTGAAAAAGGAGTGACTTCTTTTAGTTCCATTTTCTTTCTCTGAATATGAACCAAGAACTTCTTTGTCCCTGTAGAAACTCTCTACAGTTGGGTTCTTTCTCCTTTGCTTACTCATTTTTATTTATTTCACCTATTGGTTTTATTTTGTTTTTAGTGGATATTAGTGTAATTAAGTTGTAGTCCTGAGGTATGGGGAACAATGTCCCAAGTCTCAGTTTCTTCTTACTGTTTTTTTTTTTCTTTCCTGAGGTCTGTCTCAGGGCCAAACTTTGGACTCTCCTCTCCACTCTTAAGCCACAGTTAGTCCCCAGCTACACTGTCCTTTCACTCATCTTGCTCTCTCAGGTAACTCTGATAGCTGCAAATTACAGTTGTTCTCTCTGCCCTGGAAATGAAACAAGGGACCTTGCTCTTCTGCAAGTGCTCACAACCACCAGGGTTCCTGACCTGGGGCAAGTCACTTAACCCCAATTGACATACCTTTGCCCCTCCAAAGAAAAGCAAAACAAAAAAATTGTCATTTTTATTATATTAACTCGACCTACCCATGAGCAACTGATGTTTTTCTAATCATTTAGATCTTGCTTCATTTGTGAGAAAAGTGTTTTATAATTGTGTTCATATAGTCCCTGTCTTTGTTTTGGTAGGAAGACTCCCAAATATTTTTTAATTTCTACAGTAGCTTTAAATGGAATTTCTCTTTCTATCTCTTGCTGTTTGGCTTTGTTAGTAATATATAGAAATGTTGATGATTTACATGAGTTTATTTTATATCTTGCAACTTTTCTGAAGTCGTATTATTTCAAGCAGTTTTTTGCTGGATTCTCTAAGTATATCATCATATTATCTACAAGGAGTGATAGCTTACTTTCTTCTTTTTGTATTCAAATCCTTTCAATTTCTTTTTCTTCTCTTATTGCTAAAACTAGTGTTTTAGTACCATATTGAAAAACAGTGGTGATAATGGACATCCTTGTTTCACCCCCAATCTTACTGGAAATGCATCTAGCCTATCCTCATTACATATAATACTTGTTGATGGTTTTAGATCGATGGTACTTATTATTTTAAGTAATGCTCCATTTATTCCTATGCTTTTTGGTGGTTATAATAGGAAGGGTGTTGTATTTTGTCAAAAGCTTTTTCTGCATGTATTGAGATAGTTATATGGTTTCTGTTGGTTATGTTGCTGATATGATCAGTTATGCTGATAGTTTTCCTAATATTGAAACAGCATTGCATTCCTGGTATAAATCCTACCTGATCAATGTATATTATTCTCATGATAAGTTGCTGTAATCTTTTTTTCCTAGGGAATTCATTGATAGCTTTTTCAATTTATTTTTCTGAGATGCAGTTATTTAAGTATTTTACTTCTTCTTCCATTAATCTGGGCAATTTATATTTTTGTAAATATTTATATTTTGTAAATATTTATCAATTTCAGTAAGATTGTCAAATGTATGGCCATACAGTTGGTCAAAATAATTCCTAATTATTGTTTTAATATCTTCATCATTGATGATGAATTCACCCTTTCTATTTTTGTTACTGGTGATTTGATTTCCTTTTTTAAATCAAAACAACCAAAGGTTTATCAATTTTATTTTTTCATAAAACCAGCTGTTACTTTTATTTATTAGTTCAATAGTTTTCTTCATTTCAATTTTATTTATCCTTCGGTTTTCAGTTTTTCTAATTTAGTATTTAATTGGAGATTTTTAAATTTGTTCTTTTTCTAGCCTTTTCAGTTGCATTTCCAATTCATTAATTTCCTCTTTCTCTATTTTATTGATGTTATGAATAAATGTTTCATTTAAGCATTCAGAAACATAAAACTTCCCCTAAGAACCATTTTCACTGTATCCCATAAGTTTTGATGTGTTGTTTCCTTGTTGTCATCCTCTTGAATGATGTTATTGACTGTTTCTGTGATTTATTGTTTTATCTACTCATTCTTTAGAATTAGATTATTTAGTTTCCTACTAATTTTAGCCTATCTTTCCTTGGCCCTTTATTACATATAATTTTTATTGCATCATGATCTAAAATGGATGCATTTAATATTTCTGCTTTTCTGCACTGGATTGTTAGGTTTTTATACCCTAGTATGTGGTTAATTTTTGTATGTGCCATGTACCACTGAGAAACTGGTATATTGCCTTCTATCTCCATTACATTTTCTCTAGAGGTCTACCATTTTTATCTTTTCTGGAATTTTATTCTCATCCTCAGCTTCTTTCTTATTTATTTTGAGGTTAGATTTATCAAGTTTAGGTATGGGAAGGTTGAGGTCCCCCACTAGTATAGTTTAGCTTTCTATTTCTTTTTGTAACTCCCTTAACTTCTCCTCCAAGAATTTGGATGCTATACCTCTTGGTGCATATATGTTTAGTATTGATGTTACTTCATTGTCTATGGTGCCTTTTAGCAAGATATAGTTTTCTTCCTTATCTCTTTTGGTTAGATATATTTTTGCTTTTACTTTGTCTGAGATTAGTATTGCTACCCCTGTTTTTTTTTAACTTCACCTGAAACACAATATATTCCACTCCAACCTTTTACTTTTACCTTGTCTATATCCTGCTGTTTCAAATATGTTTCTTGTAAACAATACATTTTAGGATTATGGTTTTTAAACCATTACGCTATCTATCTCCATTTTATGGGAGAGTTCATCCTATTCACATTCATAGTTATGATTACTATCTCTGTCTTTCTCTCCATCCTATTTCCCCCAGCTCCATTTATGCTTTTTTTTCTCCCTTCTTCCTTTCCCTCCTCAAAAGAGTTCTGCTTTTGACCACCACTTCCCTAAATTTTCCTTCCCCTCTTTCAACCCCCCTATCTTTTCTTTCCCTTTTCCCTTGGTACTTTTTCCCTCCCTTCTTGCCACCCCCCTCCTTTTCTTTCCCCTTTTCCCCTCCTACTGCTTGTAGAACAAGTTAGATTTCTATATTTAACTGATTATGTTATCTCCCCCTTGAACCAAACCTGATAAGAGTAAAGTTCAAATAATGCTCAGTTCCCTATCTTCTTTCTTTCTATTATAATACGTTTATGTGCCTCTTCATGTGATGTAATTTACCCTTTCGTATTTCCTTCTTTCCTCTTGTCTCGTTACAATTCCTTTGCACCCCTTAAATAGAATTTTTATCATCATATCAGTTAATTTATACCCACAATCTCTATGTATATCCCTTTTAAGTGTTTTAAATGTCATAATATAGAGTTCTCAAGATTTACAAGAATCAACCTCCCATATAGGCATGTAAACAGCTTGCCATTATTGAATAACATATATTTATTTTTTCCTTTTTACCTTTCTATGCCTCTTTTGAGTCCTGTTTGAAGACAAATTTTCCATTGATCTATTTCCTTTTCATCAGGAAAGTCTGGGAGTCCCCTATTTCATTGAGTGTCCATCTCTTCTCCTGAAAGACCATGCTGAATTTTGCTGGCTAGTTAATCCTTGTCTGTAATCCAAGTTCCTTTGCCTTACATAACATCATATTCCAAACACTCCAGTTTTTTAAGGTAGAAATTGAAAGGTCATCCATGATTCTGACTGTGGCTCTGCAATATTTGAATTGTTTCTTTGTGACTGCTTGTAGTATTTTCTCCTTAATCTGATAATTATGGAATTTGACTTCAATTCCTTGATGATTTCTTGAAAGATGCTGTCCATGCTTTTTTGTTTTTTTTAATCATGATTCTCAAGTAGACTAATAATTTTAAAGTCTCTCCTCTGGATCTATATTCCAGGTCAGTTGTTTTTCCAATGAGTTATTTTATGTATTTGTATTTATGTATTATTGATTTTGTTTAACTGATTCTTGATGTCTCATAGAGTCATTAGCTTCCATATGCCCAATTCTAATTTTTAAAGAATTGTTTTCTTCAGTTATCTTTTGTGCCTCCTTTTCTATTTGGCCAATTTTGTTTTCTAAGGAGTTATTTCCTTCAGTGTCATTTTTTTCCCATTTTGTCAGTTTTATTTTTAAATTTTTCTCCTGCTTCTCTTATTTGACTTTCAAAATCCTTCTTGATCTCTTCCAAGAAAGTTTTTGGCTTGCAACCAGGTCATATTCCCCTTTGAGTTTTCAGATGTAGGTATATTGACCATGTTGTCATTTCCTGAATTTGTGTTTTGATCTTCCCTGTCACCAAGATATTTCTCTATGGTCACTGATTTTTTTTTTTAATTCTTCTTGCTTATGTTGTTTGCCTTTTTTTTTTAGCTTTTAAATTTGATCTCTGCTTCCAGGGTCCAGGGGAGATTGTCACAAACTTCTTGTGCTGGGGACTAGGGACCTGGTTACAGATATTCTGCATTGGGGCCTCAGGTGCTTGCAGTTATATGTTGTAGTAGTCTAGTATTTTACCTTGTACTGATCTGGAGGCAGTGTGTACCTGGTGTTGGTGCTTGCCTGCTCCTCGTCCCTGGGACTCAGGATCTCCCACTGGTCCACTAAAGTGGCCTGCTGAGACTCCTCCTATGCTGCCCTTGTCACCTTCAGTCACAGCAAGAGGGAGCTTTCCCACTGATTCTCTAGCCTCCTGAGGCAGAGCTAAAAGATTGCCATACCCTGACTTTCAACTTACTCTACTGATCCAGAATTTTTCTTAGGGCAATATTCTCTGGGTTTTTCAAGATCAAGGAAGGGTGAAAGTGATTTACTTTTTACTCTTCCATATTGGCTTCTGGTACTTTAAATAAACCTTGAAACATTCAGTCTGGGAGCTTATATCCCAGGAGTAGCTTCTGCAGCACACAGACCCCACACAGGACTGTGCCTGTTTCTCACCCCACTCTAACGGATACTCCTCCTGCACCAAGAGGTCTGGGAGTCACTGCTACTGCCAGTGATTCAGTCCACTCTGGTCTGCTCAGGCCTCACTATGATCATGTCTGTGCTGGTGCAGCCTGAGTGCTAGAATTCATTCCACTTGCAGCTTAGTGCAACATATCCTTCCTGTTGACCCTGGAGGTTTTCTCAGGCTGGAAAGCTGCCACGCTCTGTGTCTTTTGTGCATTCTGCCACTTTAAAATGTGTGCAGAGTCACTTTTTAGAGGTGTCTTAAGGAGTCTGTTGAAGAGCTCAGGCAATTTCCTGTTCTCACTCCCTCATGTTTGAGAAAAAAGTTTCTAAGGCTGAGGATGACTCTCAGCCCAACTGCTTCCAGGGCTTGTTGTTTGTTGATTCTTCAGAGTCTGCCTGGAAGTGTTTGCACTTCACTCTGATCAAACCTTCATGCCTAGAGGTCAGGTCCTTCCTGGTGTCTTCTCAAATTGTCATACAAGTACAAATGCTTTACCTTTTGTTTATTTCTGCTGCTCTTAGGCTATGTTCTATCTATTTTATGGATGAAATTTGGAAAGCAGAAAGTTTTCTTACCTACTCACTTCCAACATATTATAACAACCTCATCAGTTAGGAACTATTGGTATTGTAATTTTATAGGTGAGGAAAATGAAGTTCACTAACTTGCTCTTGTCCACCAAGCTAGTAAGTGTCAGATACAAGACTTGAGTCCAAGTCTTTCTGATGCCAAGTTTATCCTTCTACTTTCTAGTCTGCTTTAAATCTCAGTAGGAAGGAGTTAGAAGGAACTGACAGTTATGGGGGTGTGGTAAATGTGTTATTAGAAAGAAGCATATAGAAAAGCAAAAAAAACGAGTATTCAGATAAGTGCTCTAGATATTAAAGGATTGAATATTCATTCACATATTGTTTGATTTATTGATTTTTTAGATTTGTTTTATTAAGGTGGTCAAGACAGGTTTTATGGGAGGGATAGGGTTGAATCTAGGCCATGAAGAATAGTTATGATTTAAATCAATGGAAAGAGATTGGCTATTTCACACTGAAGAACTGGAGACAATAGAGACAGAAACTTGAAAGTTAATTGTAAATTTTTAAAGGGATTTGAAACAATAGATAGTCTGCTTCATCAATTAAAAAAAAACCTGACAATTATCCAAGGTTTTGCATTTAATATATTCCCTGATTCTTCCAACAAACCCATGGGGTTTTTATTAGATGCGTTATTATCCTATATATGAGAAAAAATGGAGATCAGAGACTTGCATATAGAAGTATCATGCCACCAGAATGTATAGTTCAACTATAGAAAGAAGAGAACAGAAAGAGTTGATTCTGGACTGAATTGGTAGTGGGAGGTTTCTCATGGACAATTGATTATACCAGTAAAAAACACAGATCTCTTGAAAAAAAAAAAAGATGGGAAAATGTTTTTAAAAATGTATTTTAACTTAAGGTAACTAAGCAGCCAAAGGGCATAGGTAAGCTATAAAATTAATTTCTTTCTAAGACTTTGATTAGATAAATATATAGAGATATAAATTTATCTAGCTCTATGTATATACATCGATGTATAGGTATATACACAGATTAAAGGAGGTGTTGGGCAAAAGCAAAACAGACTCTTAGGAAACAAATATATATATATTTATAATATAATATAAATACATATTTTTATATATATGCATCTATCTATGTCTGTATATACACATG